>JXCR01139972.1:433250-477812 GCA_002079205.1 Phalaenopsis hybrid cultivar | reverse complement strand
TATATATATATATGTTCAGAAGGACATTAAAAATTATTCTTAGTTATTTCTTCAATTACAGAATATGCTTCATCAAAAGGTTTTGACAATAATGATCTACCAGCAGTAGCATCAATAATAGATCTAAGAGGTCCTACTAATTTATTATAAAATGTTTGAATTATTAACCAATCAGAAAAAAAATGGTGCATACACTTCCTAAAAAGTTTTTGAAAGTGCTCACATGCCTTGTATATTGATTCCCCTTCAAACTGACAAAAAGATGTAATATCATTTCTAAGCTTAGCAATCTTTGATGGTGGAAAATATTTAGCTAAGAATTTCTGTGCTAGGTCACTCCAAGTTCTAATGAGTTTAACCACATTTTGGCTTTATCACTTAAGGAAAAGGAAAAAAACTAAGTCAAACAACATCATTAAAGACACCATTATTCTGAAATGTAGCGTAAAGTTCTAAGAAGCTTGCAAGATGTAAGTTAGGATCTTCAGATGAAGTTCCCCTAAATTAGTTATTTTGTACCATCTGAATGATATAAGGTTTTAATTAAAATATATTAGCTTCTACGGTAGGAGTTTGTACACTTCAATGAATTTCATCTACCATAGGGTTAGCATAATCTTTTAATGGTTTTGGTACATTCTCATGAACTCGATTTTGTAAATTATTATTTAAAGTATTTGTCAATTCTTCAAAATTGTGAATTTTTTTTTTTTATTTTCTAATAGTTTGCTCTAACTAAGAATCGTATGGTAAAAAACTTTCAAATCCTGCACTATACATACACTTTTTAAAGATAAATATTAAAATAAGCAAAACACACTAACTAAAACAGTAAATATATATCTTTTTTTATATTTTTAAATACAAGAATGTATATAAAAACAATACTATACTTTTCTACAATTAAAAATTATGATTTTCCTAGGTCAAAAAGGTATCGTTGCTAATGTCTCCGACAACGGAGCCAAAAACTTGACCCGACCCGCAGTTACGCAATTATTTATTTTCAAAGATACGACCAAAAGCTTCACCCAATTTATATTTAGCGGCTACTGAGCAAAATTAAATACTATATAAATATGATAAAAAGGGTTTACACACTAAGGGTATTACGCAAGTATACGTATCGTTTTAAGTAATATAGAATTTTCTTTAAAAACTCCAGTATCGATCCCACATGGAATAACAAAAACTCTTATAAAATTGACTTTAATAAAACCTACTTTTAACTGTAGAAACATATAGAGGACGTGATCACAAGTTCTTATAAAATATCTAATCCTATAAAATTAAAGGAATGCTAGCATGGTAAGCAAATTAAAAATGTAAATGCAAGAAAATTTAAAAAGGTTTTAAAATGCAAATTTACCTTTGCTCTAAACTAATATTGTATGAAGAGTTCAAATTTGTATAAAACATCATTCTCCTAGTAATGAGTTTATAATTAGTGTAGGAAAATAATTTTAAAATTAAACTAAGGTATTATGTCAAAAAGGAGTAATTTTATTATTTACCCTCTGTCAAGTGCATAACAAACATTGGTTAATCCAGTGTTTGATCCCTAAGCCCATGGTTAGGCTGGGAAGATACTAGCTTTCACTCTAAGGTTCTCACTTCCCATCTCTTAAGGGCTAACATCTCACTTTATTTTTAATCATCTGGACTAAATTGGAGATTTTAGTCTGTCACTCTAAACTCTCCAATTGTACGTCCATCAAAACTTATTTTCATATTTATTTGCACTTAACCTCAATGACTACATTCTCATCCATGGGGCTAAATGTGATACTTACTATGTTGGAACATAGCCAATTTCGGGTCACTACATTTTACAATAAATTTTAACAAATCAATTAGTCAGATTGACAAGTAAATGGAGCATAGAGTTTGAATCATCACAATTTATGGAATTTTAAAAGAACTTCTACTAAACTACATTCCTACACATAATTATTCCTCATTGCAGGGAGAAAGACAATGGACACTACTTAAATCTCATCTGTAAGAAAAAACAACACATGGATTTATAGATAAATAAAAGTTTACAAGACAAGACAAAGTAACATAAAAAAGTACACAACTTATCTTAAACTCTTTCCCAAGAAATCATTCAAGTTCCTTTGAATCACTCGCTCTCCTTACAATTCACTCCAAACTTACTTGGAATCTATAGTGAAGAAGATATCTCTCACTTCTCCTCTTCTCCTCCAATTCCAAAGCAAGCCTCCAAGAATTTCTCCTCTCTAGGAAAAATCCACTTCTCTACAAAAGTCTTCCTTTCCTCCTCCCAAAAGTCTCTCTTTTGAATCTTCAGAAGCCTCTTTAAATAGAGCTCTCAAAATCTCTAAGAGTCTCTTGAAACACCTATTCAAAATTCATCCAAATTCAGCGTCTGTTTGGGGCAGCTGCAGCTTATTGAATAATCTACTGATAAGCTGATTAAAAATAATTTGTCGATAAGCTAGGTGAGGTGACTACTACAAATTTTTATTTTATTGGAAAAGTCAGACCACAACCAGAAAGTTGCCGCCGCACCTAGATAGGTGTGGTGTGAAAATGATGTTTTCAGCGTTTTGAAAACGCATAAGCTGCCAAAACGCAGTTTATCCAAACAGGTCAGTTGTGTTTTCAAAACGCCATCGCACCGAATAAGCTACCCCAAACGGGCCCTCAATGGATCTTCTAGATAACCATCATCGGCTCCTATGTGGAGACTCTCTGTTGTCTGATGTCAGATCAACATTTGCCTTTTTGCTTCATTTGACTCTAATTTGCTCCATTTACTCTATCACGTGTACCTACAACCAAAAACATCAAAAATATCTTCATTAAAGTGTAATATCATTAAAAATAAGCATTAAATGTACAAATTAAAGCAACATATTTTAGGCATGTTAGTAGCCTTTTTGAGGAATCCATGTTCAACAGAGAGGAGCCATAATTATTTATGTTAATGTCTTTTCTGCAAGTGTTGTTAAGCTTTCCTATTATCGCACATGATTCACTATGTTGCATGTAGATAGCTTTATGCTAACTTGATTTTCATGCAGGTTAAGTTTTTTTTAACTTATTTTTAGAGTCCTAGGACAGAGTCTGTAGTGAAAATAAGATACAGGTACGACTTCTAAGGCACTTCAGATGTGGAACCACGTGACGGAAACTAGTCTCATAGCTTAATTACATATTTGATATTGATGTATAACATTTTGAACCAGACATGTATATGTGGAGCCTGACCACCTTTTTTTTTGATATGTTGTCGACCCAGTGGCATGCAACCTTTCTTACTATTTATATGTTTGGCTTGATTTTTCTTGCTCAGTGTGTTGCCCATTTCCTCTTTCTTTGATTGTGGATTATCTGGGAATCTTATGAAATATACTTTAGTCTCTTTAAGGACCCTAAAATATATTTTTTTCACAAAAATCATAATAAAAGATTAAGATTAATTAAAATTTATGATTAAAATATTTCAACTATTTAAAACTTGCACTTTACTTTTTTGCGTGGTCTTTGGATCGATTTTAAGATGGGTTGCATGCATGGATATATCCCTATTCATATTTAATAGGCCCCCACGCTTAAGATTTTTGATAACATCATCAAATTGCATATCCTAAGAAGAAGTCCTCATGCTTTTTCAACCAGAATGGCCAAGCATAAATTTTATACTTAGGTGGTTGTCTAGTATGTTTAGAGTGTTAGAGGCGTCTCTGACCCAGACATAGTATAAGTCCTTTATGGGAGTGTTTTTAGCTTTGTAGTTACACCCATCTTTTCTCTTATTTCTAATGGCTTCCTCGCTACTTTAGCAGTTATAAGTTCCACCTCTGTGAGCTCTAACTTCATGGGTTCATAGGATTTAGAGTTTTTTTTTTAACCTTAGGGCTAGCAATTCCCTTGGACGACACAATTTGTGGATTACTGACAAGGGATCTCTGTTTGTGTTGGGTCAACTACATTCATGACCAAGTAGACTTAGGGTCCTAATAGCTTGAGATGATAGATCTGTGGTATCCTGACCTAGCTATCTCTATGTGATTAAGATTATTCTACCTCTCCTTTGTTGAGCTCTTTTGAGCCCTGTTGTCATTTGTGACATCCTTGATGTCATCTTGTAGGCTCCGATTGTGGATAGGTTGCCACCCATTTGGGAGAAGGGGATTCACCCTCTACCTTTATGGTCTGGTTAGGCCCTAGAAGCAAAGTGTTGATCATATGAGTCAACTCGATAATTTCTTAGGCCTTGTATGCCGATGAGCCACTACCCATTTCGAATCTGAGAGACTCACTATTTTTCCTTTTGGCTTAGCTAGAGCTTTGAAAACATTAGGATGTTCTTAATCAGAATAACCATCCTTTTTTTGACATATGTACCAGTTATCACAAAAATGTAAGCAAGACCCATTTTATTCTAGGGTATTTTGATATCCCCCAAGATGTTATTAAACAAGGGGATACATTCCTTTGGAAATGTCTTTTGGTTCTTTGGTTATTGGTGGCTTATGTAGGAATTTTTTTAGGAATGATGTGTTTTGAGGTATTTCAGTTTGATCCTGTTCGAACATATACACTTGATCTATCACACAAATATTACCATACATAAGCCTTCCATATTTCTTTTAAAATTTGTTTGTTTATTTTCATTATATATCTCATCTTTTTCGATTTCATATTATTTTATAAGATACGAGTGAGAGATTTATTTAGAGAGGGGAATCATATAACGATGACAAATACAAAGACAAGCTGGCGACTCCGAGTTTTAAAAAGAACCGAAAACATATTCATCATCAAGAATAAACATACCTATTACACAACTTATTTTATCACTCAATATTAAGAGTTAACAAAAAAATAAGAAAACATTTCATTTTGGTGAGCTAGAGAAATTTTAAAATTTAAATTACAAAAATAAATTTGCATTAATTTTAGGAAATTCGGCAACCATTTATACTTAGTCATCTTAATTTTTATAGTCAATTTATAAGTCCTACTTTTTCTAATAAAATAGTTCATCATATCGAGCACTTCATGAGATCATTCATGCATGATTTTAATCCTTAGGCTTAGATGACAATATATTTCATGCGTTGTAAGTCCAATCGTCTCGGGCTTACTTGATCCTTTATAGGTTTGAGCTATAAGTTCTTCATTTGTTGCATTTTCTCTCTTTAGATTTCACTCTGATATTCTACGTATTCCAGTAAACCTCGTGTTAGTCTAAAGATTCTGAAGTCATTCGTCTAATTACGATGTAAATTCTCACCTCTTAGATTTTTGCACAATCATATATCGTGTGTTATAATTCATAATATTCTAATAAAATTCTAACTTCACCGTCAAATAAATATATAAGTCTCTTAATATTTTTGACATCTCTTACTTTTTCTCCTTTAGATTTCATGGATAATTGTTCCACTTTTGAGATGTCTTATTTGATACTCTTAATAATCAATTGTGGAAAATTTAAACATAGAAATTACTTGAATACTAAATTGCAAACTTACGGGTGAGTTTCTTAAGAAACCTCGTTGCTTAAGATGAAATTAACTATAGAGATTGCATAAGAACTTAACAACCCAGATTAATTTAAACCTTATATAATCTTTGTATTAGGTTGGAGAACGATTTGTTGGTTTAAATGTAGATTACATAGATATCCAAAATTCCTTTACTTAAATAATTGAATCATCATAAAATGATATTTCTATCTTTCGAGTCAATATATTACTTTTGATGCCATGTATTGTTATCTATATAATTAAATATTAGAGATATGTGAGGTCCTTTATTTCAATAAAATCATTAAAAAAAACAAACAATGGTCTCTTTTAGGTAATCATAGAAGGTGAGGGTCTATTTCTTAAATTTATGGTAGGTTCTTCACTCGGTCTTTCGAAATCAGGATTTAGCTCTACATGTTTACTCTCCTACGTAGGGATATATTCTCACTTTATCTCCATTCTCACTTTGATGGCTTTACACTATTCTATGGTCTAATCCCTTAGGTTCACTTCAATGTTACTAGGGAGCATCCTTTAGGGTATATTACTATGACTTAACTAACTTTCCAATTTGATTCTTTATGTTCCTTATAACTACAACTTGGCATTGTAGTCAGCTCCCCATCTATTCAATCTTCTCCAAAGATGGTCTCTTCTTCTAAAACTAAGAATTCAAGTGAATCTCAGTGAGTTTGATCACCTTGTGTTACTACTGCCTTGGTGGTTCCAATTTCCTACAGAGTTGGAATGAGTGCCTCCCCCTACTGATTTCCTATCTCTGGGTTGTTACTGTTCTAATTGAACTTGAGGTAATTTTCCAACTTGGTTTATATGTTTTGAAATAAGGATTATGGAACAAGTATCGTACTACATACATGATCTCTAAGGAAATGCTAGATCTCCTACTAGTCTATGAGTCATCCCCTAAGAGAGTAAGGATCCTAGCACTAAATTCATTCCAAAATTGTCTAACTTCCTACAGCTGGGAGTAACATGTGAGGCTAAGATAGTTAGAGTATTATTCAGATGCGCAGTAGCTACTTTCTTAGGTGTAACTCTCAGTAGGCCATTGAAAGTTATTAATAGGCATTGCCTAAATCAAATCATAGGCATCATAAAATGGTTTAGAAAAACAGTAACATCCAGTTGCAGCGTCTATAATCGATCTTAAGGATCCCACTAGCCCATCGTAATACATATGTATAAGTAGCCAGCCATACAGGGCATGTTGTAGGCACTTCATTGGTAGTTTTTTAAATCTCTCTCAAACTTCATAAATTAGCTCTCCATCTAGCTAGATGAAGAAAGTGATTTCATTCTTAAGTTTAACAATTTTGGATTGAGGGAAATATTTGGACATTAATTATTGAGCCAAGTCAGTCCAAATGGTGATTGATCCTAGTTTAAAAAGGTTGGACATATCTTGACATTATCCTTAAGTGAGAAAGGGAATAGACTTTTTCTAACAACTTCATTGGGGACACCATTATACCTGAATATGACACGCTATTCTAAGAAGTTGGCCAAATGACGGTTTGGATCCTCAATGGGTGATCCCCCAAATGGGTTTTTTTGAATCATTTGGATGATTGTAGGTCTCAATTTAATGTATTAGCTTCGATGGTACATTAATTAATACTCAGATGGATTTCCTCTATCGAGGGGCTAGCATACTCCCTAAGGGGTATTAGATGGTCTACTTGAGGGGTTTTGATTTCAAAGTGATTCTTTTGAGTTTTTAGACTTTTTAAATTTTTTTAATGTCTTTCAATTTCAGCGTCAACGGGTATTAGTTCAACTAAACAACGCCTACATATGCAACAATGATTTTCCTACAAGTGACCCTAATATAATGCAAAACAAAACAAAATAAAAACTACAAACACAAAAGGTAAAATGTTAAAAACAACTAACATGCAAACATAAGAACAAAAATACAATGATGGGAATTTTTTTTATTATTTTGAATTTTTCAAAAACACATAATAGAACGACACTATGAAAAGAGCACATATAAGTAAAAAAAAAAGTTCAAACCTAAAATCAAAATGCTTCACTAAAATTTTCCTAAATTTAGAAAATTTTACTTGTTTTTCTTGTAATGGTACCAAAAATTTGATGTCCATAATTGTTGCAAAGCAATTGGTCAACCACACAATTATACATATCAATCAAGTAATATACAAAATTTAAAATCTGTATCGATCTAAAGAAAAAACTTGTCAGCTTTACTAATATATTAGGTTCTAGTTTTGTAAACCGCTAAGTCTAGTTTGAAGGGTTGGAATTTGTAGAAAGTAAAAAATTGTAAAATTCTAATGCATAAATTAGAAATAAAACTAAGTTTCATTGGAGTTTTCAGAGGTAAGAGATGCATACTCCTGTGAAATTGGTCTAATGATTCCTCGATGTTTTATGTATGAGTTTCCTATATTGTTTGTAACGATCAGGGACAAACTCTTTAGCCTATGTTTAGATTATAAGAGGAACTGGAAACCCGTATTACTTTTAAGGGGGGTTAACTAAGCAAGGTTTTTCAGAATTCCTTTAAACCCAATTCTAAGTTGTACTCTCTTATTGGCAATAAGTATATTTCACTAGGTTAATGTGTGTTGCCATACTTATTGATCAAACTATTGAAAGTTAAAAGTTCAAGATCACAAAAGATTTTAACTTCCTAATTGGTCATATCAAGAGTAAACAACGATTGGAATATTAAATAATTAACATATGAAATCTAAAACACGGAAAAACATTAGGAAAAACTTATTGATCAAACTATTGATCAAGCACAAGCATACATCATAGAAGTATTAAAGAGAATTAGTTACTATGTATGATGGAAGAAAACATTGGGATTTCCATTAAAAATATTAAGAAAAAACAACATAAGAAGGTATAGGAAACTCATACCCAAGCAAATCGCTCCTTACAATAAGTCAAAATTCTCTCACACAACTCTCTACAACCACTAAAGAAAACACCCTAGATATCTTCTTCAAGAGAGAACCAATGAAGAAAACTCTAGGGTTTACATAGACTCTTTTAAAACCAATAAAAGAGGAAGCCTCTGTAGTCAAGAGTTCCCCTTAAAGTTCAATTATGTGTTCTTATATAGTTAGGGCTCATATTCAACAAGAAATACTTCCAATTTCATCCATTCACAAAACAGAGTATCGTGCACAGAGGAACGACATTGGCACATTGGGTTGCGTCAAGGGCATTTCAGACGCTTGGTAAGGTAGAGTGGGTGTGCTTCCCCTAAGTGTGTGTGTGCTACCTATCCCTAAAGGGCGTGGGTATTCCTCTCATTGGCATGGGCCTGACAGTGTTCATTTAGTTACTTTGTCCTATGTAACTCCCTAAAGCACGATCAGCATCCATATTATGTAAAATGTATTCACTCCTTAAAGATGCAATGGTAGTGTAATTTCATCTCATTTTTGTTATCAAATTTATTTATTAAACGCTTCTCTTAGGAAGTAGACTTTGATACATTCAAGTATGATACATTAGTATATTCATATTTTTGTAATTAATAAATAAAAATTTATAATATTAAATTTTAACAATATAACAATATAAATATCCCTACTAAGACTCAAATAAGACGTGAATATTTAATAACATACTAAAAATATGATGATAACATAAATACATGATTAATAAAATTAACTCCTAAACATCTCAAAATTTGATATTCACTAATAATTAAATAAATTTATACACATAAACTTTAAGCAAATCAACTTTTTTGATGAAAAAAAAAGCTGCATAAATTTAACTAACCAATAAACTAAAATTTATTAATCTACCACAAATTATTTGCATAATTTAAACTCCTAAATAAAAAAAATTCAAAGTTTCTACCCTAATAGAAAGAAAGGTGGTGGCTATAGTACCCATGTGAAAGAGGAAAGGTAATGGTTGGTGGATTTTTTTTATTGGCAAGCCATTTTGGCATAGCTCGAATGCGGCTCATTATATTAGAGAGATAAATCTCAATCAACTGCACTCCACAGTTCAACTGTTATGGATGATACTGACGTGCCAAAGTTCACCACGAAGTAAGTTGGCAGCATAACACAAGTATACATGTGTAGTAAAACTACAATAAAAAAGTGTCGTGTATTGGTCACACAGAGAAAGTCTAATAATTATTCCTGCAGAAAAATCTCTAGTATACAAATCCGATGAATCTAGTTTGACGGTTTCACAAAGAAGGGTTTTAAGTCCTAAGCCTACTGAAGCAGAATAAATCACAGGTCGTAAAGAAAGAACATGCGGGTAAAAATATTAAAAGTTCTTTCAAAATAAATAAGGCTCATGCCTCTGTTATTTGGAGTTGGTGGTGATCGTGGATTTTCTAAATGTCTTCCTATGTGATTGTTGTCAATTAGGGATTTGGTAATCCTTATGCTTATGTCTGGGTCAAAAGAAGCCTGGAAACCATGAAGTTGAGGCTTCCTCAATCCCCATGACATCCTGTGTGATTATTCTGATCCCCAGAAAGTTTGCATAATTCCATTTGAATATATTTATTCTTCAAAACTCCTCTGTTAAACTTTCTTTCCCACTATGCAACAATTAGAAGTCATAATTTCACAAAACATTTAACATTCTAATTTGTCAGACTAGGAGTAAATTAAGATTATAGGTTAATTGGCAATATAGGCCATGAAAGCACAAGAAACCTTACAGGAAAAACATCTCAGAAGACCACAAAGAAAACCACTACCCCTACACCACAGAGACATGAATAAAAGATTAGTCACGCATTATCGAGAAAACTATAGATACAAAATCCATGCAGATCATCGTTGCAAGAAATAAGCAAAATTAAAAACTTACAATAAAACTTATCTTCTCCAAAAGGGTAGCCCATTTTTCTCTCATATAATAGATCTCTCAATAGCTCACAAGAAACTCAAAGGAAAGAACTCCTCTTGAGGTTTCAATCCCAAAGCAAGCGCTTTCTCTAATCAAAACTCTGACCATCTTACAGCCTCCAACCTCCCATGATACCCTAAGATCAGTCTCATGAGTTAATTTATAAGGAAAAGCTCAATAAAGGCACGAAATTTTTTGCCAAAAGTAGGGTTTCTGCGACCTGGCACTGGTGCACCGCGAAGATGGTGCGAGTGCGCTGGTACAACGTAGTGCGCTTGAGGTTGAATGAATGAGCGGGTGCGGGCCACGAGTAATGGAGCTCACGAGGGTGCTGAACATGGCGTTCACCAGAGTTAAAGTGGGTGCACTGTATTGGCGGTGTAGGTGCGCTCGTCTGAATTCGTTATATTGTGTCTGTCTTTATGTGTTTTGCTCCAAATTCTCCGTTTACTTTATCCTCTATATAAGATAAAAAAAAATTTATCAAGCATAATATTAGTTAAAATGATGTAAAAAAACATGAGGAAATTAGGGGTGTAAATGAGCCGAACACGAGCGAGCCCAGGCACACCTCATGTTCGGCTTGTTTATATTTTGAGCTCAAAAAGTGTGTTCGTGTTCTGCCTGTTTGCTTAACGAGTCGAACACAAGCTGTTCAGAAACAATGAGTCATTTTGACATCCCTGATCACATAGTCATAAGATGTTAAGGGTTGAGACAATATTTAAAAATTATTGTTTATATTAAAACAACATTTGAATCTAATTTAATAATTTTTTTTATATTTTCTTAATTATNCACCCCAACCCCCAGTTATTTTTTGTTTATTCTCCTACTTGCCTGGTCTATCTTTTTCCCCCTTATTTATAGATGGTGTTTGCTTAGGATTGAGAAGAAGGATTTTTTATGTTTGTTGATTTTAGTTGCTACCTTTGAGGCGTTCTTCCCTTCAGAGCTGTACGCGATCAGAAGAAGATGCTTCGCTCTTAACTCGTCCGAGGTGGAGACCTTCTACAAGGGGCTGGGTGGTGCTCCAACTGTAGCTTGACCCCGACGAGACATTTATCCTTCTGCAGACCCGTCCGGCCTCGCTTCCAGCATCCACAAACCACTCGACCTTGATTTCATCTTCATTTGCTGTTGTTTTTCGACGCTTCCTGTACTTTAAATTTATATACATTTTATTAAAATAGTTAATCTAGAACACATTTGAATTTACATAAATATTAAAAAAAAGTTAATTTATTTTTGCTCAAATATATAAATTATCCAACTCTAATTATTTAGTATTTGCATATCATTTCCTAATCATCTAACCTATGAGAATAACCAACTCCAAACATGCAAGCCCAACATGGATTCTTAAAAGAAACCTAAATATAACAACATAAATTTTTGAATTGAAACATAAAAATCCTAATTAGTATTCTTGTATGAAAATATGAACATCCCAACTTTCATTTTTCATGGTAACATAAATATCCCAAGTTATATTCNTCCTATGGCTAGACCTAGGCTACTAAAGAAGTTTTCTAGACCTCAACCAAAAGTGAGGTCAACACTAACCTATGAGAATAACCAACCCCGAGCATGCAAGCCCAACATGGATTCTTAAAAGAAACCTAAATATAACAACATGAATTTCTTAATGGAAATATAAAAATCCTAACTAGTATTCTTGCATGAAAATATGAACATCCCAACTTTCATTTTTCATGGAAACATAAATATCCCAACTTGTATTTTTTTGCATGGAAACATAAACATCCCAACTTGCATTTTTGCATGGAATATAAACATCACAATATTTTTTTATCTAATTATATTTTATATGAAGCATAAAACTTACCACTTAAACTTTTTCATGAAAAATAAAGCTAAAAGATGATTTTTTTTTTTAGTTTTTGTTTCTACATGAGATATTTGGCTAACGCATAGAATTTTGCATGAAACATGAGCTTATAACATGAAAACTTTTCTTTTCTTTTTTTTTTTCTTTACATGAGACATGAAGCTAACACATGGAATTTTTCTATGCATAAGACAATGGTAACAAATGATTTTTTTTTGTTGCATGAGACAAAAGGCTAACACATGAAAAACTTTTTGTAACATGAAATATAAAGCTAACCCATTAAATTTTTGTAAGAAACATGAGGCTATCACATGATATTTTTTGTTTCACGTGACATAAAGCTAAGCATTTGGAAATTCTTTTATTGCATGAGATATAAACATAAACACTTAGGATTTTTGCATGAAACATGAGACTAGCACATGAGCTTTTTATCACATGGAACATAACTTAGCCTCATGGATTTTTCTTATTGCAGGGAACAAACAATAACCACTTGAATTTTATTATTGCAAGGAATCTAAGATTGCCACTTGAAAAGTTTCATATTTCATGAGGCGTAAGATAAAATCATGAAAATATTTGTTACATAAAACATAACTTAGGCACATGGAACATTTTATGACATGGGATGTAAACAAAAAGAAGGATTTAGGGTTATGATTTAGGCCATAGGAAGTGGGGTAAGTGAGTCTTTTGGTATGGGAGGTATTTCGGGAAAAAGAGAAAAAGGAAAGGATAAATAAGTTAGGCTAAGGTTTCAAGTAGGAGGAAGAGAGAGAGAAGGTGAGTGGGTTAGGAAAGGTTTCCAGGTAAGTGAGAGAAAGGGAAAGGACAAGAGTGTAGGTTCAGGTTTCTGGTAGGAGAGAGAGAGATTAACAACAAGAGTCCATACTAGGATTTTTTGGTAGGATGGAGAAGGAAAAGGGTGGTGGGCTATGGTTTTTGGGTAGGAGTAATAAAGGAAAAGGGAAAGAGTGTAGACTAGGGTTTTATGGTACGAGAGAACTTAGGAAATGTGTGTGAGTGAGGGCATGGCTTCAGGTAGGATGGACAGAGGGAGAAAGTGTTGTGGGTGAGAGCATAGTTTTGGTAGAAGAGATGAAAGCAAGTTAATGTTATCAAGAGCATGGTTTTGGCTAAGAAGGAGAGAGAAAGACAGTGTAGTGGGTTAGGGCATGGTTTCAAAAAGGAGAGAAGAGGGAAAGTTTGTGAGATTGAGGGGATGGCTTCTTTGGTTTGAGAGAGGAGAGAAGAGGGGAAGTGTGTAAGAGTGAGTGGATGGTTTTAGGTGAGAGAGAGAAGAGGGAAAATGAGAGTAGTAATAATGATGGTTTTGGGTAGGAGAGAAGAGAGAGAAGGGGAGTAGTGGTATGAGATTATTTTAGGTAAGAGATAAAAGGGAGAAGGGGAGTAATGATAGGAAATGGGTTCAAATAAAAGATAAAAGTGGTAGTCTATGAGAGTGAGGGGATAGTGTTGGGTATGAGAGAAGAGGGACAACAAAAGTAGTGATTTTGGATGGTTTCAAGTATGAGTGAAAATGGGAAGTGACTAAGTGAGGGGAAGATTCCAATTAATGGATGAAGGAGGAGAGAGAGTGTTTCAGCCATTGAAAGAAGAGTGAGAGTGGGAGAGGACCGTGGTTTCAACCATTAAAAGAAGAATGATAGAGAGAAAGAGGAAGGTCAAGGCAATGGAAGAAACGTTGAGGGAGAAAGAAAAAATCCATGGGAGAAATGAGAGGGAGAAGAGATTCACTCCATAATTCACGAACTATTCCATTTAAAACATTGATATGAGAAAGATAAAAATTATTCCTATGCTTGGTAATTACTTGGCTTCCTTTCTTAGATTAGAGGAATATCCCTGTCTTCTTTGCTTGATTGACTGGAAACCATTGCCTTCCTTGATGAGGAGAGTGAAGGAGAGTGTATGGGAGTTTTAACCTTGGTGAAAGGAGGTAAGTGGACTTGAGATATTGCAGCTAAGTTAGGAGATGAGAAGAGGAGATAGGATTTGTGGCCTTGGGAAGGATGAGAGGGGAAAATTTGGATTAGAGAGAGATGAGATGAGGGGATTAGTAGGTTTAAGCTAAGTGAGGAGTGAAAGGAAGAAGGGGAATTTCATCTTTAAATGGTGATGAAAAGGGGAGAAAGGGTGAGAGAGGGAGTTGAGTGAAATTTAAAAAAATGTGGGGAGGGAATTTGAATTTGGTGAGGTGGTTATAACCTAAATCATAAACATTGCTCTTTTAAATGAAAAAAAATGTAAGGAATCAAGTGATACAATTTGCTTTGGTTAAAGTGGTCTCTACGTTAAGATATTTAAATTCAATGTGGAGAGGTGTCTATGACTAAAATTTTTACCTTGCCTCTTTTGGTTCAAAAAATAAGGAGAACACAGTGGTGAAATTGGTTTCAGTCAAACTAGGCCCTATCACAACATATTTCAAGTCAAAGTGTGGGCCCAAGCCTAGCAAAGAAAATTTAGTGAATTTTGAATGAAAGTTTTTAATGGATTCTAATTGATTAAGATGAGTATTTTTAGCTCACTTTTACTTTACTTGAAGTTTGGTTTTGATTTGAGTCCATTTTGAGTGAACTATTAGATTATTCTTTTTATTATTGAAATTATTTTCCAAATTATCTTAGGTTTAATGGGACTTAAATGAGATCTAATTTGGGCACGAAAGAATCCATTTGAAAGGTTTTGATGATCTAGATGCACTCATGTAGTTCATTTTGAAAAAAAAAATACTTCACTGAAAAAAATTACTTAAAGTCATTTTTCATGCATGAAAACATTAAACAAAAAATTTTATGTAATAAGGGTGTCTAGTCATCATCAAATTGGTTTGTATGCTTCTCATTTGTGATAAAACATATCATGCAACTTATAAAATGAAATTTTGATCCTTGGATTGATATGTTAAGAAAACAATAATTTTAGGGTGTTTGAATCACTATTCTTGCATGAAAAGTTGTAATGAAAAGTTTTTGGTAAAAAATGTTATATAATCGTCAAACTTCTTTGTATGGTCTTTATATGTACTAATAAACATCATGCAATTTTGAGAACGAAGTCTCAAGCTTTACGATGATGTGAAGAAAATGACAATTTTAGTGTGTTGTGGCTAAAGCTGATTTTTAGGTCAATTTTAGGGTTTTGGTGAAGTTGATTTTGTTCGATTCTATTTTAGTTTGGTTGATTTTAATTTCTATTCAGTTGGATTTTAATTTTAGGTTAAATTAGAGTTAGCTTGAGTTTTAGGTCAAGTGAGGTTCACGTTATATCTTTTTTAACTTCAATTCAGTCATCTAATGACACTAGAAGGGATATCTTATGTCTCGATGAGATTAGTTTAAGCCAAGAATAAGGATTGACTAAATAGTAAGGTCAACAAAATTGAGGTCTCGTGCAGATTAATGACGTATGTCGTGGAGCAACGAAGCGCCTTATAGAGCAACACATTGTTTTGAATAATGTGCAACGAAATACCCCGAATACTGTGTATTGAAATTCTAGTGATCATTTTCAGAAGTAACCACTCACGACCATTATACAACAAACCCTTCTGCCTATGAATAATGTACTTGGAGGGACTTCATAATCCGTTCCCTTTCTCATTTCTCGTTTGTGGGATAATGATCTATATTTGTAATCACTTGCTTATAGTGGATTATGTGAAATTTTCACGTAAAAATCATTAGTGTCTTTACCTGTCATTTCTATTATATTTGTGTGTGTGCTGAATTTCTGTACAACTCTAAGAAGCTAAATAGTTTTTCGACCGACATGAATCTTCTGTCACGCAACAGTGTGACATATATGTAAATGCCCTAAATTTCTATCAATAGAAATCAAAACACTAAGGGGAGGTTTGGCCATCATTTTTTATTTTTATTTTCAATTTATTTTGTTTATCTTTATACTAGAAATAAAAATATGTTTGGTATATATATATATTTATTTTTAAAAATACTCAAAAAAAAAATTTTAGATTTCTTGAGTGTTTTTAAAAAAATAAGCCAATTTGTTTTTAAAATGATAATAATGAAAATATTAAAAAATGCACTAATCAAAGTAAATTTTAAAATATAATTAAATAAAATGAAAAAAATATAAATGATTTCAAAGAAGGCCTAAGTTTATGAAAATAAATAAGTAATCACATAATAATGAATCGCACAAACAGAATGAGAATTCCACTATTGATGGAATAAAAAGCATCATATTTGCCTCTCTCTAATGGTTAACATACTCCTAATTTGCTCCTAATTTTCACGGATTTTCATCAATCCAAGCTTATAAGTTAAAGCTTCAACACATAAGATTTCAATAAGAAAATCAATAAAAAATCTTTCTTCATTTTGATGACAACCTTAGTCTCCTAATAATTAAATTAGAAAAATCAAATCGTCGATCTGGACATGGAACAAATATTACATCTGGACTTCGGACATAGAGATACTTCCGGAGTTCAATGTAGTAAGGTCACGTGGAGGTGACAGAAAAATTTAAAAAACAAATTTCATTTTAGCATAGGAGAATATTCCCTCATGTTATTTCACGTTATTCAGGTGTTATTGTGGTGGTATTCATGTGTTGTTGTGCTCTGGGAATATTCCCAGTGTTATAATAACACAATAATACATCAATACCACCATAATAACACTTGAATAATGCAAAATAACACAGGAGGAATATTCCACTGTGTTACCTGGCCAGATCACAAGAAAATCAGTTTTTTTTCTGTCAGCTCCACATGAAGGTAGGGCTGTCAAAACGGCTCGTTGTTCGCGAACAGTTCGTGTTCGGCTCGTTAAGAAGCTCGTGTTCAATTCGTTAATTTTGTTCGATAAGTTAACGAAGATGAACACGAACTAAGATGTGTTCATTCGTGTTCGACTGGTTTTGGCTCGAAATACTACTCATCATATATATATATATTAAGTAGTATCTTAAAAAAATCTAATTGACCACAAGGCTACAAAGATTTATAATCAAGTAAAATATTGTTTAAGAAAATAGAATAAAAATTATTAAATTAGATTCAAAGAATGTTTTAATATAAATAATAATTTTTAAATCTTGCTCAAACCCTTATTATTTTATGGCGACATGATTAGAGTTGTTCAAATGACTCTTTGTTCGTGAACAGCTCGTGTTCGGCTCGTTAAGCAAACGAGCCGAACACGAACACATTTTTTGAGCTCGAAATATAAACGAGCCGAACACGAGCTGAGCAGTAAGCACTAATTTGCACTTTAAGAAGATATAACTAATGATTTTATAAAACTATATCAATTTTATTTTTAATAATAAATAATCACATGAAATATGAAATCATATGTAAGAAATTGATTGAATTGAATGAAATGAAAATTAAGTCTAAATTCACTAAGCTAATCTAGTTATTTTTTTTCTTTAAACCTAATTGATATATATTATCATGATTTTCTTAATTACAAGGATTCTCCAAGCTCTCCATTACCGACAAATGGAGTTGTTGCCTATTTGCCTTGGCCTGGTTTCTCAATTTCGGAGGAACCCGCTATAGGCTCCAGTAAATGAGGCTTGTCCATATAAGAATCATCAGACATGCAGCTCTAGGTAAGGTCCGCAAAGATTTTTGTTACTGCCTTAATTGGTAAGGCGGTTTGCTCTTTCAAATTGCACTCCTCCGATGTCATAACCTTTAAAGAGGTATCAAAGGGAGACCCTGATGATTCCATGTCAATCACCTCTACTCTCGGCCTTTTCGAGCAAGGTTCTTAGGACGACATCTCTTTCAACAACTCCTCGCCCTTTCCTCGAGGTTGTGGGTTGGTCTAAGTAGGCACTGGGGGGAATTTTTGGACTGATTCACCCGCTGATTCTCAAACCAGTCAATTTCATGGATACTTTTCCTATAGAAGTGGACAATGGAGCTTCATCATTTTCGTCCTCATCTTCCACAAGAATAACTAGACCACTAGGACTCGAAGATTCTATTATATCCTTGTCATCTGTGGGAAGTCCCGTCAACTTCGACTTCATCTTGTTCATCAAAACGAACGGAGGCCTTGACGCTTTCCCTAATATCGGGAACACAAAAAATATCAATAAAAGAATTCAAATTTGATAATCTAAACAAATTAACTAATAGAGCAAAATGTTCCTCAAGCATGTAGAGCTAACAAACACTTTCACATGAAGCACCACTCCCTGAAGGCATGAGAAGTTGAAATGTTCATCCTCAGACAATTTTGACGTGATTGGTACATTTATTTCTACATAGAGTCGAGGTGATGAAGAAAATCCTCCTACCTCCCCTGCTCCGAGCGAAATAAACTATACTCTTCTAATCTCTAATCTTGCTTTTGAAACCAACCATGATCATCACTATAGCAAAAAATAGCAGAAAAAATCACTATTTTGATATTGAATACCTTCGGTCGAGGAACAGTTCTGAAATGCTTCATCGACTAGAATAAGTTCTTTGCTTGAAAGTACAGAATAATTAACATGATAACTGACAAAGGGTTAAGGCGGATCTGAGCGAGTACCAGCCCATAGAGATTTATAATCTTCTTTAGCTCCTTGCATGGGGGAAACTGGAAACCTAACTAAAACTGATCGTAGTAGCAACACACCTCACCCTCACAGACAGAGTTGGGTGCTTCATCTTCCCAGACAACTCTCAAGGTTGTCAACTTATGAAAACACACTTTCTATTACAAACTTATGACCAAAAAAGTGCCATTGATTTTTTTCATCAAAATCATCTCTTTCAACTCAAAATATGAACTCACACAGGAAACTATAGTTGCAGAAAAGAGGAGAACATTGAGAAGTAAGAAGTAAAAAAACACAGTGATTAGAGATCTTTTCGATATACACAATAAGTATCAACGTTAGGCCCAAAAAAAAAGTTGGTTTGCTCACTTTAATCCATCTCAAGAGGCATAAGTAGGAATACACTAAAAGTTGTAATGATGGCGACAATTTGAAGACCGAAACACACATGCTTGATAATCCTGCCAAAAAATTACTAAATGAAGGAATAAAAAATAATGTCACATGCATATCACGTGACCATGCCCAAATCCCAAAATAACGAGTTCCATGCCAAGGTAATGAAAAAATAAGGAAACATGATTGAGCACCAAAGCAAAAAATAGAAATTTCATTAAAGCATCAAAATTATAAGTAATAGTATCAAAAATAATTTTTTGTTCAAGAAAAATTCATGTACAAATTATAAAATTAATGGTTACCAGCGGTTTCATTTTTGTCGTCACTTGCATCCTTACTAAAATCATAGTTCTGGACTTTCATTAAAAGTTTGAAGAAATAACCTTTGTTTTTGAATTCCATGGAAAGCACACCTTCGCTGACTAAAACTTCTAGAACATGCTTTATCTCTTGATCATAATAATGAATACAAATATCTTCATGTCATCATACTAGTGAGGATGGTGAAGAACTCTTCAATTGGCTTACAATCCATCTATTTCCTTAATTGATCCACTTGAACATAAAGAACTCTTGACTTGCTTTTCCAGTTCAACATATCTTTTGAAATGTTTTTCTTTGGCATTATTTATGCTTTTTCAGCTTGGGAAATGACCAATCTATAATTGTGAAAGATAATTCACCTTGTTGAGTCTCATCTTGTCACTAGTTAGCTCCTTCACTTGCTCTCCAAGAACCTTTCTCCACCTCCTCAGCTAGTTTAACTTATAAGATTGGCTTATCCCCTCTAAGTGTTTATAGTTGTACATGTTGATTAACCAATCTATCTTTTTGACATGCAATCTCTTCATTTAGTTCCGCACGGACTAACTCAAATTATTCCTTCTTTAGCGCAATAGTACTATGGATCAAACCAACCAAGTATGCCCATTGCCACGAAGACGCCATATTTGACATCAGTAGAATGTGGTGGTTTTTAGGCTTAATCGTTCATATCAATTCTTTCATAGAACTTGAGATGATCATTAAGCCAAGGGAAAATTCTCTAATTGAATATCCACCCATAGGATGCCACTCTTAGCTCAAATCAACCAACGTCCTAGTGTCATCTCAATTCACTAGAGAAATTTGACTCCCATTTCACCGGTGTTCCAAAGAGCTATTGTAGAAGGAGCCTCGGGTCTTTTCTTCTCACAGCCAATCATTTTTTTTCCTTTAATGTGAGTATTAGCAAGCCACCTTATTTGGCTTTTTCCCAAAAAAAAAGGTTTTCTCTTTTCTTCTATAAGAGGCTTAGTCATTGGTCTCACCAAAGGGTTTATCACATGCTCTTCTATTCACTCCAGAGTGAACCAGATGTGCTATCTTATAATGGAGACATAGAGCAAGATCCTCTTCTTCAATCTCTTCCTCTTTCTTTATGACACTGCCCCTTCGCATCGAAAGACCAGCAACATTGGGGCCAGCAGAAGTTATATTTTTGTTGTAATCCAATTAGATATAGAGCCATCTGTTATATATACTTCACCAATTTTCATAAGAGAAATAAAAACAAAATCAAACCATCACTACAAAACCTTAAGATTTTGGTTTCTATAAAAATTAAAATGAAAAGAAGAAAGCAAGACACTTGCCCTCTAGCATCTTTTCTAAAACCAGGTAAAGTGTACTGCCCAATATAAATATTTGCTTTTATAAGAGACCACCCACTTCCATCTTCCTGTGGAGTCATTGGAAGGGTGCAAAGCATCTCCCTTCAAAATGCAGTAGTTTAGTTGGAACTCTCCACCCACTATTGCCACGAAGAAAGCAAAATCAATTCTTCAAATAATTCGATTTTCTTACTTATGATGCTAGGGAACATTAAATGAGTTGAGAAAGTCACCATACTCTCATCATGTACCTTTGGGGTAATTCCAAAATAGATTAGAAAACAAGAACAATTCCTCCGAGTGATCATACATAACGACAATCATCACGTTTTTAATAAACTTAGGGCTGATCTTAGCAAGCACAAGTACAAGGAAGTTTAGGATATCCTCCTTCTCCTTGCACAGTGAAAACATCAAACTCAAATGAAATTGATAAAGATACACACATATCACATGTTTATGAAGGACATTGGGAGCATCGTCCCTCTCCAGCTCTAAGGTAACTACATTGTTTAACAGATATAATGACCATGTGTCAGTCTACATCTTTTCATTCATAAGGTTCCCTTTTGAGAACCAAGCTATCAAGAAAGATGTAGGACTTCTTTTTGAATTGGTCACCAGTGTTGGGGGAGAAGCCATCACATTAGAATAAATAAAGAAACGATGGAGCAAACAAGCGAGATACATAAAAATTCCTCCACTTTCTTTCTTTATAAAAGCATAAACATACAAAAACCTTGCCTTGATACCCACAACTGACATTTCAAGAGATATGGACCCTAAATAAATTATAAATTATCTTTTATGCCCAAAAGTGCGCATAAAAAGGAAGATACAAGCCATAATAACACACCAAATAACTATTAAGTTTTTATTAAGGAACTTCATGAAGTCTATGAATCTAAAGGAATTTATAAGACGTGACAAAGAAAATATCAAATCCAAATAATTATATACCTACTAATAAAAAAAGACTAAACCATTAGCCTTTACATCATCCAAGGAAATGACTCTTAATTAAATAAGATGTCGAGCAACAAATCAGCTACTAGATGAGAAGCAATCTAAACTATTCGACTTGATATGATGTCAAAGCACATCTATTTTATCTCTCTCACCTCTATCTACCATCAAACATCGTTAGAATTTTTCTCTAACATTGCCTTAAACTCGACAATTCATTCATGTGATTTCAAGTCAACCACCACCACTCTGGCCTCAAGAATGGCGATTTGCTCCTTGGTATCCCACTAATGCTCCCTGACCCCTGATGAGCCTTCCTACAGCATGGTCAGATGATTCTTCGGACTACCTTGCTCCATGGTATGGATCACATCTACTGTGAGTGAAGTGCTTGCCTCCAATTCCTCGAATCTCTAAGTATCTCCTATCACAAAAAGCTCCACTATGAGATTTAGGATGGTGTCCCCATCTAAGATTTGACTGATAGCTGGAACAATTAACTCTAATAAGGGCTAAGCATTGACATCACCTAGTTTTGAGCCCTCTACCATTATTTCATAATTTTTCTCTAAAGGCAACAAAATATTGTATTTGATGAGGATTAATGGCTCAATCAAATAAATAATGTCTCATTATCTTTAGGAATTGAACTAGAGTCATTGAAGTTTAGGATCTTGCCCAATTTGATGTGCCCTCTTGAAAGGATGTCATCAACAAGGAGAGAATCCTCAAAGAAAATTGATAAATTGGCCAATTGATTAGTGGATAAGTCTTTTATCCAACCAAATAGAAAAGTTCAAACACATCCAAAATGAATGAAAAGCCCAAAGATAAAAAAAGAACGGCATACTCACTACCCGAATTAGGTTTAGTGAGATATATTGAGAGAAATTCATTCTCTATCTGAATAATTCAAAAGTCAGACCCTCTACCAGGTCATTTAGATATAAAGAAAAAATTCTCAATGGGCAAATCTCTTGAGGGATCAGCAGCATCCCGTTACCCGGGACAACCTTCGTCATTATGCCTACAACTCAATTTGGCTCCTTCATGATCTTTGTGGACAAATCACAAGAAGTACCTTCCTCTGTGGCATTTGACTCCACATAATGTCTACCTTTCTTTTTATTTTTCTTCATCTCTAGTTTTAAGCTCTTTAAACCACGTTTGATAGAGCCTGACTTGAAGGCGTTGTCTTTTAATCTTCATCCTTTTCAAAAAATAGAACTGCAAAAAGTCAGTATTCTTCAACATGGAGACTTAAGACTCCCACAAAATGTCTTCTTATAGGCCTCAATTGTAGCACACCTTTAAAATTTGTTAACTAAAGTTGTTTCTAATATTAACTCAGTTTTCTTTAGACAACATAATGGTGTTACATAGACACTTAAGACACATGTATTTAGGATCATAACAAATATGATGCAATATTCATTTTATGGCTGAAACACAATCAGAGAAGTTTTAATTTCTACTCTCGTCATCTTAAACCTTTTCTAAAACCACATCTATTTCTACTAATTGCAAAATAGTTCAAGTCACAAGCCTCCATTTTGACAGAATATAATACCATCCAAGTTTCAATAAGAAGATCCAAATATTCATAATGAAGTCCTTCTTATAGAAATGTCAAGGCCCTTGAGAATAAAAATTGATCGCACTCACCCAAAACTTAAGAGACTACTCCTTATAGGTGCAGCAAAAACTTTTTTTCCAGGCAAAGGATAGTCCTAGCTCAGGATTGAGTGTAAGATGATCTAAAAAATCCTTGCAGGTTCAACAAAAGTGCTCCCAAGTATAGATAAATTATGTTATGAATCATATTATATTCATGCCTAAAAATTTTCTTTCCTCAAACTAAGCTGTAAATCATGACAAGAACTCAATATTTTAATAAATTGAAAGTAGTAAATTTTCATTCTCTCATTCTTCTAGTTGTCCCTAGTTGCAGAGATAGGATATTAGGGGAATTAAATGTATACTCAAATACAGTCATATGTGTTAATACAATTTTTTTAGAGACACATTATAAGAAGCATTATAAGCTCGGAAGATCCATATGCAAAGATCAAGTTTATTTTTTTTAGCTGAGCCCACCTGCTGGGGTGACTGAGTTGAACCCACCTATTAAAGTAGCCTAAACAACCCTAGATAAAAATATCATAGAAGACCATCATTACACAGAAAGACATGTGTCAATCCTTTTTTAAGGTGTCGCCCGAACATCCATCATAATCTTTTGACCAAGACAGCACAGACAAGCGCAGTACCATATGGGATATAATTTTATATTTTTTTTCTCACATGGATAAAAGGATAACAAAGGAGAACTCTACAAACCTACCTTTCAGGTCCATGAAATGGGTTTTATTCTCTCTCTCTCTCTCTCTCTCTTACTTTTCCTCTCTCTCTCTTTCTCTCTCTCTCTCTCTCTCATTATGGAGGAAGCAAAGCTCCTTGTTGGTTTTTTTCCTTATTTGTGTGTGTCCACTATGGATCATAAAAGATTTCTATCTAAAGGATTGGATATGTCATTTTAATAATGATATACCACCATAAGAGGTTGAAATATTGCCTTGAAAAGGATATAATCATTTGGATGATGAAAATCATTAAGATTTATGGTTCTACCATAACAAGACATTTTTATCCTGCTTTACAAATATAAGATATGGTTTAATTTATTATGGGGTTGAAATCCTTGCAAGGGGAAGTTCACAGAATTAATTACATCTCAAGTGCGTGAATCCTAAGAAAACTCTCAATAAAAGCATCTGCTTGTATAATTCAAAATTAGTATTTTAAAAATTTTCATGATTAGATTTAAGATTTGAAGGAGTTTGTTCTTGGAATTGAAATGTTGGGATTTACAGTCCAACAATGTTGTCTCATAAAAAGGCCTAAAAAGTATATTCAGAAACTCTAGGGAGCAGGTGTACCATGGGGTTTGAAATTAGAAAAACATTGAAGTAGGATGGATTGGTAGAATTAGCTAAGGTTATAAGGATTTTGGTGAGATAGAATTTGGGTAGAATAAATTATCTTTGAAGAATTAGATTTGATTGGTTTGAACTGAGAAGTTTGATTTGAATGGTTTGATTTGAAAAGTTTAATTTAGGGAAGTAGGAGAATTGATTTAAAAATTTGAGTTGATTGGTTTAATTTGAAAGGTTTTGAGTTGATTGGTTTGAAAAGTTTTATTTCTAAAAAAATGGAAAACTATTGTTAAAAAGTTTTTTTCTAGATAGAAATTGAAAGCTTAATTTTAAGATAAATATATACACGATAAAAAGTCTAAATGAGTGGACACACGTAAATCATGGTAAGATATACCCCTTCAAGATACTTACAATTTTCAATCATTTCAGGTTCATTGTTTGCCTTAAACTATAAACCAACCGAAAAGCAATTTTGCACCATTACCATAGTAAGGGCGAATGTGGACCTTAATGACTATTAGATGGTTAGAGGTGCCTTCATCAATAATTGCGGGTTACTTCATCCTATAAAACCTTTATAATCTAACTAGTATACAGGCTTTGAGATTTATATGTCCTAATCTTAGCACTAACTAGGGGTATTTATTAATCTAAGTTATCCTTCGATATGTGCATATGTGAACGTGGGATTCATTTCTATGGCTGACCTATGGTTTACAGTTGATCTATTTAGGTTTGAGTTCAATTGTTCAAGTTGGTGAATTTTAGATGGTTTTGGTCAATTTGATATTTTTAATTTTGATTTAAATTGGTTTATTGTTTTGTCAATCAATATTAGAATCAAATGTTCTAGTTTTCTTAGAAATATTAGTTTTCGAGTATAGGCTGAAGTTTTTCATTTGGTTTACTATTCTATGTTGAAGTTACATGCAATGCCAAAAGGGGGTTTCATATGTATTCTATTTAAATATATTTCTTTTACTTCTATAAAGTGTGGGTCTTCAGTAGAGAGAAAATATGGTGGATTTTGAATGGAAGTCCTTAATGGGGTTTGATTGATTAAATTGAGTATTGTTAGTTCAAATTAACTTTAGTTGAATTTTGTCTTTAATATGAATCCATATTGAATGAATTATTAAGATTATTCATTTTATTATCGAAATTACTTTTCAAATTATTGCGGGAATAATGACCCCCAAATGAGGTTTGATTTGGGCATAAATGGATACATTTGAAAGGTTTTAACAATCTGGATGAACTCATGCGATAAATTTTGAAAAATAATACTTTATTGAAAATTTTTTATATGGGGTTATTTTTCATACATAAAAACCCAAAACAAAAAAGTTTTATGTAAAAATAGTGTATGATCATCATCAAACTAGTTTGTATGGTTCTTTTACATGATAATGAACATCATGCAACTTACACAATGAGCTTCTGAGAACTAGATTTGCTTATGATTAAAATATTTTTTTTATGGTAGGAGCACTATTCATGCATGAAAACATAAAGTGAAACGTTTTACATAAATACTGTGTTATATAACCATCAAACATATTTGTATGGTCTTTACATGAGATGATGACATTTTGCAACTTTCAGAATGAAGTTTTAAGTTATAATGATCTGTGGAGAAAATGATAATTTCATTGTGTTGCGGCCAAAGCTAATTTTTAGGTCATTGTTAGTGTTTACATGAAGTTGGCTATGTTTGGTTCTATTTTAGTTTGGTTGATTTCAATTTCTATTTAATTGGATTTTGATTGTAGGTTAAATTAGGGCCACTTCAAGTTTTAGCTCTTTTGGGGTTCAAGTTATAGCTTATTTAAGCTTAATTTAGTCTTATGTCTCGATCAAATCGGATATAAACCAAGAAAAAAAGATATGACTAAAACATAAGATCAACAACAAAAAAGTTTCAGGTAGATTAACAACGTCTGTTGCGGAGTAATGAAGCAACTTACGGAGAAGAGCGGTGTCTTGAATATTGTGCAAATACGTGTGCTGAAGTTCCAAGGATCACTCTCGATAACAACCACCACCAGCAATTGTACACTGAGTCCTTTGGCATACAAACAATGTGAACCTTTCCTATTTCTAGTTTGTTGGATAAGGGTCTATATCTGTACTCACAAGCTTATTGAGAATCATTCTGATCAGGCTTCACACAATGGTTTTTTTTTCATTTAAACTTATAGTGTCTCTACATGTTATTTATAATTTATGTGTGCGTGTGTTGGATTTTCATACAATATTAAGAAGTTAAATAATCATGCTACTATCGCAAATTGTCTAGCACACAACAGTATGATTTATATCTAAATGCCGGTTTGGAGATCATTTTCTTTTATTTTTTATTTATTTTATTTACGATTTTACTTGAAATAAAATATGTTTGTTATCTGATAATATGTTTGTTATTTTTAAAAACACTCAAATTTATTTTTAGATGTCTTGCTTATTTTCTAAAATAAGCCAAATTATTTTTTAAAAAAAAAATAAAATGAAAACCTAAAAAATCTACTAAACAAACTAAAATAAAAACAAAAAATAAAAATGATTCAAAATAAGGCCTATATTTATGAAAATAAATAAGTAATAAATAAATAATGAATCACAGACAAACAGAAAGAGAAATCCACCATAGGTGGAAAAAAACATTTACATTTGTCTTTCTCTAATGGTTAGCGCACTCCTAATTTGCTCCTAATATCCACAAATGTTCATCAATGCAAGCTCATAAGTTAAAGCTTCATCATACAAGATTACAATACAAATATAAATACAAAATCTTTCATAATTTGAATGATAACCTTAGTTTATGTCCTAAGAATTAAAAAATCAAATCATTGATCTCTGTATGACTTTAATCACGATATATATAATAAAAATTACTAATAAATTCTCTTACAGATTGAAAGATTGAACACACACATGCACAAATCTACGTGCTTCTTTTGTTAGATGAATAATTTATTTTATTCATTAAGGGTCCGTTTGAGACAGTTTATTTGGTGGAGCGGCGTTTTGAAAACACACCTTGCTTGTTTGGGTAAACTACATTTTGACAGCTTATGCGTTTTCAAAATGCTGAAAACAGAGGTTTGACTTTTCAAAAAAAAATAAAAATTTGTAAATCAGCTTATCAGCTGATTATTCAATAAGTTGCAGCTGCCCTAAACAAATCCTAAATCATGGAAAAAATTTGCATACGATAGACGTACGTAGCGCTGCGTACGATTTTTAAGTTATACTGAGGGTATAAGGGGCTTATATCTACGGTATAACCCTTGTAACCTCCATATAATGTTCTGTAACTTACCTGTAACCTACTAATAAATTTTTAATATATGATAACAGAAGCGCAAAACTTATTTGTTGGTTACACTATGTTACATGGAAGTTACAAGGAGTTATAACACTGGTATAAACCCCTTATACCCACCGTATAACCTCGAAATCGTAAGCATCACTTCGTACATCTATCGTACGCAAATTTTTTTCCCTAAATCACTCAAAACATTCTATGGAAGCGCTTAGTATTTGGCATCATTTGCAGTTATCTTAATATATTTTATATTAATAAGCAAAAAATTCGCACCTCTCAAATTATCTCAAAAGATTCTTATAAGACCCCCCTAATAAATAAATAATAATAATAAATAAATAAAATGAACTCAAATACCATTCCAAATCCAAAATGGGTAAGCACTAATTTGCACGGTTTAAGAAAAAATCTAAGCTTAAATTCAACATAATCTAATTATTTCATTAAACCTAATTGATCTATAGTTATCATTCTTTTCTTAATTCCATGGATTCACCAAGCTATCCATTACAGACAATTGGAGTGGCCGCCTATTTGCCTTGGCCTGGTTTCTCAATTCTGCGGAACACACTACAAGCTCTAGTGAATAAAATTGCTCTGTTATCTCTTCCACAATAGAAGACTTCAACTCTGTAACTCTTCCACTAATATCTCTTCCATCAAAAGCATTTGTTTCAACACAGAAAATGAGCTCTCAGGGAAAACATAGTTGCAAAAAAAGGAAAACACAGAGAAGGAAGAAATCAAAAAAATAACAAATAAATTTCTCTCCAAAAATACGTAGAAAGTATCAACGCAGTGCTCAAATAAAAAACCGGTCAACACATTTTAATCCAATCCAAGGGGCAAAAGCAAGAATACTCGTAAAGTCATAATGATGGCAATAGTTTGAATACTGATACATACACATGCACGCGCACGCGCGCACTTGATGCTCCCTCCAAAAAAAATATTGCATCGAGGAATAAAAAATAATATCACATGCATATCACATGACCATGACCACAACCCAAAATAGCTACTACCTTGGGGCAATGAAAAAATAAAGAAATGAGATCAAGCACAATATAAATCACATTCAAGCACCAAAATTTCAAGTATAAGTATCAATAATAACCTTTCGTTCAAGAGAAAGACGTACAAATTATAATAATTATAGGTCGTCGGTGATTCCATCATAGTCATCACCTGCATCCTTAATAAAATCAAAATTTTGGACATTCATTGAAAAGTTGAGGAAAAGATTTTTGTCGCCCAATTATAGGTGAAGAACAAATCCGCTCACAAAAATTTCTAGAACAGGCTTTGTAGCTTGCTCATTATAGTGAGTACAAAGATCACCTAGAAGCTTAAGAGTCTACTCCCTCTAGGTGCAGAAAAAATTGTCTTAAGGCGGAGGACAATCTTGGCTCAAGTATGAGCGTAAGATGGTCTAAATCTTCACAGGTAAATCCAAAGTACCTANGCTTGCTCATTATAGTGAGTACAAAGATCACCTAGAAGCTTAAGAGTCTACTCCCTGTAGGTGCAGAAAAAATTGTCTTAAGGCGGAGGACAATCTTGGCTCAAGTATGAGTGTAAGATGGTCTAAATCTTCACAGGTAAATCCAAAGTACCTGCAGGTCAAGAAAAATTATGTTATGAATCATATTTTGTTCCTAACTCAAATTTTTTTGTTTCCTCAATTCAAGCTGCAATTCATGATAAGATATGAATATTTTCATAAATACGAAACAAGGAATCTTCATTCTCTCATTCTTCTCAATGTCTCTAGTTGATAAGATAAGAGATACAGGGAACAAAATGTATGCCCAAATACGACCATATATGTTTATAAGACCTTTTTAAGGATACATCATTGAAAACCTTATTGGCTCTGAAGGCTCATATTCAATGATCAAGTTATTTTTGAGCTGAGCCCATCAACGAAAGTGGTCGAGTTGAGCACACTACCAAAGCTATCAAACAAACCTAAGAAAAAACACCAGGGAAGAAAATTATTACATATGAAGATGTGTCAATCCCTTTTTGTGGTGGAACCTGGCACACACATTACAATCTTTTTGTCAATAAACGCGAGGAAAGCGCAATATCGTATGGAATATAATTTTATATTACTTTTCTCTTATGTATAAAAAGATGTCCGAGGGACTCATTAGAGTTCTACCTTTTAGGACCTCAAAAAAGGTTTTACTCTCTCTCTTCCTCTTTTAATCTATTTCTCTCTCTTTCTCATTATTTCAGAAAGAGAGATCTTTATTGGATTTTTACTCATTTTAGTTTCCACCATAGATCTTCAAATATTTCTATCTAAATGATTGGATGCCATTTAAAGAACAATATACCACCAATAGAGGTAGAAATGTTATTTTGAAAAAGATCTAATCATTGAGATGATAAAAATCAATAGGATTTATGGCCTACCTTAACTAGAGATTTTTACTCTACCTTATGGTTGTAAGATATGGTTTAATTTTTTTTGGGGTCTGATATCCATACCAGGGAAAATTCTCATAATTAATTACATCTTAGGTGTGTGAACCATTACGAAACCTCTTAATTAATGTATTTTCTTCTAACATTCAGGATTGGTGTTGAAAGATTAGCACTTTAATANTTTTTACTCTATCTTATGGATGTAAGATATGGTTTAATTTTTTCTGGGGTCTGATATCCATACCAGGGAAAATTTTCATAATTAATTACATCTTAGGTGTGTGAAGCATTACGAAACCTCTTAATTAATGTATTATCTTATAACATTCAGGATTGGTGTTGAAAGATTAGCACTTTAATGTTTTTAAATGGCTAGATTTAGGATTTGAAGGGAATTGTTATTGGAATTCAAAAGTTGAGACTTACAGTTCAATGATGATGTCATTAAAAGGCCCAAAAAAGGGATTGACCAACTTTAAGGAACAGATCTACCATGAGAGTTGAAATTAGAAAATCGTTGAAGAAGTTAGGTTTGGTAAAATTTGGGTGAGGTCAAAAGGAATTTTTTATAATAGAATTTAGGTAAAATAAGTTAGCTTTAAAAAAATTGATTTAAAATGTTTGATTTGATTGATTTATTTGAGAAGTTTGAGTTGAATGATTTGTGAGATTTGATTGGAAAGAATTGAGACATTTGTCATAATTTGAAAGTTTTTGAGCTTATTAGTTTGAAAAGTTTTGATTCTTAAGTAAAGGGACAATATTGATCGGAAACATTTCTAAATAGATATTTAAAGACTAATCTTACTGTAAATTTAGACGCTATTAAGAGACTAAATTGGTTGACTAACTTAAATTTAGGTTTGATATATCCAGCAAGATACCCACAGTTTTTCATCTTCTTAGGTTCTTCAATTTCCTTAAACTATTAACCATGCCAAAATAAGAGGCCTCCACTATTACGATNGTTTGATTTGATTGATTTATTTGAGAAGTTTGAGTTGAATGATTTGTGAGATTTGATTGGAAAGAATTGAGATATTTGTCATAATTTGAAAGTTTTTGAGCTTATTAGTTTGAAAAGTTTTGATTCCTAAGTAAAGGGACTGTATTAATCAGATACATTTCTAAATAGATATTTAAAGGCTAATCCTACTGTAAATTTAGACGCTATTAAGAGACAAAATTGGTGGACTAACCTAAATTTAGGTTTGATATATCCAACAAGATACCCACAGTTTTCCATCTTCTTAGGTTCTTCAATTGCCTTAAACTATTAACCATGCAAAAATAAGAGGTCTCCACTATTACGACAATGATGGCAAATCTAGACCTTCTAAACTATTAGGTGGTTAGTGATGTCTTCTTTAGTAATTGTGGATTACTTCATCCCATAACACCTATATAGTTTAGTTGGTTTATAGGCCTTGGGATTTATATGTTCTGCTTTTCATCACTAACTAGAGTTAAATATTAATCTAACATGGGCTTCTTGATTAGACTATTATTGAGGAATGTGCAAACCTGAGATTCACTTCTAATTTAGCTAGCCTAGGGTTTATTGTTGAAATACCTATGTGTGATTTAAATTGTTCTAGTTAGTGAATTTTAATAGGTTTTGGTCTGGTTTACATTTTAATTTTGATTTGGCTTGGTTTTTGTTTGTGTGTCAATATGAGAATCAACTATTCTAATTTTCTTAAATATATTAGTTTTTTAGTCTAGATTAATGTTTTCATTTAGTTTACTTTTATGTGTCAAAGTTAAAAGCAATGTCAAAAGGGGGTTTCACATGTATGCTATTTAATTTTCTTATAATTTTATATTAAATATTTAAGTTTATTTATATGCTTTATATTTATTTTAAAATTTATTTTTTTCATACAAAATGCCTATTTAAAGGTGAATATATAAGAAAGTTTTTTAATATAAAAGAAATAGAATATCACATAGGAAATATATTTTAATTATACAAAAGTTCTTGATTATTTTATTATTGAGCATATTAATGGTTTAAATATTAAATATATATGTATACATAAATTAGTATGAATTTATTAGGGTTTGTATGTTTATGTGATAAGCATTAAACTTGTAAAGTATGGATGGAAACTAGCAAATCCATATGAAAAATATGTAAAAATAAATATTTTTGTATGGCTTTTGTACTTACAAGCTCACATATTTGGTAATGAAAAGAATATACACNGATATAATAAAGTTTTTTAATATAAAAGAAATAGAATATCACATAGGAAATATATTTTAATTATACAAAAGTACTTTGATTATTTTAGTATTGAGCATATTAATGGTTTAAATATTAAATATATATGTATACATAAATTTGTATGAATTTATTAGGGTTTGCATGTTTATGTGATAAGCATTCAACTTGTAAAGTATGGATGGAAACTAGTAAATCCATATGAAAAATATGTAAAAATAAATATTTTTGTATGGATTTTGTACTTACAAGCTCATATATTTGGTAATGAAAAGAATACACACATTTAAGAGAAAACTTCTTCACTACAAATTTACTTTGAAATGAAAATTGAGGCTTAAGAAAATATTAGAAAAATTAAGCTCACAATATATTGATTTGAAACTTTAGGAGGCTTCAAAAGATGGATTGAAAGCTTAAAAATTTAAAATTCTTTAAAATTAATTTGAAAATTTAAAGTGATAGAAACTTACAAGTTAAATTTAGAAATATTTTTTAGGCTTACAACAAAAAAGTTTTAATTTCATATTCTTGTAGCTTTGTGAGCATAAATTTTGAATTTAATACACATATAACCTTAAAAAAATTTTAACATTTAGTTGTTTTTGAATGGTTAAATAGGTTAAAAACTATATGACTTTATAAAGCAAGTTTAAAATTTGGAGATTACAACACATAAAAATAATTTAAGCATTGGAGCACATTTAATTAGAATTACTTTTAAAAGGTTAAGTGAGTTTCAAATTAAAACATATCTAATTTGTACAATTTCATAAAAATAAGTTTAATATTTATAACACATTTATTAAAATACCAAAATAAATTTCATTAATTACATAGTCCTTTGATAGCACTATTGTCCATGGATAAATTTCTTCAAATAAAACTCATTGATGGGGAGCATGGGACATTCACCCGTAGAACCAACTAAATGATAAGAACCTCCTAATAAACTTTCTCTATAACAAATGGACCTTACCGCATTGGTTCAAACTTACTACCAAATTTTTGATGAGCAAGGATCGGGTTTTGCTAGTTTATCATGAGCTTGAACCATTCATGCTTGATACAATTCAATATTTTGCTGAGATGACAAATAGGCTTCATTTAATCCTTCTAGCCCTTCTAATTGCAGTTTAATGTTTTGTTCTATAGAATTTTTCTAACAAGTGGAAATCCATAGGAGGGAAATTTGTAATTCCAAGGAAAGTACGGCATCGGACCCATAAACTAAGGCAAACGGAGTGGATTGAGTTGGGGTTCAATATGTGGTTCGGTAAGGCCATGCTTCAATAAACTTCTCATGCCATCGTTGTTTGTTATTTTCAAGTGTTTTCTTCAAGATTTATATCAAAGTTTTGTTGAATGATTCAGCTAATACATTCACTTTAAAATAATATATAGTGGAATATCTTTAGTTGATATTGTGACGTTTTACAAAGTTGTTCACCTTTATACTCCTAAATACACATCGTAGAACAGAACTGGTAGAAATGCAACACATGATGAGCTTTTACTTTTCTTAGGGGAATAGCTTCAACCCATATAAAAAAAAATAATCACTGCCAATATAAACTTATGTCTTTGTTTATGAAGGAACATAGGTTTCGTGTTGTCCATGCTCCAACATTCAAAAGGCCACGAGGTAATCATAAGGTATAATATTTTCAATGGTTGATGAAAAACTACATCATGCACTTGACATTGGTGTCATCATCTTGTAGTTTTCAAGCAGTTGTTGATCATGGTTGGCCAATAATAACTCGTTCTCTTTATTTTTGTATTCATCTTAGGGCCAGATTGATTAGCTTCACATAGCCCTAAATGTTTCTCTTTAAGGGTATTTTAGGTTTTGTGCATGTCTAAGCAACGTAACCAGAAATGATCAAAAGACCTTCGATACAGTGTGTCATTGATGAGAGTATAAAATAAAGCCCTAGATTTTAGCTGATGAGCAATTGATCTATCTTGGTTTAATTTTCCTTCTCACATATAATCCAAAAATGGTTGCTTTTAATCAATTGAGTCTTTAATTTTTGCTACAATGATTTTTTCTTAATGTCGATTAATAAATTCCATATCAATTGATGAGAGGATTTGATAGCCTTAAACTTCAATTGGTATTGATTCCTCTTCCAAGCTTATTTTCTCTTTAGCCAACTTAACCAAAGCATCTGCAATGTTATTATTACCATAGGTTATTCGATACAAAGTGATATTAGGAATCTTTTCAAGTAAGCTCATTGTATATTGGTAATACTGATCAAGTCGGGGTTTGAAGATTTTGTAAGTTCCAACGATCTAATTGATCACTAACTCTAAATCTCAAAAAACTTTATCTTCTTGAATGTCCATTAGAATGATTAGAAGTAGACCAGTAATCAAGGCTTCATACTCTGTTTCATTGTTAGTACACGACTATCACAAATGGTAGAAAAATCTTATTATTTGTCGCTCAGGATTTATGAACACAAGTCTTATCTTAGCTTTTCCTGGGGAGCCACTTTTATATTGCCATCTCTCTTGGCTAACGAAGTATTGTCAAAATAAAATTCCTAGCATGATTTCTCTTTATCTTGTAATGCCTTAATTTGCTTTCCAAGTAAATCATCATTTAAAGGGACATCAGCTGGTAAATGGTATGTTGCTAAGAATTTTGTCAAAGCTTGGCCTTTAGTAGCACATAAGGGAACAAAGGTTATATCAAATTACAATAAGATCATCAACCAAAAAGTAATTCTTCCAGATAAAGTTGGATAGAGCATAAAATTTTATGAGGGATTAAACTTAGAGATAATACTGATTTTATGAGAGAGCAAGCAATGCCTTAGTTTTTGGATAATAAAAATTAGAGCCATACAATGCTTTTTGATAAAAGGATAAATCAACAATTTAAGTAATATAGTGCATTTACTTTGCCCTCCTCATTTGTTTTAGCTTGTAAGGTGCCAAGAGATTTGTCTAAAATAGCAATGTAAAGAATTAATGGCCACCCTGGGATGGGGGTTGCTAATACTCGAGGTGTCATTAAGTATTGTTTAATGCTTTCAAAAGTTTATTGAAAATCATCATCCTAATGTAACTTGGCATTCTTCTTAGTTAAATCAGAAAACTAATAGTTCCGACCTGCTAGATTAGAAATAAAATATCTTAGATATGTCAATCTACCCTGAAAGGATCATAGTTGAGTTTGACTTTTAGAAGGCGTCATTTCTAATTTCAGTTTTATTTTCTCTCGATATATTTCAATCCTATGATGTCATACCATGAACCCTAGAAATTTTCTAAAGGTAATTTTCAAAGGAGCATTTCAAATGATTCATCTTTAGATTGTATAGACGGGACGTTTGAAAACAATTCTTTGAAAAAAATTCTCAAATGGTCTTCTCTTTCATTACTTTTCACCACCGTGTCATCAACGTAGTATTCTACTTGTTTCTGAATCAATTAGTAAAAACTTTTGGTCATGACTCATTGACAGGTAGCACCAGTATTCTTCAAGCGAAAGGGCATGACTTTATAACAATATACTCCAATAGGTGTTTTAAATGCGATATGTTTTTTGACTTTGGGTTATAACTTAATTTGGTTGTATCCTGAGGATTCATCCATGAAAGAGAAAATAACACGTGAAGAAGTAATGTCAACCATCAGCTCTGGTATAGGCAAATGAAAGTCATCTTTAGAACATTCCTTGTTGAGATCTCTAAAGTCTATACATATGTGTATTTGTTCATTCTTTTTCTAATTAGGCATAACACTTGCTAACCATGAAGAATAATTCTCTTCTCAAATAAAGCTAGCCTCAATTAACTTTTTCACCTCTACGGTTACTTTATCTTAATTTTTTACTCTCATTCATCGAGGTGCTTGCTTAACAAGCACAACATCAGGTTGAATTTCTAACTTGTGAATAGCCATCTCAAAAGCAAATTAAGGCGTCTTTTCATAACTTCATGAAAAACAATTTTTAAGTTCTAGTAATTTGATGATATCATCAGCAAATGGCCAATTTATTTTAATAAGTGTGTGTGTGTGCAAGCGCGCACGCGTGCATATGTTTGTGTGTGTGTGTGTGTGTGTGTGTGTGTGTGTGTCTGTGTGTGTGTGTGTGCGCGCGCGCGTGTGTGTGTTCATTTATACATATGTGTGTGTGTGTGTGTGTGTGTTCATTTATACATATGTGTGTGTGTGTGTGTGCGTGTGTGTGTTCATTTATACATATATATATGTCAATTGGAATGGTTTCCATACATAACTATGTATGAAAAAGTTTATATATAACTGATGAGTGGAATGTCTTCGACCTTAAATATATATAACACGCTGATAGATATCTGAGGTTTAAAATCATTGATGTACAATAGATTATATACAGGTAGAAAATTACTTACTAATTTTATGCACTATTTTTATCCGGCAAAATTCCGTTACAAAGTAAACACAATTCTAGGCTTTTGAAATATTGAGATTCTAATTAACTATATTTCTGCAGTGATCACTGTTGGTTGTCCTATAGAGTGCTCTGAAATTATGCAATATTTACGGAGGATGTCACTCATAAAATTTATAAATAGACCCACACACTTTTCATAAAAGGAGACTTGAATGAGAAGGCTGAAGGAGCTCCAAGCTCTTGAGGGTTCCCAAGCTCTACCTTAAACAGACCATAATTGTCAAGTTGCCTCCATTGTCGCACCACCATTGTCAGATCGTCGTCATCGGACCACTGTTAACAACGGCGTTGACATCAGATTTTCTGGCACATGACATTTACCATCAGTCTTCCTTCACAACACCTAGGTCGCCGCCACTTCCTTAACTTCTTTCATTACTCCCCAAGAGGATATCATGTCGATAACCTTCACTTGTGTAATAGTTTTCGGTATTCAAGGGTTGGAAAAGTCGTGTAACCTACATTGGCATAGTAAAATCATTTCAACTGTGCTACATCCTGTGATTTTTACCCTTTATGGATTTTCTATTTTTAAACTCCTATTGTTTTTCTCTATCAATTTTTTTTTTTAATCTGTGTGTGTGTCGGATATTTGTACAACATTAAGACATTAATCTATCATTCTACAACAATGAATTCTCGAGCGCGCGATAAGTTTAAAATTAATGTCGGTTTTTAAGCACATAAGCAAATTATGAAAATTCCAAAAGTACCACTTTCCAAATAAATCTTTCCATTTGTTGGCCAAAAATGTTAATTTATTTCTGACTATTTTCTAATACAGAAATCTAAAAAAAAGATGCACCAAACAAACAAAACTCCACTAATCTCAGCCTTAACCCAGTCATAAACCTTAATTACACGATAACTTCAACTCTGGTTTAAATTCTTCTATGTCATAAATATCTGATTTGAAGAAATAAATATACCGAGAATCTATATATAAGATGAAATGATGGTTTTTAATTGGCCTCCAGCTGTAAAAACTTCAATATATTTCAATATCTTGTAGTTTCAGCCATACCCCCCCGCCAATCGTTCAAGTTAAGGGCCCGTTTGGGGCAGCTTATAAGTGCAGGAGCGTTTTTTAAAACGCCGCGGTACCGTTTGGATCGCGCGTTTTGCTCGCTTATCCGAAAAAGTAGTTCCATTTTTACACTAAACGTAGACCACGAGTCGACCCCTGCAGTCGACTCGCGGGACGCGTTTCAGGATAAGCTGTTTATCCTGAAACACACAAGCTGCTCCAAACACACTATAAATCTCCTGACTTCTTCAATCTAAACAAACAAAGGAAGAATAAGTAGCCGAATAATTTATTTTTTAAATCAAAGAGCATTATTATTTGTTAAATCTCTTTGATTAAATATATTTTAAGTGAAGTGGGATATTTAGATGCTAAATAACCTTTTAATGTTTGATTCAGTAAATAATTAATAAACTTTATGTAAAGTAGAACCATTGGAGGCCAAATAATTTATTGATGTTTGACTAGGGGAAGTTTATATCGATTAAAACTATGTTCTTAATATTTTATTTTCCTTATAGCACAAACACAACAAAATCCATCACATTTAACTAGTCAATTGGAGTTTGGCTTCTATTGCATGTCATTTGTAGTGAATCAAAGGATTCATTGATTGAGCAAGAAGCCCTAAAAGTGTCTTCCAATCTCTACCTCAAATGAAAAAAGTAGTTGTTGCTTGCGTGTGAAATGTCAAGCATGCACGTGTAATTACATATAACTATTCGTGTGTTGGAGATGGAAAATGCACGTGAATGGGAATTGGGAGACTTGCTAAACCAGTTGCATCACACTAGAAAATTTTATAAGGAGATAAGCAAACAAGAAAGAATATAGGTTGTGTAGAGGATAAATGGCTAAGGAGAAGAGAAAAGGAAGCATGAGGGAAATGACAGACAATTGTGTAAACTGAGGGAAATCACAAGTATTATGACATGATTCGTGGCTTGGTGATGGAATGTGTTGTTCAAGATGATGAGTTTGAATTGGATACTTTATAATTTATGGCTCATAATTTTTTTGTTATAGTATGAAGGTAATGACATACAAAAATTGAATGAAAAACAAATAGAAAAATTGAATTTCATTTTATTTCATTATTATGTAGTAAACAATTATTATGTAGTACATATTAGAAGATATNCATATTAGAAGATATATATATATATATATATATATATATATATATATATATATATATATATATATATGCATGTATGTATGGATGCATGTATAGTGAATCTTATTAGTATATTAAGTTTAATAGGAATGACTATGAGGTAGTAGTGGCTCCACAAGCTATGATGGATGTCAAGTTTCTTTACTTTGGTCAGGTCTCTATATAACTGTCTCTCGAAAATATTTATATTTGTGAAGAAATTATTATAAACTCATGCTACATTTCATTATTTCACTTAGATATATAAAAAATTATAGCAATGCTCATGAGGTATATTTTATTTATTTTTTAAATATAAATGAGTATATAGTTATACACTCAAACAAGATATACATAAACTCGTGTACATAATATAAGGGATTTTTACACACATAGCACTCAAAGCATTCTTATTAAATATTTCACACCCAAATCTTTATATTTACAAAAGTCATACTCAGTTACCTCACTTGTTTTGTCGCCCCTGCCATCGTCGACACCTTTCGGTCACTATGCCCTCAAATCTTTCGCAAAATCCTAATGTCAACCTCAATACACCGTCGACCTTGCTGAAGCCTCACAACTTTCTGCTTGTTCTAATTTTTTTTGTTGGCTTATAATCAAACCTATTTCAACTACCATTCATCTTCTTTTTACAATTTCTCATGGTTGATGCTCAAACCTATTTTAAATACCTTTCGTCTTCTTTTTTTTTCCTCATTAATTTCTCTCAAATTTCCATGGCAGTCCAAGTTATTTTTGGAATAAATAATTTGTTCATCTTGAGATCCCTTTCACCTTCTTACCTCCAATCCCACTAAGTTGCCACAACAATCACTCGGGAAAGACAGCCTTGTTTGAGGTTGATAAGTCTTACCAAATTGCCGCACATCGAATTTGGAATACCTAAGGCTACTCTTGTCTGCAAGACTTCCAATTAAGAAATTGCAGGCCTCCAATTATGAAAGCTGGCTACACACGGCGAATCTTGACAATGGTGCTTTTTCGACACTGCATAGAGAGAGAGAGAGAGAGGGAGTGGCGTGCCATTCATTTTATATGTCGTTGTTAAGATGAGACTATCATAAGAGGAGATATGAGTGTGTTTTTTGTATTTTTTAGATGTTTTAATGCTTTATATGTAAATATGATAATTTGGGCTTAAAATATGTAAATAAGAATAGTTTGAATGTTATGCAGGTAAAATCTCCATAATTTAAAAGAAATAACTTTTGGGTTGCAAGTAAAAACCATAATTCTCCATTGAGACATGGTGAAGCTTCATTTTGTGTGAGTGCCAACGGTTTTCTTGGAGCTCTCATTGCTTTATCTGGAGCGTCGTCTTGAGTATTCATAAGAGAACTTCTCTATTCCCTTTCTCTTGGTAAGAAGGTCTGCATCTCTTCTCCTAATCAATTATGGTTCTTTGTTTTGGTTTTTTGGGGGCTTAGCACCCTAGTTTTTTTTCTCTCTCTTTTGATAGATCAGGGTGCTTTCCCTCTTTTCCTTCTTCTTCCTTTCCTTCTCGGCCTTTTCTAGGTGGCAGATCCTCTTTAAACCGAAAAAGTCTTGTTTCCAGCTATATGTCTACAACTAACTTCAATGTTTCTTATATTACATGTCATTATGATGAGATCTCCTTATCTGAGCTTGAAGTTGATGAAAGTTCAAAGATGTGGAGTCTCACTCTGATTGGCTATGCACTTGGCAAGAGACCATTTTACAATTATAATTTGCAAGCTGTATGTAAGTTATGGAAATTTAAGGGTTCAGGCTATTTAATTTTTCTTACCAAAGAAGACTATGAGATGGTTCGTCCATGGTTCATTAGGGGAAAACGTTTTCTCATTAAGAAATAGACTCCTGAATTCAAGCCAATCTATGAAGATTTTAGGAAAATTCTTATTTGGGTAAAACTCCTTAATCTTCCTTTAATGGTTTGAATTTGGTATTTCCAAAATTTCAAGTTGTATAGGAATTTCTTTAGTCGTGGATCCATTAACATCAAATGGAACTAGATTAAACTATGCTAGAGTGAATACAAAAGTTATGGTTGACTCCCTTTTTTTTGATAATAATATCATAGCTGTGAAAGATCAAGAAATTGTCATTCCTTTAATCTATGAATGGAAGCCTTCACAATACAAAACGTGTTCTACTTTATCTAATAATTTGTTGAATTGTCCTAAATTTGGTACTCAATTGGTTAGAGAACCCATTCCTCCTTTTCTGGAAATTTTAATAGGAATTTCATTTTTACTATTACAAAAAGGGCTAGAGGTTAAATTATTATCATTGATAGATCTACTCATAATTTGAATATGAATCAAAACCTTATTAGGGAGAATCTGAATTTGTAAAGAAAGGTGGATGAAGTTGGAATTACTGAGAATGCTTTCAATGCTCTTAATAATGAATGTTTCAATAATGCTCCTGATTTAAACATACCTGCTGATGATGTTTTGATTAATTACAGAATTGTGAAGAGTTTTAACTTGGTTTTTACTTTACCTAATCCAAGTAATATTGTTGTTTCTTCTGATATCATTAATAATTATTGGTTATTAGTGGTGAATTATAATGATAATAATGTTTTTTTAATACTACCTAATATTCTAATGTCAATGTTGTTCAAAATCAGACTACTCGGCATGTCAAAATTTGGTTCTAATGCTGGTTCAACAAGGAATAATATGCATAATTCTTGTGTTGTTCCTGTTCAATCTCGAGCTCAAAAAGAGAAATCTAAATAAGTTGCTTCTTCATATTTGTTCTTCTTATACTTTTCTTATTTAATGGTTTTTTTCAAATTTAGTTTCTTGGAATGTTAGATGTTTAAATAATAAAGCTTGTTTAATAGATTGTAAAAATATGTTAAAGGAATTCATTTTGATTTTCTTTGTCTTCTTGAAACTAAGGTTGCTAATGATGTTATTAATGATTCATATTTTATTATAATGAAGCTTCTATTGATAGTTTTCATTTAAATGATAATGGCAGAATTTGGGAGAAATGGAACTTGGATATTTTAAATTTCATAGCTATTATTATACATCCTCACTTTATTCATGAAATTTTTTTTTCTTCTACTAATTTTAATGTTACTATTATTTATGATGATGATAGTATTGTGAATAGAAAATCTTTATGGTATTTTATTATTTACATTGCTGATAATATGTTAAATCCTTTGATTCTTCTTAGAGATTTTAATTAAATTATTAGAATTAATGAAAAAGTAGGAGGTATACTTTCTTTTCCTAGTAAATTTGTGGATTTCAATAATTGTGTCTCTCTTGCTGGTTTGATAGAGATGCAAAATTCTGATTTCTCTTATAGTTGATTCAATAAATAATTAAAAAATCCAATACGATGTCTCATTTATATAACTCTTTGTAATTCCCAATGAATTAATGACTTTTGTGATTCTTTTTATAAAGTTTTAAATGTTTATATGAAGTTTATTTCCTAATTTCCATTATATGTTACTGAGGCTTAGAACATTCATATTAATGAGGATCTTATTTTTTGCTTTAGGTAACAATCTTTGTAATGTTAAAATTGCTTTACAAAGTTGGAAATAAAATTCTTATATTACTTAAACATATTGTTGATCTAAAAAAGAAGTAGAATGAGATTATGTCATATTTAGATTTGTGGTCTTTATCTGCTGATTTACTTAGACAATTTTTTTTTAATTAAAAAAATATTGCTAATGCTAATGTTTGTGATTATAAGTGGGCTAAGCAAAAAGTTAAGTGCTCTTAGATTTTTAAGGGTGAAGATGAAATCAAAATGAGTTTCCTTAATTAGGATGACTATGACCAACATGTGAAGCCTCCAAAATGAGTTCTCATAGGACCATATGGCTTTAAGGAGGCTTTTTATGGCTTGCATAATCACTCTACCCAATCAATTTTAATTCTACTAAAATATCCAACTTTTGTCTTTTAGCCCCAATTTCTCCCAAAATAAGTTAAATACCCATGAAACCCTAAAATACCCAAAATTCTCCAAATTCCCAATTTCCACCAAAAATCATCCTAGCCCACTTCAAATTATTCAAATTGCCTAAACTCACCCAAATTTTCTAAAATTGATAAATTTTCCCCTCTAAGGTCCAAAAAATTCCCAATTTGCCCCCAACTCCCACCAAAACCATTCCAAACTCAATTTCCATCACATTTAAGCCCAAAATAAATTCTCTTTGATGAGAAATTATCATCAGCCCACCATGATTGAATTTAAAAGCTCAATTTGAAAGCCTTCCCTAAATAATTTTAAAAGCCCATGAACCCAAGCCCAAAATTTTGATTACTTTTAAAAGCCCAAAGCCCACATGACAAATTTTTCACATCATCCATTTAATCAAACCAAACTATACACCATGCCATACATGATTAAATTCATCCAGGTTTTAATTTTCACCAACACCTCACTAAAATCCTCAAAATTCCTAAATTCTTTTTCATGAAACTTAGCCAAACAACATGCAAGCCATGGAGCCTCTCCCAAGCCACATGTGAGCCATAAAAAAGTCCACCATGCCTTAAGGGAAAAAGAGGGACCAACTTTCAAGCCTCCCAAGCTTTGACTCACCCTCCCATACTTCTACTTCATGCCAAGCTTAAATTCAAACCCTAAGCCCTTGGATGTGACTTCTTGGACTAAACCCAAAGACTAAGAACACCACCCTAGCCACCATGGGGAGGTGAACCAAGTCAATTCGATAGGATAAACCCAAGTCAAGCCCAAAAGAGGCCTAAACCCCATTCCACTTTGATCCACCCTTAGCCACCTGAAACAACTCAATTAACTTCACCATTCTCCACCCCTGACCTCCCTAAGCCACCTAGCTGCCACTCTTGGCTTGGACGACTGCCCTAGTAACCAGAAGACCCAAACCCAAGGGGAGCCACCATGGTCAACACTCACAATTCTACACAATCAATGTGTTTCATTCCAATGGGGTTCTTGCTCTTATCAGCCCTCCACCTCAGCAATATATTGCTCACCTCAGCTTGTCTAATTCTTTCTCTGCCTATAAATACATCACCACTCATGGCCATGAGGAAGAAATACTCAAAACCTGTGGAAACTCTGCCAATTTTTTCCCAAACCCTAATTCCAGTGATCCTAAGCCCATTCCAATCATCTTCA
>JXCR01139972.1:396802-421291 GCA_002079205.1 Phalaenopsis hybrid cultivar | reverse complement strand
ACTTACTAAAATGATTCAAGTAGCTTTTTGGTGTATTATGAGAATTGCTTCACATGTAAAAATACCCAATGATGTTTCCTTAGATTCCATCAACCCTAGATAACGATGAAGTCTATAAGTGTCGTATTAGACTAGGGACTACCTACTTTCCCAAAGTTGTGTATAATCCATTCTTTCCTGAAGAGTTTAGAAGCCTCAACCGTAGCTGGTTAAATCATTTTCCATAGAAATTGCTAAAACTTTGTCGTTGTCAAAGTTCAAATTTTCATATTTAGATTTGTACAGGAAAATTGTGGTTCCAACTTATGACGACAGATTCTTTGAGTTGGCTCCCTTATTATTAAATGCTAATGAAGCTATAAAATGCTACTTGTAACCACAACCTTCAAGGAGTTGTCACTTAGGTATTTAAATTGCCTTGTGCCGGGAAGCATCACCTTTTTTTTTTTCGAATTAAAAAATTGTCACCCAATTTTTAAGTTCGCTAAAGCCATTAAAATACTCTTGAGAATATTTGAAGGTTGGACAAGAGCCTAATGAATATCTCGGATGACTCATTGCTTGCTTTTGGTACAAAATGTTAAATGTCAATGACTTTGAGATATTAGTCACCCTAACAACATTTACATATGGATTTATGGATGGACCATTCAGATATGCAGTCGAACTAAAGAATTTGACTAAATTGGTTAACATGTTGGTGATTGCTAACATTAGTATCCAATTTACAAGTGGTAAGATCCTGGTGAACCTCTTAGATATTTGTCAGCTGCTTTTAGCAGAAAATATTGAATCTCAATAACTCAAAGCAGGTGGTCTCCCTAGCCGCACTAATGATTTTTTAGATATGCACTCAAACTAAACTGTTTATGGCATTAGTTAAAATGTCGAAGATGCTAATAACATATAAATGCAGAAGAATATAACACAAAAACCTTTGAAACTCAGCATTCTAAAGTCATCAAACTCGTAGTGCCATCTATGTATTAATATAACTTTAACTCACTCAACATGGATCGAAACTCTATGTAACCACCAATAATTATACCAGCATCACCCTTAATGAGTTGAGCATTGGTACTCTTTGACTTAGTTCCCACCAGAGACAAGTTACTGATGATGAATAGATTCTCTCGTGCATTTCTATATTTGCATCTCATGCAGAGTTGTTCAATACAATCAAAGACTTGTTATTGGTCACTTTTATGATATGTGAAAACTCATTGCTCGTGATCCATCAAAATACTTATATTTTCACAAGGATCATGATCATTGCTAAAATTATTACCGACATCTGCATAACTTAGTTGAAAGTTGGAAAGCTTATTGAATTTATATCTGAACATCTCAGATGTCAACCACATAATGAAGGAAAAAAAAATAAACTTGCCCCACACAAGTTATTGCAAATAGTTGAGAATATTCCATAAGCAATAGAAGTTTAGTAATAGTTTTCAAATTCAAAAGGGAGTCTGCTAAGAAAATTTATGATTCATTTGAGTCTATTCTTAATTACAAATTCTAAGACAATTTTATGTTTCCTTTTGCATTTTTTTGGTGTCTTATATTTTGCTCTGGGATCATATAGCTTAGGGAATTCTGTAACTCATCTACTTGACAAATCAGTTACTCGATCATTTGGTAGCTGGGGGAACTCGGTAACTCGATTTGTAGCAATGCTTAAATAGTAGTATTTAGTATTCGACAATGCTTATGGAATTTGATATTGGCATTTGAAAATACTTTAGGAACTTGATTTTCAATATTTGACGATGTTTGGATAATTTGCTTATCATGTGATATTTCACTGAGTAGAAATTATCAAAAAATTTTGAGCTTGAATTCAAAATTCTTATAATCAATTTTAAGTAGGCCAAACTTTAAATTTGAAGCTCAAACCATTTTTTATTTAGATTGAAGATAGAAAAAATATGTATTCTAAATGCAACTCAACAACTCGACTTAGGGTCGAGCTTAATTGTTGTGAAACTACTCCTTATAAGAGAATTAGAGCTTTTTAATAAATGATAGCTTGCTATAAACTTAGTTGCTCCTAACACTTAATAATTAGTTTTATTTGAGGAATTAATGAATTTTGATGAATCTTGTTGAACAATAAACTTGGCTACACTCCTACCCATGGACTCCTCAATTTAAAAATTTGTCTACTTGTCTCTTTAGCAAATCTTGTATTCTAGGGTTTTTTTTATCTAAAAGACAAAAGTCGCACAAAAGTTAGATTCCCTGTTGTGATAAGATCCACAATGAGATAAATCTGTTACGCTTTGTCGTCAAAATTGAAACATTTTTTCACAGAAAATTGGGGCAAACACATTTTATTTCAATAATCCAAACAACTAACACGAATACAAACATAAACAACTATAGTTTGAGAGGTAAGCAGTCTCTCCTAATTCCTACAATTCAAGAGGCATGAATCTCTTCCAAAACCTAAACTTAAGAATCACAACTTATTCTCATGCACAAACCTAACCCTAGACATAACAAGCCTATTTATACCCAATAATAATAATAATAATAAACTAAATTACTTTTAGGTGTACAAAAGACAAACTTGCCCTTAGTCCATGCACCCTCGTAACAATCCTCCCCCCAAAAGGCACCTTATCGTCAATGTGGGAAAAAATGAGTGTTCCTTCTCTTTCCCCACAACTGTTTCTATTTCTTCATTCCTTGTCTCTTCATCCTGTAATATGAGAACTTGTAATCTTCGATCATTGCAACGTCCTAAGATAAACTTCTCATCACACCGAAAATATAGCCATTTGACTTGCTTCTCGAATATGTCTCTGTAGGACGATTGAGCGTTGCTCCTTGTTGTGGTCATTTTTTGTGTCCTGTGCAACCTCTCTTTGAACTTCCACTTTTTGAACTTTTGGCATTGTTCTGGGTGCAACAGTTTCGTACAACGCTCCATCTGTGTTGCTCGTGCGGGCTTTCTTCATTTGATTCTTATCCTTCACCATCTGGGCTACCTCCACCATCTCCCTCAGTCATCGCTATCTTAGTGATTAGAGTGCTGTCCGTATGTTGTGCTTTAAGCCCTTCATGAAATTCATCTTCAGTTCTGCTTTAGAAATCTTCTACAGTCTTCCTGACAATAGTTCAAATCTCTCCCTATATTTCATGGTCTTCCTCTCTTGAGTAAAGACATGGAATTGCTTGTGTAGGTCTCCTTCTCGAATAGGTCAGAAATTTTCCAACAAACAATGCTTAAATTCATCCCATGAATGAATATGGTATTTAGCCTTCCAAACATAATCTTGTCGTCATGAATTTCTTTTCCCCATCTAACCCATTCATGCAAAGTATCGTTCTGCTCGGTACTCTCACCCATGTGTGTCTTCCCCCTCGAAATCAGCATCTTCAACTTTCTAACTTTAACATCTCCGCCCCAAATTCTTATTCCTCCCTTGTTTCCCTCCATGTATCAAAGGTACAACTCCTTCCTTCAACCGCAAACACATCCCCTCCTTGATTCTCTTCCTTCTTCTTTGTGCCCCCCTAAACCTCTTGCATAATTCTTTCTCTATGTTTCGGCTCAACTGTCTCCATCAGAAATCACTATTCCACCTCTAATCTGAGCCTTGAGAGGAGGTTTGTGATGGTGGATGGTCTCCTCATGTTCGATATCTTTTCCCTTCGATCTTGCCATGGATTTTCCAGTCAATCTTTGGTTAAGATTTACAAAGTAAACCGACGACAGAGTTTTGGATTGCATCTCAATAAGCTTCTTTATCATCTCATGAATTTCCCTCATGCTGTCGAATCGGTCCTCCATTCGATTTTCTATGGAAGAAAATCTATCATCTATGGCGGGGAATATTTTTTCCTTCATCGATCTGATTTGATTGATCTCTTCCTCTAATTTTTTATCCAAATCATCTATTTTCTTAGCTGCCATTATCTCTTATCACTAGGCTCGCTTGATTCCGGGTTTGGTCATTGACTTCTAATAACACAATTAGGGCACACCTAATTCCGTCGTGGCCTTCTCTGCTACTTCTGATCTGATCGAGTCTATTTCACGCAGTTCAATAAGACAGATGAAAGTAAGCCAAAATCCGCAAACCTTTTGTCCTGCCCCCATAAGATCTTGTTGTGACCTTCCCTGTAAGTTCTGATTGTGATTGTATTGCAGGGTTCGTTCACGACAATGCGGGTTGCCGAAAGGCTCCCAACCTGTCGTTGCCTTCTTTTGTAAGTCGCGAACACGTTGCTTATCCGCGAGCCAGTCATTGTTTTCCCAACAGGCAATGATCGTGGTTGTGTTGTGAAGACGGAGTGACAACTATAGTTACATCTCTAGGACAAAGCAGAAGGAAAAATGTGCGAGTTTCGGAAGATGCGATCCTGTTTCCACCTTCCTTGTTATGAAGTTGTGGCCTATTGTGGGTCAGAGCGAGAGTTTTCTGTCTCTGTAGGTCGCTTCCCGGTCGCTGCCTTCCCAGGTAACTCTGATTGCGATTGTATCAGGTAGACGACGTGAGAGGAAGCAAAGTCGGTGCAGTAGGTAGAGAAAAATGGGAGTTTCATGTCTCCGTGGTCCGCTTCCACGCAAATGCCTCTGCAGGTAGCTCTGATCATGATTGTATTGGTTGACGACGCTAGAGGAAGAGAAGTCTTGGGTTCCGGTATGCTGCAATCCCTTACATGAAGATGTTGGCTCTGGCTCGGTTGTCTGAATTCCTTGCCAACAAGTGAGTTTGATTTATTTTCTATTCTTCATTAATCCGATTCCTAAAATTTTGTGCTATGATACCAATTTGTTACGATTCTTTGTCAAAATTGAAACGTCTTTCCACAGAAAATTAGGGCATAACTTTATTTCAATAATCCAAAAAACTCACACAAATACAAAGATAAACACATACAATTTGAGAGGTAGACAATCTCTCATAATTTTTATAATTCGAGAGGTAAGAAATCTCTCTCAAAACCTAAACTTAAGATTCACAACTCAATCTCATGCATAAACTTAACCCTAGACATAATAAGTCTATTTATACCCAATAATAATAAGAATAAAAGATTAAATTGCCCTTAGGCATATAACAGACTAATTTGCCCTTTAGGTTAGGCACCCTCGTAGCAACACGAAATGCGATGGTTGTTGTTAGGGGTACTGAAAAGTGGCTGTCAACACGGCAATAGGAGGGCTGCCATAGGGTGGTAGTGCGAAGAATGTGACTGGGAAGGGGCTGCAACAAACAGGCAGTAACTTACAGGGGTGGTTTGCTGCTGGACAATAACAGAAGGGTCACAAACGACTTTTGGTAGGGGCGACAACAGAAGGTGTAGCTGGGAGGAAGGTGAGGGAAGCAGGGAGAATGAATAAACACCACCTCAGGACAAGATATAGTTAGAACGCCTTTTCACTTTCGGATACAACCCTAAAAGGGGAAATCTGGATGCCATCAACTGTCTTAATAAAAAATAGAACCAATGCTTCTCTAAAACACGAAAATAACATATTTATGGAGTTAGGGTAAATAGGAGTGGACCCCACTATCAAATAGGAGGGAAATTCATGAAAGGAAGTGTTGATTGACCTTCCTGGATAATTTTGAGCGGCGTTTCTCGCAATAAAGCATGAGTTGTGGATGAAACCCTTACAGAATGGCGGCCACGTCATTCTCTCATGATTTGGTGAGCTTAAACCTCATATGCTGAAATTTTGTGTCCTCATAATATTTAGACAAGTTTGCTATGTGAAAGTGGCAGAGCTGTTGTGATGTCCCATGACCGAAGGCTGTTTGTTTGCGGCTCAATAAGCACTTGGATTTCATTTGTGACTACACTCTCTCAAAACATCTGAGGAGTTTTCTCCACTTGTGAGTATACATCCATATCAGTCCAACATTCTATGTGTACGCTATTAAACTGAAATGATATTTTGTGTATTTTGCTGAATCCTTTCAAAGTAACCTATGATTTGCTCAACTTGATTTGAAGTGACAACAACCAGAATCTCCCTGAATGATGGTGGCTATTATTGTAAGGTATCAATCATGATATTCTGAAATGCCCTCTGTAGTGATTTTTCCATGTCTGGAATTGGTGCCTCACCATCATCATATATCAACACCAAAACTAGTCTCACTAGTGCTACTTTATTGATGAGAGGCACCTGTAATCTCAAACTCCACCAATTGTAATAGAACGATACACTTTTCATCCTTGGTGAACAAGTGTTTATGTACCCATCATGTTGGTTTGTACGATCATACTGCTATGATCTCCCCATCAAAAGGTAGCATACATCATTGACACCACATTGCACCAAACTTAATCTTGCGGTTTACTCCCAATCAAAAACCTCTATGAGACACCTCCTTTTAATGTTGACACTGTTCTACTTCTTTAACTATGTTTGTGAATACAACCGGGGATGCCTCTGAGTTATGAGGCTCAATTTGTCTACCATCTGTATGGATATTACATTCTTACTGCTCCCTTCATCAATGATGAGACCGCATAACCTTTATTTCATAGTGCAACTGGTGTAAAATATATGTGGAGAAGCCATTGCTACTCCCTCATATCCTTAGTATGTAGGAACCTTCAAACCACTAAAATTTCGCCCTCATTCGGTGGGAGCTTGTACTCCTCACTCCGCTCTTCAGCTGCCTCTTGGTCACTCACCCTATTGCTTCCTGTTTGTTTAAGGACGCAACTCGGCTTGTCGGTCAATTAGAGGCAATGTGTCCAATACCATGACATATGAAGCATTTTCTAGTTGGGATTATTGTGGGTTTGCTACTCTCCCCAATTTTTTTCTCACTCAGAGTGGCTCTATCTTTTTTATAATCAGTCTACTTCACTCTCTGAGGTGTGCTTCAGCATGACAGGTGACAATTGTTGTTAGGGGGGTCTGTAATGTGGATGGCAATAAGGGATAGGTTGTGGGGCAGCAACATAGTAGTGGAAGGGTGGTAGTGTGAGGAATACGACTGCGAAGGGGCGTCGGCAAGCAAACAGTTGGGAGGGGTGGACGACGATTGGATGACAGTAGGAAGTGCGACATACCCACTTCTGACAGGGGTGGCGGCAGATTAGGCGGTTGGGAGGAAGGAAAGGCAGTTAGGACGAGTTACAGTCGGAACACATTTTTGCCTTCAGATACAATCCGTCGAAGAGGAAACCTAGATGCTGATGACTGTCTTGACAAAAACCTGAATCAGAACTCTCCCAAAACACGAAAACACATATTCATATAGTCCTTGACCAGTCTAAGTAGTGATCTCCCACGACACTGCAACAGAGGTCGCAGATGCCACCTCTTGGGAATGGCTCACCCATTAAGCCAACCAAGAAACGTTGAAAGTGATATACTTGCTCCAATCCCCAGCTAGGTCAAGTTCAGTGATCCAAACTTCCTCTAATATTTTCACTGTTAAACTGGATTGATGGGTTTTCGACTTCAATTTTAAAGCATCTCAATCCCCTTGACATCAATTTCTTTAGAACGATGACTAATATGTGCAGTTCTTGCTGTATGATATTCAACTTGTCTCATATTAAGGTCGAAATGTTGTGACGAAGCTTTCAAGCTTGGTTCCTATCAAAGCAATGGTGCCTGATCTATATGGTAATGTATATCAATTTGATGATGATGGATGAGAACGTATTTTCTTGTTTGATCACTCTGCAAATCCCTTTCTACATGAGAAAATTCACCATCAGCTCTTCTGTCAATTGAATTTCTAGAAATTTTCACTTGGGAAAGCTGGTCTCCCCTTCGAGCATATCCACGATATTGGCCGAGAAGAGGTCATCGTGATGATTCCACCATCGAATCTACAAACCCAGTGAAACTTGAGGCTTTTTGATGAATTGGATATTCACCTCATTTCTCAAGAATTTTATTTTTTTGATCCATCCAAATTTCTTGGGGGTAAAATGTCTTTAGCTTCTTCATCCATAACCTCAAATTTTAGTTCAACTGGACAATCCTCTAAATTTTTCCGCATCTCCTCTTGCTTAGAAACCAAAGTAATTTGAGTACGATTGCCCAAGAAGGAGCATGTATTTACATACTCATCATGAATGGTTTTATGAAGGAGCATGTATTTACATACTCATCATGAATGGTTTTATAGTCATATTGTCAAGGACGCCCTAGAAGGAGGTGGCAAGCTCCATCAGAATGACGTTGCAGATCATTTTCTCTTCAAATTTTTTCCCTATGGAGAATTGCACCAAACATTGCTTTCTAACTTTCATTTCATTTCCTCTTTGAAGCCAAGTAATTTGATAAGTATATGGATGAACTTGCTTCACTTGCTCGAACTTTTCAGTCATGGTAGAGGACACCACATTTTGGCAACTCCAACCGTCAATGGTAAGATTACACACTTTAGCTTGGACGGTGCACAGGGTCCTAAAAATATTGTGCCGCAACCAATCTTTGTTGGAGGATTGATTGACACTAAGAGGGCGCCACACTAGAAGTAGTTCTCTTTCATCTGCATATATTATTTGCTTTCCAACCAAATTAGTATCTTCTTCTAGCGAATCTCATGTCTTGAGTTCTCCATTTGCCTCCAATGAAAGGGCGCAATGATTTGGACAACTGGCTGCTATATGGCCAAGTTCATGTCATTTGAAGCAAAATGCCTATTAGCTGAATTTTTTTCCCATATTTGTAATAGGTTTTCTACAAGGCATAACTACATACCGACTATTGCCTTCCCCCTTTCTGTTAGCTGGCAGCATCAGGACATGACCAAATTTGTTGAAGTCAGCCAGTTCAGCTGTTACACCATGCAAAGTGGTGTCCTAAATCCATTTTTGCCGTCGTTCCACTAACATGCTAGAGTGACCAATAAGGTTGAAGTTGAATTACTTTGGCTGTAGAAGGTCTTAAACCACCCAAAAATCGTGCAATAATGTGTTCTTACATTTCAATTCGAGATACTCAAATTCAGCCACGTATTCTTCTACTGTCATCTCTTATTGGTGTAAATGATGAAGGCGGATAAAAACCGCTTTTTAATAGCGATCCGACAAAAAATTGCCTTGCAAATCCTTTTTCATCGTATTCCACATAGTAATCTTGGATTGTCCCTTTTTTCTCTCGTTCGTTTCAAGTTTTCCCACCAAAGGGAAACTTTTTCTCTCAATTTGATAGCAATAAACTTCACAGTTTGATTTTGGGTAACCTCTTTTAACTAGACATTTCTTTTGATAGTGTGCAGTCAATTAATAAACTCGTTCGAATCTAGATGTCCTTCAAAATTAGGAATATCTATATTACTTCCAAGATCAACGAATTTAAGATGTCTATCCTTCCTTTATGCACGAAGGGGTTGCTCATCTTCGTTTGAAGAAATTTGGTGAAAAGAATTTTCATACCCTTCTTCCATTGTCGCTCAATCACTTGCCATTGAGCGTTCCTCCGTACTTTTCTACTCCAAGGCTGCAAGTCTCTCTTGCATATGTTGCATTTCGTGGAAAAGATCCTCCATGGACAAAAGATCCTCCATGGGCACTTTTTGAATTGTTGTTGGTACGTTATTGTGTGGGTACATGATTGAAAGTAGAAAGAACCTTCCACGGCTGGATAAAAAGGGAATTGCGACCACAACAGAGGAATCCCACTATAGGGACAAAAATTCGGACAGGAGAAAAGAAAAAAAACAATAGAATGTACCAAAGAACTTGGAGAAGGAAGAGAAGAAATGTGCAAGAACTGTCCTCCCTTACCTAATGAAGGCACAACAACGAGAAGAAGCTGTATATTCTCAACAAGAAGAAGAAACCCGTGGTGGGAATCAACAAAAACAACCAACGAAGAGCAAGAAAAAGAATTGTAAATAATGCACCAGGATTTCTGAGAAAAGAACAAGATACAATGGCAAATCACCACCTAAGAGCCACCTTAGGATACAACGAATACGAAAACAATGCCAAACTTCAAGAAAATTGAAAAAAACACTGCAAAATAGCTCTCCCTATACACAAACATACCATATTGTTTGAGGCTAGACTCTCCTAATTACAAGTATGCCATCCTAAAATATGAAGACACAATTAACAAATTTAAATACATAAACCACAACATATAAATTAAAATAAAACTCTAGCTCTTTCAGCTAATTTTCTAAGATCTCTAGCTCATTATCGATGAATTATTCATGGCAACATTAAAATAAAAGAAGCTTGGGTTGCCGGAGCTTGAAGGGTCTGTTGTCCTATTGTTTTTGTGGTTGTTTTTATTTCATTCTATTTATATGCCATGTGCTTTTCTTTAGTCTTATTTCTTTTGGTTGACAAATTTGTGATTTGGAAGGGTCTCAGCTTACATATAAAATACATGTAGACTGTTTTGGGAGGTCAATTTTTGGAGAGAGTTTTCTGGTTTCTTAAAGGTGTATCGAAACTCATATCGATTCCCTTGCTGTATCTATCCTGAGGTGGCTCTCAGGTGGTGTTTTGGCTAATGTATTGTGTTCTTGTATTAGAATTCTTGAAATATATCTTGCCTAATTAAGTTCTTTCCCTTGTTGCTGTTTCTGATTTTCCCTCCCTCGATTTTTCCTGTTCTATGTTGCAATTTCATTGTTCTTCCTGTTGTGGCTATCAGTTGCTGTACCATTTTTGGTATCAGTTCAGTCCTTGCTTGGGTTGTTTGGCTGGAACCAAGAGCTGCTGCGGTCCAACAATCGGCTCCTATATGGCCACTTGCAGGAGACTGCTGATTGTTTTCTTGATCTATTTTATGCCTAGAATTTGTGGATAGACTTATGTCCCTGCGTTTGTTTGTGGTTCTTTCTGCTCTCGAACATGCTTCCATGAAGAAATATTAGAAGGTCCAATCATGAACTTGTTGTAGAAGACTTACAACATGAAATCAGACGACCACAAGAGCGGTTTGTGGTCTTAAATCAAAGAAACTCTTGAGGATAGGGCCATGGAACTCGACATGAATGTGGTGGAGGAAAAAGGTGAAAACCCTTTTCATCAAGAATCTTCTGGCGATGAGGCGCGGCCCTTGCTTGAGAGGAGGGAAAGATACCGCAAGGTTGTTTATTTTGGAATCAAGATCGACATTCCAAATTTTTAAGGTCATTTAGATCCAGATGAATTTATTAGTTGGCTTCATACGGTATAGAGAATTCTTAAAATTAAAGTTTCCTAAGAATAAAATGTGAAAGCTTGTAGCCATAATTTGAGGAAGAATGCCTCTCTTTGGTAGGAAAACATGAGGAGAATGCGACAAAGGGAGGGTTGATCAAAGATTACAGCTTGGAGCAAGATGAAGAAATAATTACAACGTAAATTCGTTCTGGAACACTTTCGAGAAGAGGAGTTCCATCGGCTGCACCATTTTTATTAACAAGAATAGTCGGTGGAAGAATATCTTGCTGAATTTGAATAGCTAGGATCGAAATGTAACTTTTCTGAACCCGAAGAACACACAATTGCCCTTTTTTTGGGTGGTCTACGACCATCTATAGTCAATATGGTTCAACTCCAGCCTTTCTGGACACTACAAAATGTGATTAGCTTGGCTGTTATGGTATGAAAACAACATAAGCTAGGTAGGAACGTTCCAATGTGCATTCTTACCATTGATTTGGGCTTGTTTCAGAAAACAGTTCCAGTTTGGATGCAGCCAGACGAACAAAAGGTTGAAAACAACAACAAAACTCCAAATAAGCTGCGGGGGACTAATACCACAAACATCGGAAGAACTTTGCCCAATAGAAGATGCTTCAAATGTCACGAGTTTGACGCACATAGCTTCAAATTGTCCAAACCAATGCGTAATTTCCTTGGTAGAGGAAGTTGAACAAGAGGAAGATGATGCCATAGAAGAAGACAACCTGTCGGGGGAGCAAGTCATACATGCAAATGAAGGGAAATTACTTGTAGTAAGGCATCTCTTGCGTGTCAAACAATCTTCCAATAAAGATTAGTTACAACACAACATCTTTAGAGCCCGATGCTTGGTTAGGGATAAGATTTGTAACCTTATCATTCATGGTGGAAGTTGTGAAAATGTGGTTTCAACAACTACTGTGGAGAAGTTTAGGCTAGCTGCATCATCCCCATTTCTACTAACTCACGTCTCAATAAAGGAGCTGAAATTAAATTCAGTTGGTACAATTTTTGATTGGTTTGAAACTGTAAGAGGATGAATTATGTGACATAATTGCCTTGACAACATGATCATTGTACAATTCATTATGGATATACAAACACTTACTCATTTATCAAAGAGGGAATTCAAATCAACTTGATGCCAATGAAGGAGAAAATTCAATCAGGGACTGAATTTAATACTTTTATATTGTTTTTGAAAGAATTGAAGGAGGCAACTACGGGGTAACCTCCTCATCATATCCACAACTTTTGGACAACCACCGACACCCTTTTCTGCAGTCCATGGATTGATATAACAATTCAAAGATAATTTTCCCACAAAAATTTCTGTAGGTTTACCTCATATGAGAGAGGTACAACATGCCATTGATTTTGTGCCTGGTTCGATCATTCCCAACAAACCTGCATATAGAATATCTCCAAAGGAACATGAGGAGCTTTAACGCAAGGTGGATGAGCGGATAAACAAAGGCTTGGTTCGGCGTAGTGCTAGTCCATGTGCTGTTTCGACTCTCTTGGTTCTAGAGAAGGATGAGACATGACGCATGTGCATTGATAGTTGGGCTGAAAATAAAAGCACAGTTACATATAAATTTCCATTCCTTGATTGGATGACTCTTTTGATCAGTTAAAAGGGGCTGTTGTTTTCTCCAAAATAGACCTTCGAAGCTGGTATCACGATGTGTTTGCTGCAAGTAGAGGAATGGAAAACTACGTCCAAGATAAGAGGTGTTATACGAAAGGACTATGATGCTGTTTGAGCTTTCTAATGCACGAGCACGTTCATGCATATAATGAATCAAGTTTTACAAGATTTTATGGGAATGCTTGTGGCGATTTATGTTGATGATATTTTGATCCATAGCTCTAACAAGGATGAACATTTGCAACATTTATAAGACATTTTTGAGGGCCTTCACTCACAATAGATCCCTCATCTAGTTCTTGGGATTTGGGACCTCGGTAGCTGGATTTTGTTGGATTCCAACAAAACAACTGCTGTAAGGTACCGACCGTCACCTAAATCCTTCACTAAAGTCGGACTATTCCACGGGTTGGCTTTTTTTATCTCATGTTTGTCAAGAGTTTTAGTAATATTGCTACCCCATGGATTGAATTGCTCAACTTAGCCCATTTTTGCTGAGAGCTTTGATTGCTTGAAACATGCCCTATGTACCGCTCCTGTCTTAAAACTTCTAGATTTTGATCTTTTGTTCGTGGAATGCGGTGCATCTTGCACTGGTATTGAAGCAGTTCTATCAGAGAAAAATTTAATCACTTCTAAAAGAAATATTCAACATATGACAAAGAATTCTATTTTATCGCAATGGCTCTACAAGATTGGAGACATTATATTTAATTTGTTTTCTATAACAATCACAAAACCCTCAAGTATCTTCAGAGTCAAAATAAACTAAAATGAAGACATGCTACATGGGTTGAATATATTTCAACCTTTAGTTTTGTTCTCAAGTATAAATCGGTTTTTTCTAATCGAGTGACTGATGCTTTAAACAACCGACAAGCTATTCTATTGGTCATGCAAGTATGGGTTGTAGGTTTTGAGCTGATATGAGGAATGTATGATAAGGTCGTGATTTCTCAGTGGCATGACAACAATGTCTACTCGAAAATTATAAAACCTTCCACATCAAGAATGGTTTCCTATTAAAAAAAATTGTTTATGCATTCCCAAGTGTTCCATTAGAGAAGCCTTATTTATGGAAGGTCATAATTGGGGCCTTGCCAGCCATTTTGGAATATATAAGATTAGCTTTTTTACAAGACATTTTATTGGCACTCTATGCGTAAAGATGTGGACCACCATTTGAAGTGGTGTTATACTTATCATTTAGAAGACAAAATCTCAATATTCATGTTTATACCTTCTCTTACCTGTTCTTGAATATCCTTGGACAAATGTTGGCTTGGATTTTATGGTTGATTTACCACACTCTTAACACCACAAGGATTCTATTGTGGTGGTGGTGGTGGATGGATTCTCCAAGATGGCCCACTTTGTGTCACGTAAGACCTCATTAGACGTTTCTCAAATTGCCTGTGTACTTCATGGAGGTGGCATGTTTACATGGCATTCAACATGCTATCAGTTCAGATCGGGATGTTATGTTTTTAACCCAATTTTGGAAGACATTATGGAGCAAATTGGGAACCAAACTTCAATATAGTTCAACTTTCCATCCGCAAAATGATGGGAAAATGTAAGCTTTTAATAGATGTTTGGGGAATCTACTTCATTTCTATGACGGTGAGAATCTTGCACACTGGAATCTTCTTCTATCACAAGTGAAGTTTACTTGTAATTGGTCCCGTAGCTAAACCTACAAATACAACCCTTTTGAGGTGGTTTATGGAAGAAATCCTATATCTCTACTTGATCTTACATTGGTTATTCCAATCAAGGCCATGACCCCGAACATTGATGCTAGGCTACAAGAAATCCAAGAGCTCCGTAGATTGGTTTGGGAGACGAACAAACAAGAGTAGAAGGGCGATCATTTTCAAAGGAAGCAAAAGTATGGGTTCGATTAAGGAAAATGCATTTTCTTTCGAGAAAACATGGGAGGCTCAAGTTCAAAGCTGATGAACCTTTTCTGATTGTGAAGCGTATTAATGACAACACTTGCCACATTGTTCTCCCTGGAGACTATTTTTCTACTACAAACATTGCCGACTTGACTCTCCACAATGAATCCGATTCTGAAACTATTTCTTATGAGAAATTCCAGCAAACCTCGGGAGAATGATGCTAGAGCTTGAAAAGTTTGCTGTCCTAGTGTTTTTATTTCTTGTACTTAGGAAAAGTCCTAGCTTAAATATAAAATACTTGTAGGTTGTTTTTGGAGCTCAGTTTTGGGTGAATTTTCTGTTTTTCTAAAGTTGGTTCAGTATTCCTACCGATTCTCCTGCTGTTGTATCCTGAGGTGGCTCCTTAGGTGGTGTTTTGGCCAATGTATCGTGTTGTTGTCTCAGAATCCTTGAACTATATCTTACGCAAAGTTCTTTCCCCTGTTTCTCTTTTCGGTTTTCCCTCCATGGATTTTTCTTGTTCTCTGTTGCAATTTCTGGTTGATCTCCTGCTGGTGTCAGCTGATGTACCATTGTGTTTTACCATTCATGATTTATCATACCTTGTGCAACTTCTTCATATTTGAAATGGCAACTTTTGAAGTTCTTTGTTTTAACTTGGCTTTCCTGAGACTCCTCCAGCTAACCATTTACTGTTGAAGGGATAACTATGAGTTAGGGAGTCAGCAAATTCTTGATTTGAAAGCTTGTACTCAGCCAAAGTGGACTATAATCTATCAATCCAACTTGAAAACTGGACAAGTTGATTCTTGTCAGAATTTCTCAAAGCCAGCTCAGATTATTTATATTTTCAATAAAGACTCGGGTTTTGCCTTCTTGGTAACCTTTTTGTTCGTTGCTTGGTAATCAAAGACTAATTCAAGAGATTTTCTTTATGTTGTAATATCATCAACTCTTGGTTCTTGCATGCGTGGTGCAACTTGCCACTTAAATCAACATTCTATGTGCTACTTCTTTTTGTCATTTGCAATACAAATGTGCATTGTCAAGTTGTCATAGGTCTTTTTGTCTTGGGCATGTCATTCAATGAAGCTTCTTTAAATGGCTTTGCAGATACTTCAAAATGTAACATGGCCAAGTTTTTGGTTGGTACAGGACGCATGTTGACATCCACCATGCCTTAATTTATTTGCTCAAGCGGATGCAACTTCCTTTTTGTCTCTTTTGCGACTCGCTTGAAGTTTCTCAAAGGATCATAATGGATAACTATCGTTTTGTTCTGCTCTATTCTTTCATGAGCCAACCTTTCTATAGCAACTTAAGGTTGAGCTACAATATTAACTACAAAAGAAATGGAAGGTCTCTCGCTAGAAACACCTTGACGTGAACTCAACCTCCTCTTTGTCACTCAAAACTACTCGTCTTTTCTTTTATGGCCCGCAATAGGCAATCTCAGCAGGGTGACATTAATAAAATCATCCAAGTTAATCCATCTGACTGTCCTAGTTCGTATAAAGGAGGGATATCTCCAAGGATTTTGAAGATTGCATGATGAGCAAAAAATTTCATTCATCTTTTTTGTTTTTTCAATACCATATCCTCTTCTTTTGAAGTTGTAGGCCATTTTAGGCTTTCCGAAGTCGAATAAAAGATGTATATCACTGGTGATTTTGAAGGTTGCATAATGAGTAAATAGTTGACTAATGAGCCGTTTGGTTTGATGTTAAATTGGCGTTCAGTATTTAAAATTTATTGTTTTTGAAAATATTGGTGTTTGGTTTGAAGCAAAAGCAATGCAGATTTATAGGAATTCCAAATTCATCTTATAGTTCATCGTCATGTATTCAAATCTTAGTCCAATTAGCTGAGTTTCAAATACACTCAAGTTGCGGCCCTTGTTGCCATCTATAGCTGCCTGCCACCCACTTTTGTCAACATCGCTGTCATTATTGACCACTGCAGCTCACCGTTTTTGGCCATCGTCGTCAGTAGCTGTTGCCCACTAACTGAAGTTTGTTGCTTTTACTTTTTGGCTTTACATTGATTTCATTTAATTTCAAATAAAAACAAAAATGATAATCTCTTATATTTGTTTTACACCCAACCGAATAACTCTAAAATATTTCAAATATTTGTAGCAAATCAAATAAAACCTATATGCTCTTACGAAGGAGATAGTTTTTCAAACAAATAAGAACAAACTTAACGGTTCGCAATTGGGAGACTGCTTGAGAAGGATTGCATGTCTATATACGACTTGGTAGTATATTTAATTCATGCAATTTGACGCCCATGTAAATTCTTGTAGAACTTGTACTTTTCTTCGTAAAGATGCTGCATCACCAATTTGTTATTATGTGTCATACTTGAAATAGTGTTTTGACCGATTTAACAAAATAAAAATTTGTATTTCAATCCTTAAGCATATTTTCTAGACCTTGTCTTTTTTTATACTTAAAAAAAAGAGGATGCCCTCTTTGAATACAATTACAATAAGCACAAATCGAAATAAATATATACTCCATTAACATACTCCTCCTTTAGGGGTAAATTATAAAAGCGATCATGCTAACAAAGATATTTGACATCATGTGTGTTGACACCAAACAGTTTCAATATGCTCTTGAAAAGGAGAAATATGCAGACTTAATGGAAACTGGTGATGGTAGAAACAGAGCTTACCATTCTTTAGCTAGTTAGAGAAATCCACATCCTTAGGAACTTAGACAATGAATTGGTTGCCAAACTCGAACTCTGTAAACTTGAAATTGTACTCCATCATGAGCGAAGTGAAATGTTAATATGCAATAACAAAGTTATCTGAATAATTCAGGATTGCATTTGCCCTGTCATAGTTGACTAGAAATTGGAAGTTGCTGAAGAGAAATTGAAGAAAGTGTAAGTTGACACGAGTTTTTTGAAGGGTGATTTAAATATTATAGATGGACATCAGTTTGGTCATGCAGGGCATTCAGTCAATAAAAAGTTAAAAGGTCATACTTGATTGCAAGAAGATTCTAAGCAACAACACCCATACAACTAAAGTGACTTCGCCAAAGTCAAATTGCTAGAGGACGAATCGACAGTTATACCAAGGAAATAAAATGATCAACAAAATTTTAGTTAAAAATTTTAAAAAGTGTTTCATTCGTTATTTACTTCGAAAAAGTGATTACATAAAAGATGAGGGAAAAAAAGGTCATGCTTGGTCGACAATTATCTTTTTCACTTGCCAGGGCAAAACCCTTAACATTAGGAGGAAGAATTCAACAAGCTCTCAAACTTGACAACAATGACATTGCTCCTAATAAAAGATGGACTACAATATAATAAATGTCATGTAGGAATTGATCCATTCAAATCAAATGATAAAAATGACATGCTATAAAGTAATTCAGGCAATTTCTTTTGGATTAACTGCAATATTGGAGCTTGTTTATTATTTTGGTAATCTTTAATTTTTCAAGATCCAAGACCACTTGGAGTGTATAGATTTTTTTCAAGCATACAAAATTATTCATTAATGGAGCTAAAGTCTTTGTGCTTAGCTACTTTAAAGTTGGCATTCCAAAACTATCCTTTGGACTAGTTTTTCTTTTCTTTTCGTCGAGCTACTGGTGATAACAGTGAACTCATCATCTTCTATAACTGGTTGATTTGGAATATGAACAACTCGCTTAACTTCACGAGTCGATGGTTGGCTAGAAGCAACGATAATGTTATTGAGAAGTTTCTTTGTTATCTTTATCCAAGATACTCTAAGCAAGGGCATGCCACAACTGATACTTTTCTCCAAGAGAGTTGCTTGAAGAAAATTGCTTACAATGGGCAGGTCAATAACAACTTCACTCTTCTCTCCCTCATCATTACCCTTAGTTGTCTTCTCTTTAATCTTCCTCTAAGGATTTATTGAAGAAGACTCACTTCATTTCTTGTGCTTTTTAAGCAACATTCTAATAACTAGAAGAATTTCGTAGCCTTTGTCCTTTTGCCATTGGAGAACAAAGTCTTCATAGGGAAATTTATCAAATATTTATAAAGATTCCTCGACATTGATATGTTTAGAGATGCTATTAAATTTGTATTCCTAGGCACAATCATCCCACTCATCAAGATAGAATTCCTTTTTCTATAAGATATCTTCGAAGAGATAGAATCAAGGAATTGAATTTACATCTAAATTTGGTTGAACCTAGTTGGATTGGTTTGACTAATATTTGGTCCGAGTTTAAGATTAGTATGCTAAGTAAGAATGATCAACACATTGAAGCTACCGAGAGGAAATCTTCAAAATCACCTTGACTGGTATAATCAACCCTAAAATTCATAAAAAGTTAGGGCGTTTCTCCTGCTTTTCAGTTTGATAAGCACTTAATGTGCTGTTTGGGAGGGTGCTTTTCACCAGCTTTTTCGCACCACATGTTTTGGAACGAGAAAACATCGAACAACGGGCGCTGCCTCTGTTTCGCGGTTTATGGTGCGATTCACCCTCTACAATTCACTAAATGACTACCTCTATCACCGATAATACCCTTTGTCTGGCTCCTCCGTACATTCAGCTATGCCTTTAGGGCAAAATTGCGGTTCTTTGGCTCTTTCTCTTCTCAGTTTGTCTTCGTTGTTGCTGCCTCTCTCTTTATGTAGTATCTTCTCCTTTCTTGATTGTTCTTTGTGGTGGTGGTTTGATGCTTTCTTTTTAAACTTTTTATTTTTTTTGTTGATCTTCTCGGCTCACGTTTTGGTGGTTTAGTGCTTTGGTGCTTGAAGAGGTATGTTGCTCTCGGTGTTTTGGTATGTTGCTTGAGATGGTTTGGTGTTAAATTTTCTTTGTTTGTAATATGGTGCTTGAAGTGGTGCAGATGGGGCTTCTCGTTTGTCCTTTGTGGTGATGATTTATTGCTTCCCGTTTTACTTATTTGTTTTACCTGTTGAGCTTTTTCTGTCTTCCTTTATGTTGGTAATTTGATGCTTGAGGTGGTGTCTATCGATTTTCCTCTCTGCTATGCGGTGGTGGTGGTTTAGTTTTTGCCTCTTGAAATTGAAGTTGAGCCCTTAGGCTTTTCGGTTTTCCTCTTTGTGGTGGTTTGGTTATTGCCATTGGGACTTTATCTTGCATCTAAAAGAAATTTACATGCACATCACACAATTCTCATGCATGTAAACTCATCTACATAGACTCCCTACCCTCCTTTATTGTTCATCCATCCATCAAGTTATACTTCTCATTTTTATTTAATACATATATTCTCCACAACAATAACAACAACAAAGCCTTAATCCCACTACGTGGGGTTGGCTACATGAATCCTTTTTCTCCATTATGCTCTATTTAGTGTCATATTTTCATTTAGTTCTAATAAATTAAGATCATTTTTTATACCATCAGCCCAAGTCTTTCACTAGAGCTAATACTACATAGTTACACTTCTTTCACTAGAGCTAATACTAAAATTACATTCCATATATTCAGTTTTAGTTCTACTCAGACCTTTAGACTCCAATGTAGACCTCCATAATTCAAGTTTTTCCTGGGCCTTTTCTCTCGTCTAATCCACGAGAAGGATATCATTAGCAAAAGACATACACCCAGGTACATCCTCCTGTAAATGTCCAGTAAGACAATCCATAAACAAAGCAAAAAGATATGGGCTTAAAGCCGATCCCTAATGTAATCCAACAGAAATAAGAAAATATTTGGTCAATCCTCCTTCAGTTATTAATATATTATAAAAATCTTTAAAAGCATAACTTTAAGCGTCACAGATTGTTCTTTAGCTTCCTGCGGGCCGTTTGATATTTTTCCTAGCTCTCTAAGTTTTAACATTTGAATAAATTTTTATAATATAACTTCTTACATTTTATCTTTTCTTGCACATTATTATTCCACCAGTAACTATTTTTATTTATAGAAATTTTTTCTTTTCATTCCCCAAGTACATCTTTAGGTACTTGTTTAATAGTGTTTGATACTTTATCCCATATAGCATTTGCTTCTTCATGAACATCCCAAATTTTGAAATCTTGAATTTTACTTTTAAAAATAATTTTATTTGTGTCTTTTAAGTTCTCACTTCTAATTCTTCAATGATGAGTCATAGTATTCTTTATTTTACAACTCTTCATCTTAAAATCTAGAACTAATAAACGATGTTGGGTACTTAAATCCTCGCTTGGAATGACCTTACAATCTTTACAATCTCGACGTTCTCTTCTCCTAAGGAAATAGTCAATTTGTGTTTTATTAGATCCATTCTTATAAGTAATAAGATGCTCATCTCTTTTCATGAATAAAGTATTAGTAATATCAAAATTCTATGCTGAAGGAAAATCTAAAATAGCTCTATCTTCTTCACTAGTCACTCCAAAACCGTAGCCACCATGAATATTTCTGAAATCCTCTACCACTTTACCGACATGTCCATTTAAATCTCCTCCAATAAAAATTTTTTCTTCGAGAGGTATCATTTGTATCAAGTCTTTTAAGTCATTCCAGAATTTATCTTTAGACCCTATATCTAAACCTACTTGAGGAGCATAAGTACTTATAATATTAAAAATCTTAGTATCAATGATAATCTTAAGTTTTATAATTCTATCTCCAACAAAATCTTAGTATTAGATGAAGAGGAAATTATAGAGATAACTGAATGAGCAACAAGTAGGACTTCAACAGTATCTTATTAATCAATACTATCAGAAAAATGTGTAATATACTGTGTGTGTCATCGTCATCCGTGGGTGACAAGTGGGTTGTTGAGCTGTTCGAAGCTCATCCAAGTAGAATTCATTGTATGTTTCCAATGTCGAGAATAATTTTTATGTTTTGTTGGATATATTGCAAATTAATTATGGTTTGCATGAATCGTCCCACTTTACACACAGGGAAGTTTTAGCCATCACATTATATATCTTGTCACACAACGAGTTCATTCGTGCCATTCCATTATTCTACAAAGACGATTAGCAGCTATTTCCTTATCGGGGTTAACTCTTAAGTAAAATTTTCAGCCAACATTATGAAATCCATAGATCCCTCTTTTCTGCATACACCAAAAGAAATTCATAGTGATACGAGATACATGTCGTTCTTCAGGTATCAATATTTCTATTTATTTTGTATTAATATTTTACAACAAAAAATTATGGTCTAATAAATTTTTTAAATAAGATTGTATCAGAGTAATTGACTGTACACATGTTGATGCACGTGTTGGTAACGATCAATTTTATATGTACTGCTATACTAAGTATTTTAGCAGTTTGTGACTTCAATGTATCTTATATTCTTGATGGCGGGATGGGAAGGGTGCTCTTGATAGTCAAATATTTAAATTTGTAACCCGATGATTCCACCAGATTAGTGTATTCATGATCATATATGAAGCATTTGATTTAAGATATATAATAATAATGTTATTATTTAAAAAAATACTTTCTTGTCACATTTAGGATACCCTTTGCAACATAGTTTATTGAAGATTTTCCCCTACACAAGGTATCACTTTCTAAATTTTGAGCGCAACAACCAAGTGATTAGAGGGAGGAATGAATTCAACAAAAAAACGTTCATCATTACAAAGTGCTATCGAGAGAGTCTTCGATGTATGGAAGAAGTGGGTCATATTCCGAGATATGACGACATACATTGGTCAAAATAGTTGCCGATAGTGCTACATAATTTTATACGGAGGCATATATCTCGGGGCGATATTGATATTAGGGACTTAGACGAAGACCCAACATGTATGCCTATCGAAGTATTCGAACATCGGGTCGGACAACCGTTGCTCTATAAAGACTTTAGCACGAATAACTTCAACACATTCGAAGGGGATGATGTTTAGGAGATGATCCATTTAAGAGAATAGTTTAGCGATGCTTTGGCAAACTTATTGATGGTTTATATGTAGCTTTTGGTAGTGTTTTATTGTAGATTTCAGTGTCTTTGATGAAGATCTAACATGTAAACTTGTTGAAGCATTCGAACATCGGGTCGAACAATCATTGCCCTGAAAAGATTTTGGTACGAATATCTTCAACACATCCGAAAGGGATGTTGTTTAGGAGATGATCCAATCAAGAGAAGAGATTAGAGATGCTTTGGTAAACTTATCGAGTGTTTTTTATGTAGTGTTTGGTAGTGTCTTATTGTAAATTTCAGGGTCTTAGATAAAAATCTAACATGCATACCTGTTGAAGCATTCAAACATCGGGCCGAACAATTGTTTCCATATGAAAACTTGAGTATGAATGAATTTAAAACATCCAAAAGGGATGGTCTTCAGGAGATGTTCCGGTAAGAGAAGAGATTGGAGATGCTTTGGTAAACTCATTGAGTGTTTTTATGTAGTATTTGGTAGTGTTACTATTTTGAGAATTTATAGATGTCTACTTTCTATATTTATGCAATATTTTGTATTGAGAATTTGTTAATGTCTATTTTTTATGTTTTTTTTTCTAATTATGAATCAAATATATATTTTTAATTATTCCGTTGCATATCATGAAACTATTATTAGGATATNTTAAAAAAGTTCACTGCCCTAGATGAATGCTTTTGATCATTGTGTAAGTGCTAGGGCTACCCAGTTTTAACATTGTCGTTGTCGGTCTCAAGCCCAGATGTAAAAAGTGGAGGGTTGTGTTAGGTAGTCTACAGCCAGCGTAAAACTTATCAAAAAAATCATGACATGAATTTTTTTGATCATTGTGTAAATGCTAGGGCGTCCTCTGAAAGCGGCGTGTTGTATAGCCTGAATACAGTGAAAAGTGTGCAAGAGCCGCTACACCGTCGCCCAGTTGTAGTGTTAAATAAGCAAGGATTCCCATATTACGCGCGAATGCAGGTAAAGAGTTAGTCCATGAAACTAATGAAACTAATATTAGGATAGGATCTTGGAATATAGGTACTCTTAATGGTAAATTAATGGAATTAGTTGATATTATGATTCATAGAAAAATTAATATCTTATGTATTCAAGAAACTAAGTGGGTTAGAGAAGAGGCTAAGGAGATTGATAATTTAGGTTTTAAACTTTGGTATTCTGGTAAGAGTCGCACTAGAAATGATCTAAGTGTAATTATAGATAAAAGTTTGAAAGATAATGTTGTAAAAATTAATAGAGTTGGAGATAGAATCATAGCCTTTAAAATTATCATTGATACTAAGATTTTTAATATTATAAGTGTTTATGTTCTTCAAGTAGGTTTAGATACAGAGTCTAAAGATAAATTTTGGAATAACTTAGAAGACTTGATACAAATGATACCTCTTGAAGAAAGAATTTTTATTGGAGGAGATTTAAATGGACATGTCGGTAGAGTGATAGAAGACTTCAGAAATGCTCATGGTGGCTATGGTTTTGGAGTGACTAATGAAGAAGGTAGAGCTATTTTAGATTTTGCTTTAGTGTATGATTTTGTTATTACTAATACTTTATTCAAGAAAAGAGATGAATATCTTGTTACTTATAAGAGTGAATCTAATAAAACACAAATTGATTATTTTCTTATGAGAAAAAGAGATCGTCGTGATTGTAAAGATTGTAAGGTCATTTCAAGTGAAAATTTAAGTATCCAACATCGTTTATTAGTTTTGGATTTTAAGATTAAGAGCTATAAAATAAAGAATATTAGGACTCATCATCGTAGAATTAGATGGAGAAACTTAAAATACGCTATTAAACAAGTAGCGAAAGATGTGATTGGAGAATCAAAAGAAAAAGTTTTTACAAATAAAAATAGTTGGTGGTGGAATAATAATGTGCAAGAAAAGATAAAATATTAGAAGTTATGTTATAAAAATTG
>JXCR01139972.1:381267-395235 GCA_002079205.1 Phalaenopsis hybrid cultivar | reverse complement strand
CTTAGATGGTTTGGTCATATTAAACGTCGACCATTAGATGATCCGATTAGGAGAGTAGATGTTTTAAATTCGCCTTGTGTTAAGAAAGGCAGAGGTAGACCTAGAAAGACTTGGGCTTATTGTATTAAAAATGATCTTAATTTACTAGAACTAAATGAAAATATGACACTAAGTAGGACTCAATGGAGAAAAAAGATTTATGTAGCCGACCCCACGTAGTGGGATTAAGGCTTTGTTATTGTTGTTGTTGTTGTTGTTGTTGTTGTTGTTGTTGTATATCATGTTTTTTTTGTCAATTAGAACTATAATGAATTATAATCACAGAAAAAATGAGTTCAATGTCATCAAGTACTTCAAGAGCCATGTACAACTATTTTGGTATGTAATGTTCCGTGTGCACATCAAGAAGAGCAGTGAGCTATGCGACGAGATTTTATTATTGTCTTAAAAATAGAACACATGAAGATTGCATGTATTTTCATTGGGCTGATGATATGGATAAGTTTGCTCCAAATAGTGATCAAATAGGGAAAGGTATTGTGGACAATTAATTTGAAGGCTTGATCGTTTGGAAATGAAGTCGAACTTTGTTATATCCTTATTAGTTATTTTTTCCGTTCTTATTATTGCGGGTTTATGCCTGAAATGTTCAGTTACGATATGATGTATCAAAGAAATTTAGACTCTTAACATGTTTTCTATATTGTTGGACTTGTTTTTGTTATTCTGTTGTAATTATTTTGAAAATTGAAGTCATTTAGATAAATTACGTATATACAAGCAGAACAATCTTTTTTATAAGAAATAGCTGCAGCAAAACAGATTATCCAAACAGACTTCTGCTATTCCAACAGCAGCTTTTGGAAGCACCTGTGAAGTTGCTTCTCCAAAAAGCAACGGTCGCCCCCAGGTTGCATGCCTGTTATTTGGTGCTGCTCTAAATATAGTAGTTGATAATCACCTTTTGTTCTTTTTTTTTTTGGTAGGGGCGGCATCACATATTTTATTATATTATTTAATTTTACTAGTGTTTTTTGTCTCGGGAGAAGAATAATGATGTGATTATTTTTGGTAAATTTTGTTGCCTTGATTTATATAGATTTTCTGTGGCATGAATTGTTTATTTCTCTTGCATGTTGAATGGGACATATTGTTTCCGTGATGTCAGCTGTCTTCCAAGTGCTAAGCTGAGACGCTAGCACGTTCCATTGTCTTTTGGGTTCAAAATTTGTTTTTCATTAATTTATTCTTGCAAGATCAAGTTCTTGATAAATATTTGACGTAGTAATGTGTATTCTAATGCATGTTTGCTCATCTATGGTAACCATACAAAAAAGTTATGAAATGCCTTTATTTTTTGTCACATATACCGAATGCCTAAACATTTACTCGGTTACTCTAACTGTAGCTGATCTTAATGTACTCGATTTTTTGTTACTTATTTGGGCATGCATGAAAGTAGCTTATACATGTCCCGTCATTCTATCCAGGAATGACATGGGATGATTTATAGCATTCCTCTTGATATGTTTTTGCCTTGTCATCTTACTTGAACTCTTTAATTTGGTTATTTTCTTTAGTGTTTATTAATATGATTTCAAAACTTACCTAACTGTTGCTTGGTGTTAAGTGTTGCTCTTTAATTTTTTTTATTCCATGAACCCTGTTTTTTAAATTATTATTTCATTTTGTTATATTTCATATCCCACTAGTTTTTATTGATAATTCTTTCTGTCCAGAGTTACTGAGCTCTTGACATTCTTGAATATGGGTTCTGGATACAGTTGCTTAAGTTTGTAAATAACTGTTAGTAAGCAGGCTTAGTGGAGACAAGCTCTTTTAGAAGTGTTCGATTTTGGTTGCGGTTTTCTTTTGTGAATAGAAATGGAAGCTTTGAACGCAAAGGTGTTGGGTAAGGTTGTAGTTTCGCGGAACAAAATCAAGACGAAAAGAGTACCATCTGCACTAAATTTTACTGATGGTGGCCATGAACAGCTAATTAAGCAATATGATGGCGAACACTCTCGGTTCACATGTTGCAATTTGATTAAAGCTGGATCAGCTTCAACTGAAATGCTTACTGTTAAAAAGTACCACAACTTCATGAAAAGTGGCTTGCCCAATCGGCTGCTGTTTTACCATGACAGTGAATGGATAGATTTTGATGCGGGTATCATTGGTCTGGTACGTGATGACTTCCAAGCAAAGAGGGCCATTATTGAGGTAACTTATCAGGACCAACAGTTTTTACTGGACTTCGTGCACATGCTTCATATAGATGCAATGACAGGTCGCAGCAAGCCAGTTGCATGGATTGATGAGCATGGAAAATGCTTCTTTCCAGAAAAGTACCCTGAATATTGCGCCTCCCATGGATTCTCCATGGGAGAAAATGTTCACGTTGCTTGTGTGGTAGATGGGACAAGAGAAATGGATTCCCATGTTGAAACATTTGATAGTGCCGCGGAAAGCTCAAACTCAGAATGTGCCAAGGGTAAGCAACAGCAAGCTAAGAGCGGAAAGCTTATCTTTGACAATGAGTGCTTGGCTATGGTGGGTGAAACAGTGGGTGAAAATGAACCATGCTCTCTCGCCCCATACAATGTATCTTGTATTGGAACAATGGAGGAAAAGAATGCTATTGGACCTGACAACTCTCAGCTTGTTTCTAGTCCTGTCCAGAAATATTTTCTCTCTGGAATGTCACCTTATGTCGATGCTAAGGACATAAGTAGCATCTTAAGAACTCCTATAATAGATGATTTTGGAGACATTCGCCTTCATAGTTTCCAAAAGCAGATTGAGAAGACAAAAAGTCTTCGAAATAATGCTAATGTACGCTATGCATGGCTGCCTGCCACAAAATCTGCTGTAGAAGACATTATGTTGCATGGAGTTATGAGGGCTGAAAAGCCAGTGCGAGGTAGCATATATGGGCTGGGTGTTCATCTTGCACCAGCAAACTGCCCCAGTATCTGGTGAGGTTTCATTTCTTTTGACTTACCTTAATTGCTAGATCGGCAATCAAATTCTTAAAATATTCTTGGCCTTGGATCTATATGGTGAAAATGGTCATGTTTTCTGCTTTTCTGTAGTCAATTCTTGATTTCCTCGGTTTTTTTTGTTTTATTTCTCTAAATTGCTAATGATTTGCTTTCAAGAAACTTGGGTTGCTCACAGATTGCTATCCACAGTGCTACCTATTTAGATGTGGATGAAAATGGGCTATCTTATATGATGCTATGTCGAGTCATCATGGGCAATGTGGAACTTGTTTACCCTGGTTCTAAACAGTTTCAGCCAAGCAACGAGAATTTTGACAGTGGTGTGGATGATTTTCAAGCACCAAAGCATTATGTCATATGGGACATTAATGTGCTTACTCACATCTACCCAGAGTATGTTTTGGCTTTTAAGCTGGGTGCTGAAGCCAGAGGTAGTTCTCATGATATATTGGGAAGTTTAATTTAATTTGTTTGGAATCTTAATGGCTAGGGAGATATTGGTATTTTATTTTCCTGCAGAGCATCTGTTTGGTAAAAAAAGTGTATCTAATGAGTCTGGAGTCACAAATGGTTCTTCACCTGCCCCACTTTTGAAGGTTTCTCTCTCTCTCTCTCTCTCTCTCGCTCCCGCCCCCTAATTTTCTTCAGCAATGCGGCAGAACCCTTTCTCCTGTATGTGAAATTTTAGTAGTTCACATAGGCATTTTGCTGCTTATTGGTTGGCTTTTGTTTCACTGATAGTTAGCAATGTGTGAAAGTAGAGGCTGGAGGTCATTTGATTTACAGATGAGGGTGGTGAAAAAGTTCTTTTTTTTTCTCAGGAAGAAAATTTTGATCTGCCTGTAATTTCTGTGGGGAAATTNGCAATGTGTGAAAGTAGAGGCTGGAGGTCATTTGATTTACAGATGAGGGTGGTGAAAAAGTTCTTTTTTTTTTCTCAGGAAGAAAATTTTGATCTGCCTGTAATTTCTGCGGGGAAATCCCAAGGTAACGCCCCGGCATTTGGAAGAGTTCCAAAGCCAACATCTCCTTGGATGCCCTTTTCCATGTTGTTTGCTGCTATTTCAACCAAAGTTTCTGCCAAGGATATGGATCTTGTTAATACACATTATGAAGAATTCAAGGTATCTAACATAGGTTTTCATTGTCTATAGTTTTCTTACACTTGGATATTTGTGTATTTCTTATGACTGCATTCTCTTTTCCTCAGAAAAGAAAAATAAATAGGCTTGACCTTGTTAAGAAGTTGAGGCAGATCATTGGAGACAAACTTCTGATATCAACTATAATGAGGCTTCAGCACAAGGCGAGTTCCATATTGCTTTGATAACCTTACTGGTTTTTATTGAGAACCATCATTTTCCTGTATGCTTCTGAGCTTTTGCGAACCTTGTTTAATTCCAATATTTTCGTAACATAAAGGAGGTGTTCAATGTTGTGCTTTGGTGTCTTGAATTGGTTTGTATTTTATCCCGATAGTATTTTTTAACGCGGGGCAAGGGAGGGGCTGAACTGGGTGCTTGTTGAACCGGTTCAGCCAATTGGACTAAGGGGGCTAGCCGACCCTTCGTCTAGGGAAGCTGCCGCCTAAATGAGGGGGTGGAGGGTGGCCCCTTGGTTATCTACTTCTATTTATAAGTTGATTTTTTTGTTTTAGGGTTAGTTTTTGCTGTGTTTTTTGTTTGTACAGCCGCCAACGCCCTCCATTTCCCTTCTAGGGCTGTATCCGAGGACTAGTGGTGCTCCGGCTGTGTCTCGTTCCTAGGTGGTTATTATCATTGACTTTTTCATTTTCCACAATCTTTTCTCTACCACTGCCGTAATTGTTGCAACCACAGAAAAACAACATCTTGTGTCGTTTTCCTACAGCCACCTACCCTCTAACCGACTATTCCTCCTTGTGATCCCAGCTTTTGCTGCAACCTGCTTCAACCTGCCTAAGTGAGGGGGTGGAGGATGGCCCCTTGTTTATCTACTTATATTTATAAGTTGATTTCTTTGTTTTAGGGTTAGCTTTTGCTGTGGTTTTTGTTTGGACAGCCGTTGACGCCATCATTTTCCCTTATAGGGTTGTATCCGAGGACGAGTGATGCTCCGGCTGTGTCTCGTTCCCAGGTGGTTATTACATCGACTTTTTCATTCCCCACAATCTTTTCTTTGTCGCTGCCGTAATTGTTGCAACCATAGGAAAACAATCTCGTGTCGTTTTCCTGCAGCTCCCTACCATCCTCTAATCGACTATTCCTCCTTGTCATCCCAGCTTTTGCCGCAACCTGGTCCAACCTGCCTGCCGACCTTGCTGCAAGCACCGCCTCCCTGCTGCATCTATCGTTGCCACTTCGATCCCCCCGACCACGCCATAACCTCCTTTTCCTTCCAACCCACAATCATCCCGCTACAACCCACATGCCCGCCCCTTCCAACTCCGTTTCTGATACCCCGCAGCCTACCACGTCGTTGTAGGATTTTTTTATGCTTATGTTGTTGTTTCCTTAATGTTGAGTGTCTTTGTTTGTAACATTTGTTTGAATTTCATTAGTAATAATTGCAACTCTATTGTGGTTTGGGTTCGAACCCCATGTTTCCGCTACCCTGAACTGCAACCTACCACGCCGTTCTTGCGTTAGGATTTTTTTGTGCTTGTTGTTGTTTCCTTAATGTTGAGTGTCTTTGTTTGTAATATTTATTTGAATTGCATCAAAAATAATTGCATCTCTATTGTGTTTTGGGTTAACTTCGGTATCATTTGGTAGCAGAGTTAACCTAACCCTAATCCTATCACAGTTTCCTAGCATCTTCCCCTACCCAAGCTGTCTCCACCAAAAATTTTCTTTCCTATTTTTAAATCATAGACAAACTTTGACATTTAATTTCTTATTCATTTTTCAAAATTAGTAATTCTAAATTAATTTTTTACACCTTCAATTAGACCCTCTTTCACCTCCTAACCCTAAACCCTAGCCATGCTACAAAGAAGATACGTGTCCGAGTCTACCTGGGAAGAGATATAATAAGACTTGCAGAGATGGATGGTGAAACCCATGAGAAAGTTACCTTCAATGGTGAGAGGGAAAGTTGAAGAGGCAAAAGAGACGAGAATTTCAACCCCTTCCATTGGGAGGATTCCAGCGATGAAGAAGGCCATGACTTTTTGGAATCCAGTATCAGAGAAGGTCTAGAGAGGAGACACCATTTGGAGGACAAAGATTTCAGAATAATGATGGATATACCAGAGTTCGACGGGGGTATGGATGTATATTTTATTGAATGCCTGTAATCAGTTGAGAGGATTTTGGAGTACAAAGAGATGTCAGAAGATAAAAGGGTGAACTTTGAAAATTGAGAAAAAGTGCCTTCTATGTTGGGACAACTTTCGAAGGCAGAGGAGAAGAGAGAGCAATGATAAGATTTCCAAGTGGGAAAAGATGAAGAAAGCTGTACACATAAAATACCTATCACTTCACTACCGCTAATATGCTTTTGAGACTCCAACATCTGCAACAGAGAGGCCTATCAATGGAGGACTTCACGATATAGTTGGACCAGTTGCAGATGAACTGTGATTTGGTCGAGCCAGAGGAACACACCATAGCCCGTTATTTGGGAGGCTTGAAGCTTATTATTAGCAAAGTGGTACAGTTGTAGACTTATTGGTTGCTTGGAGATGTCCAAGCCTTAGCATTGGAAGTGGAAAGACAGCAGACATAGAGTAGGCAAACCACTTAAAGTAGGTGACACCAGCAGGAGCACACATCAGGAAGTTGAGAAAATTGGTTTAGATAAAAATATGTCCACCTCCAGTGAGAAGTCTGAGAAGTGTAGCACACCTACCACAATTCTCACCAGAAAATACTTCAAATGCCACATATTTGGGCACATCGCCTTCAATTGCCTGACAAGCTGAGTTTACCAAGCAGGGCGCCGTGGAGGAGGTTAGCGACGAGAAGACACTGAGGAACATGGTGAGGTGCATCATCTTTCACTTGATGAAGGCGAGATGCTCGTGGTTTGACAGGTTTTACAGACTAAGAACAGATTCGAAGTGGCTTCTCCGCAATATATTTTACACCCATTGCATTGTGAACAGTAAGGTATGCAATCTAATCATAAGGAGCAACAAGAATGTGATATCTACATAGATGGTAGAGAAATTGAGTCTCTTGATTCAGAGGCACTCACAATCATATTCTCTTACGTGCCTGAAGAAGGAAAACAAAATCTTCATTGATTGGAGGTGCTTAGTAGAGTTTTCAATTGGGAACCAACTGTAGGATCATGTGTAGTGCGACGTGATCTCAATGACTGCCACCTTTTGTTGGGGAGACCGTGACAATTTGACCGTAGGACTCAACACTATGGATTCGGAAACATCTGCTTCACAATGATGAGAAACACATCATTAAATTTCATTTGGCGTAGCTTGAGCTCATAGGAGCCTTTTTAGCAGAGCAACATATGTGGGACCATTTTTTGTGACAACAAAGGATGCTTGGGGACCAAGACACCAGCTCCAAACACGAGACAATCACGACAAGACATTTTAGAATATCACGGTCGATACCTTGCCATTATGACCACCGTCGATTGGGAAGGCTTCAGTTACTCTCACTTCAGAGCAGGTCGAACTCACCGTGGATTACTTTGAGAGGATTCAACAGTCTATTCAGGACACACAGACGCAACTCTATGTAGTAGTGGACCCCTAGGAAAGCGGATTGATGTGGATGTATGCTCGTGTGTGGAGAAAGCTCCTCTAATGTTTTGGGAGACAATGCAGGTGGGCAGGACGATCTAATAGCTGCTAGGACAACAAACAAAGACCAAAAACTTCGACAAATGAAGTCAAAGATCCCCCTATCATGAGAGATTGATGCGGGGCTTCAGAGGGGTTGAACCGGGTGCTTGTTTTACCGATTCAGCCAATTGGACCAAGAGGGCCAGCTGATCCTTCGTCTAGAGGCTAGGGTTGTCCCCCAAGTGAGAAAGGGGGTACCCTTAGTTATCTACTCCTATTTATATGTTGCTTTCTCTGTTTTAGGGTTAGTTCTTTCTAGGTTTCTGTTTGGAAAACCATCAAGGTCCTTTTCCCTTTTAGGGCTGTACCCGAGGATGAGTGGTTCTTCGGCTGTATCTCGCTTCGAGATAGTGATTATTCTTAACTTCTCATCTTCCACAACCTTTTCTCCGCCGCCGCCACCGTAATTGTTGCAACCACCATAAAACAACCTCCTGTGTCGTTTTCATCTACCCTCCTTTAGCCACCTATTCCCCCTGTCATCCTAGCTTCTGCTGCAACCTGCTCTAACCTGTTTGTCGACCTTTCTGCAGCCACCACCTCCCTGTTGCATTTGCCAAAACCCATTTCCCCTACAGATCTGCCACCTGCAGCCCCTCCCCCCCATTGCCATCCATATCTAGGCTATGATCTCCTCTGTGTTCCAACCTGCCCTCCTAATTTCCCAGTTTGTTGTCCAGTCGTAAGCCTATTTCTTGCTGATACCCTTCCTACCACCTTCCAACCCCCATTTCTGCTAACTCGGCCCGCAACCTATCATGTCCTTGCCTTAGAGTGTCTTTTGCCTGATGTTCAGAGCCTTTGTTTGTAACTTTTATTTGATTTTCAACAATAATAATTGCGTCTCTATTGTGGTTTGGGTTAATTGCGGTATCAATTTTACTTTCATAGCTATATCGATTGTGGAAGGCCGAGCAGAATATCAATTTCATGGTTCATGCAGTCGGTTTTTAAATATTTTGAAGTCATGTTTGGCGTCATTGATCTCTATTTTTCCCCGCAAAGATGATGAAAATTTAGTCCATTGTGGTATCAGAGACCTACAACCATTATTTATATCTAAAAGCAATTCGCAGCATCAAATTTTCTTGTTTTTTTGTTTTGCTTTCCTGCATTAATAATGAGACTTGAAACATATCTATTTGTTTTCATTGTCTACGCCTGACTTGGGATTTGCTTTATTACTCTTTTTTAGGAATTAAATATGCGCATCTTTTGATGTTTTCTAATTTCTGTCAATGTGTTGAGTGGCGTTTCCCTAAGGTACCTTATGAAGACTTTCAGCGCTATGTATAAATGTTAATACACTTGAATAAGCTTTTTGGCGCCATCTATAAATTTTAATAAATTGCGTATTGGTTGGGGTTATCGTTTAGTATGTTTCAAATATATTCGGTTTGTATTCAAATTTTAGTAAATAATGAAGTGCATATTTTGATCAAAATTTTTGTGGCTGAAAATAAATGTTATTTGTATATAAATAGTAATAATCACGTTATTTGTATTCCTTGCAAAATAATCTTTTCATTATATGATTGATATGCAACATATTTTCATTTTCAAGTGCAACTTCTTACTGAATTATATAATTCTTAATTATTCTTGGCGTGCAGTAAAATTTACTGAATTTTTTTTCTCCAATATATATGTAATTATTAAATATGCATGCGTAAATTTTTTTGTGTGCTCAAGTACATCAAATATAATTTTTATTTAAGGCGGAGCGTTCACTTGCTTGATTTTAATCACACAAAAAAGAATCAGATGGCCTGGTTGGGACAGGTTGCAGATTGGTGTCATTTTACAATAATTATAATAGTTTTGTTTACCAATATTATTAGCAAGCCATTTTATGTTTCAAATGGCATGGCCGTAAAGTTGGGTTGGTGTGTTTAGCCATGCAATGATTCCTGTATTTTAATATTTTAAAACAAAATTAGTACTCGGTTAAATCCTAGTAAGTTCTTTTCGATTCGCGTCCGATCTGGTTAAATGCCGTGCAAAGTTCTCCTTGATGTAAGCAATATTAACTGTAAGATTGCAGTGGATAAGGCTGTAAAAAGTATTCATATATAAATTATATGTTATTTGAATTTATCATTGATTCCTAGTTAATTCTATGATATTTGTGTTTTTGTTTTTTTGTTCGAAACTGATTTCAAATCTAATGAGTTGCGCACAAACACGTGTTGATGAACAATTCCAAACACAAAACAATTTCAAACAAGCCAAAATTCAAATAAAGTTAAACACAAACTTAGAACTCTCCTTCAAACTGGGCTCCTTTTACACCCCTAGTGTTGGGGAACCACCTATCTGAGATCTGCTGTGATGGTGGAAGAACAATCATCCTTATTATTCCATCTCATGGAGTAACATTCAAACGATCTCTTTCGTTGCAAAGATTTCTCCAAGGTGATGCAGGTGGATTCTCTCTCGACAAGCATTTGCAATGTACTCGAGAAAATGGTTGATATCTAGCAAGCACCATTAGTTGAGACCTTTGTGGGAGAGGAAGAACAATCGTTGTTATCCTTCCGATATGAAGAATACAATTTGAACTCTGATATCTCTTGCCACAATGATTTCCCTAACACCATTAAGGTGGCTCTTCTCTTTGAAATCATTGATTTGGGTGTCGTCTTCCCCTTTACAAAGATCCTTCAAGTTGGATCTTGAAGTGATTTAAGGTGGCGGAGACTGTGGAGGGGAATGTTGCTATTTGAGAAGGGTTTAGCAGAGATGTCCTAAGTATGCTAATTTTACTTTTATATTTAATACTCATTTTTTTTATGATATTACACTTTAATGGACGGTATTTTCATGTTTTTATTATGTGTACCAGGTAAAGTAATTGAGATCTATTGGAGCGAAAACATATAAAAAAAGGAGGCAAGTGAGATTTTTTTGGCAAAGTATAGAACTGGCGCTTAGGCACCACATTTTGGTGCCTAGGCGCTAGACCTTACGAAGAATACATAAAAGATGATGCGTAGGCGCCGCATACTGGCGCCCAGGCATGAGTTCAAAATGCGGGGCATCCGAGAAGGTGGTCCCTAGACGCTGCAGTTGGGCGCGCCTAGGCGCCACGACATTTGTCGATTTTGAACAGTTACACACGAATTGGCTTTTGACTTAGGGTGAAACTTAGAAGAAAGTGTGTCTGAAGATGTGAGAACACAGGAAAGTGCTCTACGAAAAGAGAGTGCAAGGAATGAGAGGAATAGTGAGAGATTCCATTTCTTTGTTGTATTTTCTTTATGAAATTAGAGTGAATTGTACAGAACTGCTATAGATGTAAAAGAGATCTTTGGAGTCAATATTTGGTGGAGTTCTCTCTTCTATTCTCGGGGAATAAAATAAGTCCTTTGTTTTGTTTTTTTTTGCATTGTAGTGAGGATTTCTTATATTGTGACCTTGTTAGTTAAATCAAAATGTTGAATTCCGGTATGTTCTTCATGAATTCTGATAGTTTACTTTTCTCTTCTTTTGTTATGAAGTAGTATCATGGTTAGGAAGTAGTATTGTGCTTAGGAAGTAGATTCAATTAAAATGAAATTTTATTATTCATTGTGAGGATTTTTACTTCATGCTTTATTTATATTTCAATTTGGCCAATTGATTTGTTATAATTCGTTGTGAATCCATAATGTTCCGGAAGGGCTATGAAATTTAACAATTAGTATGAATCACACTGATCTATAGGGTGAAGGATGAGTAATCTGTAGGTTTGTGTAAATAGAAAGGGAGATAATTTTAATGGGGTTAACTAGGACGTTTCTAGGGTGACAGACAGAAACAATCTTCTATGTTAACTTAGGTTCTTTATGCACTTGAAAAGAGTAAAGAATATACCTGCTCCTATTTGTCACAAATTCCCTTAGATATTCTAGTTGATCTACACCTAGAATATATACTAATTTCATTACAAGGCGGAGGGACACTTTTCACATAGCTTGAACTTTCCTATTTAGTTAAATTAGTAAAATATCTTTATAATTAATCTTTAGGTTTAGTGAAATCTTTGTAGAATTGAATAGGCTTAACTTAAAACAAACACATTTCCGGGTTGACTAATTATAGTAGGTCAGAACTTTTGTTAGGTTATGGTAGTTAACCTTATCTTTCTCGTGGGATCGATATTCAGGGTTTTTAAAAAAATCTTATACTACTTGAACGATACATGCACTTGTGTAAATAAAAGCATAGTGTGTAATTGTGGAAAAATTTCAAACTATAAATTTCATAAAACATATTTAAGAATTTTAATATTTTGTTTCTCACTAGATGCACAACAGAACCATGTCAATTTTCTAGCGCCGTTGCTCGGGAACATAACAGTTAAGTTGACCTCGGAAGATTTTAGTTGAACTAAAACGACTTAAATTTGGAAAATCGTATTGTAGTTTTTATGTTTTTTTAAAAATATTTTAAAATTACTAAAAATTAAATATATATTTTTGAGTGTTTTATGTGAAACAATTTATTATCATTAAAATTATTAAAAATTAAAAAAATATTTTTGTGTGTTTTTTTTTATTTACTTGTTGAATCTTTTAATTGTACATGCTTTGTGTAAGATCATTAGGACTAGTTCCTTATGATTCTGAATAGAAAAAATAATTAGAAAAATTAGAAAACAAAAAGAACCTCAACGACATTAAAAAATTAGACAAATATTTTACATAACAACTTAGACAATCGAACTGCTGAAAATGAACCTCATCATTTACAGAGACCGTTAATGGATTATGCAAATCCTACGACAGATAAAATTTATCTAAGTATAGAAATTTCTGTCGTACAAGCTAACACATTTGAGTTAAAACCCATTATAATCTAAATGGTGCAGAACAACTAGTTTGGGGGAACTCCATCTGACGACCCTAACTTACAATTAGCTAATTTTCTAGAATTATGCGCCACATTTAGGTATAACATTGTCTCAAAAGACGCTGTTAGACTTAGGATTTTTCCCTTTTCCTTAAAGGATAAAACTAAAATGTGGCTATACTCTTTGACACCTAGATCTATCAGAACTTGGGGTGACTTAACTCAGAAATTCTTTGCTAAATATTTCTTACATTCAAAAAGTGCTAAGCTTAGAAATAATATTATCTTATTTTGCCAGTTTGAAGGTGAATTAATATACGAAGCATGAGAATGTTTTAAGGAACTCTTTAGGAATTGTCCATACCATGCTCTGTCTGATTAATTAATTATTCAAGCATTTTACAATGGATAAATAGGATCTTGTAGATTTATCATTGACGCTGCTGCTAGTTTTTTACTAGTTTCAAAGTCATTTGACGAAGCATACTCTTTAATTGAAGAAATTCTGAAAGGGTAAAATCCTAGAAAAGTAGCAAGTGTTTACGATACTGATGTAATCACAATTCTTGTTTTCCAGGTTGCAACAATATTTAGGCAGTTATGTTAGTTTGGGATGAACTTAACTCAAATATCTCAAGTAATTGAGAAAAATTCATTAGGATAAATGATTGATTCTCAATCATCGTCATTTGAAATTTTAAATGCAATTAACAATAGACACAATAATCCATATTCCAACTATTATAACCCTGATAATTGAAGAAATTTNTTTACTGGACTTCGTGCACATGCTTCATATAGATGCAATGACAGGTCGCAGCAAGCCAGTTGCATGGATTGACGAGCATGGAAAATGCTTCTTTCCAGAAAAGTACCCTGAATATTGCGCCTCCCATGGATTCGCCATGGGAGAAAATGTTCACGTTGCTTGTGTGGTAGATGGGACAAGAGAAATGAATTCCCATGTTGAAACATTTGATAGTACCGCGGAAAGCTCAAACTCAGAATGTGCCAAGGGTAAGCAACAGCAAGCTAAGAGCAGAAAGCTTATCTTTGACAATGAGTGCTTGGCTATGGTGGGTGAAACAGTGGGTGAAAATGAACCATGCTCTCTCGTCCCATACAATGTATCTTGTATTGGAACAATGGAGGAAAAGAATGCTATTGGACCTGACAACTCTCGGCTTGTTTCTAGTCCTGTCCTGAAATATTTTCTCTCTGGAATGTCACCTTATGTCGATGCTAAGGACATAAGTAGCATCTTAAGAACTCCTATAATAGATGATTTTGGAGACATTCGCCTTCATAGTTTCCAAAAGCAGATTGAGAAGACAA
>JXCR01139972.1:287756-380081 GCA_002079205.1 Phalaenopsis hybrid cultivar | reverse complement strand
TATCAGAGACCTACAACCATTATTTATATCTAAAAGCAATTTGCAGCATCAAATTTTCTTGTTTTTTTGTTTTGCTTTCCTGCATTAATAATGAGACTTGAAACATATCTAATTGTTTTCATTGTCTACGCCTGACTTGGGATTTGCTTTATTACTCTTTTTTAGGAATTAAATATGCGCATCTTTTGATGTTTTCTAATTTCTGTCAATGTGTTGAGTGGCGTTTCCCTAAGGTACTTTATGAAGACTTTCAGCGCTATGTATAAATGTTAATTCACTTGAATAAGCTTTTTGGCGCCATCTATAAATTTTAATAAATTTTGTATTGGTANGGCTTCAGCACAAGGCGAGTTCCATATTGCTTTGATAACCTTACTGGTTTTTATTGAGAACCATCATTTTCCCGTATGCTTCTGAGCTTTTGCGAACCTTGTTTAATTCCAATATTTTCGTAACTTGAAGGAGGTGTTCAATGTTGTGCTTTGGTGCCTTGAATTGGTTGTATTTTATCCCGATAGTATTTGTTGACACGGGGTAAGGGAGGGGCTGAACTGGGTGCTTGTTGAACCGGTTCAACCAATTGGACTAAGGGGGCTAGCCGACCCTTCATCTAGGAAGGCTGCCGCCTAAATGAGGGGGTGGAGGGTGGCCCCTTGGTTATCCACTTCTATTTATAAGTTTATTTCTTTGTCTTAGGGTTAGTTTTTGCTGTGTTTTTTGTTTGTACAGCCGCCGACGCCCTCAATTTCCCTTCTAGGGTTGTATCCGAGGACTAGTGGTGCTCCGCTGTGTCTTGTTCCTAGGTGGTTATTATCATTGACTTTTTCATTTTCCACAATCTTTTCTCTGTCACTGCCGTAATTGTTGCAACCACAGAAAAACAACATCTTGTGTCGTTTTCCTACAACCACCTACCCTCCTCTAACCGACTATTCCTCCTCATCCCAGCTTTTGCTGCAACCTGCTCCAACCTGCCTAAGTGAGGGGGTGGAGGATGGCCCCTTGGTTATCTACTTATATTTATAAGTTGATTTCTTTGTTTTAGGGTTAGCTTTTGCTGTGGTTTTTGTTTGGACAGCCGTCGCGCCATCCTTTTCCTCTCTAGGGTTGTATCCAAGGACGAGTGATCCTCCGGCTGTGTCTCGTTCCCAGGTGGTTATTACATCGAATTTTTCATTCCCCACAATCTTTTCTTTGCCTCTGCCGTAATTGTTGCAACCATAGGAAAACAACCTCGTGTCGTTTTTCTACAGCTCCGTACCATCCTATAATCGACTATTACTCCTTGTCATCCCAGCTTTTGCTGCAACCTGATCTAACCTGCCCGCCGACCTTGCTGCAAGCACCGCCTCCCTGCTGCATCTATCGTTGCCACTTCGATCCCCCGACCACGCCGTAACCTCCTTTTCCTTCCAACCGACAATCATCCCGCTACAACCCACATGCCCCCCCTTCCAACTCCGTTTCTGCTACCCCACAACCTACCACGTCGTTGTAGGATTTTTTTATGCTTATGTTGTTGTTTCCTTAATGTTGAGTGTCTTTGTTTGTAACATTTGTTTGAATTTCATCTGTAATAATTGCATCTCTATTGTGGTTTGGGTTCTAACCCCGTGTTTCCACTACCCTGACCTGCAACTTGCGTTAGGATTTTTTTGTGTTTGTGTTGTTGTTTCCTTAATGTTGAGTGTCTTTGTTTGTAACATTTATTTGAATTACATCTCTATTGTGGTTTGGGTTAACTTCGGTATCATTTGGTGGCAGAGTTAACTTAACCCTAATCCTATCACAGGGTTTCCTAGCATCTTCCCCTACCCAAGTCGTCTCCACCAAAAATTTTATTTCCTATTTTTAAACCATAAACAAACTTTGATATTTAATTTCTTATTCATTTTTCAAAATTAGTAACTCCAAATTAATTTTATACACTTTCAATTAGACCCTCTTTCACCTCCTAACCTTAAATCCTAGCCATGCCACAAAGGAGATACTTGTCCGAGTCTACTTGGGAAGAGATATAATAAGACTTGCAGAGATGGATGATGAAATCCATGAGAAAGTTACCTTCAATGGTAAGAGGGAAAGTTGAAGAGGCAAAAGAGACGAAATTTTAACCCCTTCCATTGGGAGGATTCCAGCGATGAAGAAAGCCATGACTTTTTGGAATCCAATATCAGAGAAGGTCTAGAGAGGAGACATCATTTGGAGGACAGAGATTTCAGAATAATGGTGGATCTACCAGAGTTCGACGGTGGTATGGATGTAGATTTTATTGAATGTCTGCAATCAGTTGAGAGGATTTTGTAGTACAAAGAGATGTCAGAAGATAAAAGGGTGAACTTTGAAAATTTGAGAGAAAATGTGCCTTCTATGTTGGGACAACTTTCGAAGGCAAAGGAGAAGTGAGAGCAATGATAAGATCTTCAAGTGAGAAAAGATGAAGAAAGCGGTACACATAAAATACCTACCACTTCACTGCCGATAATATGCTTCTGAGACTCCAACGTCTACAACAGAGAGGCCTATCAGTGGAGGAATTCACGACATAGTTGGAATAGTTGCAGATGAATTGTGATTTGGTCGAGCCAGAGGAACACACCATAGCCGGTTATTTGGGAGGCTTGAAGCTCGTTATTAGCAAAGTGGTACTGGTACAATTAAACTTATTGGTTGCTTGGAGATGTCCAAGCCTTAGCATTGAAAATAGAAAGAAAACAGACACATAGTAGGCAAACCACCTAAAGTAGGAGACACCAGCAGGAGCATGCATCAGGAAGTTGAGAAAATTGGTTTAGATAAAAATATGTCCACCTCCAGTGAGAAGTCTGAGAAGTGTAGCACGCCTACCACAATTCTCACCAGAAAATACTTCAAATGCCACGGATTTGGGCACATCGCCTTTAATTGCCTAACAAGCTGAGTTTATCAAGCAGGGCGTCGTGGAGGAGGTTAGCGACGAGAAGACACTGAGGAACATGGTGAGTTGCATCATCTTTCACGTGATGATGACGAGATGCTCGTGGTTTAACAGGTTTTACATTCTAAGAACTGATTCGAAGTGGCTTCTCCGCAATATATTCTACACCCGTTGCATTGTGAACGGTAAGATATGCAATCTAATCATAAGAGGGAGCAACAAGAATGTGATATCTACATAGATGGTAGAGAAATTGAGTCTCTTGATTCAGAGACACTCACAACCATATTCTCTTACGTGCCTGAAGAAGGAAAACAAAATCTTCATTGATTGGAGGTGCTTAATAAATTTTTCAATTGGAAACCAACTGTAGGATCATGTGTAGTGCGACGTGATCCCAATGACTGCCACCTTTTGTTGGGGAGACCGTGACAATTTGATCGCAGGACTCAACACTATGGATTCAGAAACATCTCCTTCACAATGATGAGAAACACATCATTCAATTTCATTTGGCATAGCTTGAGCTCATAGGAGCCTTTTTAGCAGAGCAAAATATGTGGGACCATTTTTTGTGACAACAAAGGATGCTTGGGGACCAAGACACCAGCTCCAGACACGAGACAATCACGACAAGACATTTCAGAATATCACGGTCGATACCTTGCCATTATGACCACTGTCGATTGGGGAGGCTTTGGTTACTCTCACTTCAGAGCAGGTCGAACTCACCGTGGATTACTTTGAGAGGATTCAACAGTCTATTCAGAACACACAGACGCAACTATATGTAGGAGAGCGGATTGATGTGGATGTACGCTCGTATGTGGAGAAAGCTCCTCTAATATTTTGGGAGACAATGCAGGTGGGCAAGACGATCTAATAGTTGCTAGGACAACAGACAAAGAACCAAAAGTTTCGACAAATGAAAGTTGCTAGGACAACAGACAAAGAACCAAAGCTTCGACAAATGAAGTTAAAGCTCCCACAACCCCGAGAGATTGATGCGGGGCTTCGGAGGGGTTGAACCGGGTGCTTGTTTTACCGATTTAGCGAATTGGACCAAGGGTGCCAGCCAATCTTCGTCTAGAGGCTAGGGTTGTCCCCAAAGTGAGAAAGGGGGTACCCTTAATTATCTACTCCTATTTATATGTTGCTTTCTCTGTTCTAGGGTTAGTTCTTGCTAGGTTTCTGTTTGGACAACCATCATGTCCTTTTCCCTTTTAGGGCTGTACCCGAGGATGAGTGGTTCTTCGGCTGTATCTCGCTTCGAGATAGTGATTATTCTTGACTTCTCATCTCCCACAACCTTTTTTCCGCCGCCGCGACCATAATTGTTGCAACCACCATAAAACAACCTCCTGTGTCGTTTTCATGCAGCCACCTACCCTCCTTCAGCCACCTATTCCCCCTGTCATCCTAGCTTCTGCTGCAACCTGCTCTAACCTGCTTTTTGACCTTTCTGCAGCCACCACCTCCCTGTTGCATTTGCCAAACCCCATTTCCCCTACAGATCTGCCACCTGCAGCCCCTCTCCCTCCCATTGCCATCCATATCTAGGCTATGATCTCCTCTGTGTTCCAACCTGCCCTCCTAATTTCCCAGTTTGTTGTCCAGTCGTAAGCCTATTTCTTGCTGATACCCTTCCTACCACCTTCCAACCCCCATTTCTGCTAACTCGGCCCGCAACCTATCATGTCCTTGCCTTAGAGTGTCTTTTGCCTGATGTTCNAAGCCTATTTCTTGCTGATACCCTTCCTACCACCTTCCAACCCCCATTTCTGCTAACTCGGCCCGCAACCTACCATGTCCTTGCCCTAGAGTGTCTTTTGCCTAATCTTGAGAGCCTTTGTTTGTAACTTTTATTTGATTTTCAACAATAATAATTGCGTCTCTATTGTGGTTCGAGTTAATTGCGGTATCAATTTTACTTTCATAGCTATATCGTTTGTGGAAGGCTGAGCATAATATCAATTTCATGGTTCGTGCAGTCGGTTTTTAAATATTTTGAAGTCATGTTTGGCGTCATTGATCTCTATTTTTTCCCCGTAAAGATGATGAAAATTTGGTCCATTGTGTNCTGATGTTCAGAGCCTTTGTTTGTAACTTTTATTTGATTTTCAACAATAATAATTGCGTCTCTATTGTGGTTTGGGTTAATTGCGGTATCAATTTTACTTTCATAGCTATATCGATTGTGGAAGGCCGAGCAGAATATCAATTTCATGGTTCATGCAGTCGGTTTTTAAATATTTTGAAGTCATGTTTGGCGTCATTGATCTCTATTTTTCCCCGCAAAGATGATGAAAATTTAGTCCATTGTGGTATCAGAGACCTACAACCATTATTTATATCTAAAAGCAATTCGCAGCATCAAATTTTCTTGTTTTTTTGTTTTGCTTTCCTGCATTAATAATGAGACTTGAAACATATCTATTTGTTTTCATTGTCTACGCCTGACTTGGGATTTGCTTTATTACTCTTTTTTAGGAATTAAATATGCGCATCTTTTGATGTTTTCTAATTTCTGTCAATGTGTTGAGTGGCGTTTCCCTAAGGTACCTTATGAAGACTTTCAGCGCTATGTATAAATGTTAATACACTTGAATAAGCTTTTTGGCGCCATCTATAAATTTTAATAAATTGCGTATTGGTTGGGGTTATCGTTTAGTATGTTTCAAATATATTCGGTTTGTATTCAAATTTTAGTAAATAATGAAGTGCATATTTTGATCAAAATTTTTGTGGCTGAAAATAAATGTTATTTGTATATAAATAGTAATAATCACGTTATTTGTATTCCTTGCAAAATAATCTTTTCATTATATGATTGATATGCAACATATTTTCATTTTCAAGTGCAACTTCTTACTGAATTATATAATTCTTANTTTTCATTATATGATTGATATATGCAATCTATTTTCATTTTCAAGTGCAACTTCTTACTGAATTATATAATTATTTATTATTCTTGGCGTGCAGTAAAATTTACTGAATTTTTTTTCTCCAATATATATGTAATTATTAAATATGCATGCGTAATTTTTTTTGTGTGCTCAAGTACATCAAATATAATTTTTATTTAAGGCGGAGCGTTCACTTGCTTGATTTTAATCACACAAAAAAGAATCAGATGGCCTGGTTGGGACAGGTTGCAGATTGGTGTCATTTTACAATAATTATAATAGTTTTGTTTACCAATATTATTAGCAAGCCATTTTATGTTNAAATATAATTTTTATTTAAGGCGGAGCGTTCACTTGCTTGATTTTAATCACACAAAAAAGAATCAGATGGCCCGGTTGGGACAGGTTGCAGATTGGTGTCATTTTACAATAATTATAATAGTTTTGCTTACCAATATTATTAGCAAGCCATTTTATGTATCAAATGGCATGGCCGTAAAGTTGGGTTGGTGTGTTTAGCCATGCAATGATTCCTGTATTTTAATATTTTAAAACAAAATTATTACTCGGTTAAATCCTGGTCTTAGTTCTTTCTGATTCACCTCCGATCTGGGTAAATGCCGGGCAAAGTTCTCCTTGATGTAAGCAATATTCACTGTAAGATTGCAGTGGATAAGGCTGTAAAATGTATTCATATATAAATTATATGTTATTTGAATTTATCATTGATTCCTTGTTAATTCTATGATATTTGTCTTTTTTTTTTTTCGTTTGTTCAAAACTGATTTCAAATCTAATGAGTTGCGCACAAATACGTGTTGACGAACAATTCCAAACACCAAACAATTTCAAACAAACCAAAATTCAAATAAAGTTAAACACAAACTTAGAACTCTCCCTCAAACTGGTCTCCTTTTACACCCCTAATGTTGGGGAACCACCTATCTGAGATCTGATGTGATGGTGGAAGAACAATCATCCGTATTATTCCATCTCATGGAGTAACATCCAAACGTTGATCTCTTTCGTTGCAAAGATTTCTCCAAGATGATGAGGGTGGATTCTCTCTCAACAAGCATTTGCAATGTACTCGAGAAAATGGTTGATATCTAGCAAGCACCATTAGCTGAGATCTTTGTGGGAGAGGAAGAACAATCGTTGTTATCCTTCCGATATGAAGAATACAATTTGAACTCTGATATCTCTTGCCACAATGATTTCCCTAACACCATTAAGGTGGCTCTCCTCTTTGAAATCATTGATTTGGGTGCCGTCTGCCACTTTACAAAGATCCTTCAAGTTGGATCTTGAAGTGATTTAAGGCGGCGGAGACTGTGGAGGGGAATGTTGCTATCTGAGAAGGATTTAGCAGACATGTCCTAAATATGCTAATTTTACTTTCATATTTAATACTCATTTCTTTTATGATATTATACTTTAATGGACGGTATTTTCATGTTTTTATTATGTGTATCAGGTAAAGTAATTGAGATCTATTGGAGCGAAAGTAGAGCAAAAATGGAGGCAAGTGAGATTTTTTTGGCAAAGTATAGAACTGGCGCTTAGGCACACATTTTGGTGCCTAGGCGCTAGACCCTACGTAGAATACATAAAAGATGACGCGTAGGCGCCACATACTAGCACTCAGGCATGAGTTCAAAATGCGAGGCATCCGAGAAGGTGGCGCCTAGACGCCGCAGTTGGGCGCCTAGGCGCCATAACGACATTTGGCGGTTTTGAATAGTTACACACGAATTGGCTTTTGACTTAGGGTGAAACTTAGACGAAAGTGTGTGTGAAGATGTGAGAACATAAGAAAGTGCTCTACGAAAAGAGAGTGCAAGGAATGAGAGGAATAGTGAGAGATTCCATTTCTTTGTTGTATTTTCTTTATGAAATTAGAGTGAATTGTACAGAACTGCTATAGATGTAAAAGAGATCTTTGGAGTCAATATTTGGTGGAGTTCTCTCTTCTATTCTCGGGGAATAAATAAGCCCTTTGTTTTTTTATTGCTTTGTAGTGAGGATTTCTTATATTGTGACCTTGTTAGTTAAATCAAAATGTTGAATTCCAATATGTTCTTCATGAATTCTGATAGCTTACTTTTCTCATCTTTTGTAATGAAGTAGTATCATGGTTAGGAAGTAGTATTATGCTTAGAAAGTAGATTCAATTAAAATGAAATTTTATTATTCATTGTGATGATTATTACTTCATGCTTTATTCATATTTCAATTTGGTCAATTGATTTGTTATAATCCGTTGTGAATTCATAATGTTCCGGAAGGGCTATGGAATTTAACAATTAGTATGAATCACACTTGATCTATAGGGTGAAGGATGAGTAATCTGTAGGCTGGTGTAAATAGAAGGGGAGATAATTTTAATGGGGTTAACTAGAACGTTTCTAGGGTGACAGAGAGAAACAATATTCTATGTTAACGTAGGTTCTTTATGCACTTGAAAAGAGCAAAGAATATGCATGTTCCTATTTGTCACAAATTCACTTAGATATTCTAGTTGACCTACTCCTAGAATATATGCTAATTTCATTACAAGGGGGAGGGACACTTTTCACATAGCTTGAACTTTCCTATTTAGTTAAATTAGTAAAATATCTTTATAATTAATCTCTAGGTTTAGTGAAATCTTTGTAGAATTGAATAGGTTTAACTTAAAGCAAACACATTTCCGGGTTGACTAATTATAGTAGGTCAGAACTTTTGTTAGGTTATGGTAGTTAACCTTATCTTTCTCGTGGGATCGATATTCAGGGTTTTTAAAGAAATCTTAGATTACGTGAACGATACATGCACTTGCGTAAATAAAAGCCTAATGTGTAATTGTGGAAAAAGTTTCAAACTATAAATTTCATAAAACATATTTAAGAATTTTAATATTTTGTTTCTCACTAGATGCACAACAGAACCATGTCAATTTTCTAGCGTCGTTCCTCGGGAACATAACGGTTAAGTTGACCTCGAAAGATTTTAGTTGAATTAAAACGACTCAGATTTGAAAAATCGTATTGCAGTTTTTATGTTTTTTTGAAAATATTTTAAAATTACTAAAAATTAAATATATATTTTTGAGTGTTTTATGTGAAACATTTTATTATATCATTAAAATTATTAAAAATTTAAAAAGTATTTTTGTGTGTTTTTTGTTATTTACTTATTGAATCTTTTAATTGTACATGCTTTGTGTAGGATCATTAGGACTAGTGCCTTCCGATTCTGAATAGAAAAAATAATTAGAAAAATTAGAAAACAAAAAGAACCTCCAACAACTTATAAAAGAAATGACAAATATTTTACATAACAACTTAGATAATCGAACTGTTGAAAATGAACCTCATCATTTACAGAGACCGTTAATGGATTACACAAATCCTACGACAGATAAAATTTATCTTAGTATACAAACTTCTGCCGTAGAAGCTAACACATTTGAGTTAAAACCCATTATAATCTTAATGGTGCAGAACAACTAGTTTGAGGTACTCAATCAGACGACCCTAACTTACAACTAGCTAATTTTCTAGAATTATGCGCCACATTTAATTATAACATTGTCTCAAAAGACGCTGTTAGACTTAGGATCTTTCCCTTTTCCTTAAAGGATAAAACTAAAATGTGGCTATAGTCTTTAGCTCCTAGATCTATCAGAACTTGGGGTGACTTAACTCAGAAATTCTTTGCTAAATATTTCTTACATTAAAAAACTGCTAAGTTTAAAAGTAATATTATCTTATTTTGCCAGTTTGAAGGTGAATTAATATACGAAGCATGAGAACGTTTTAAAGAACTTTTTAGGAATTGTCCATACCATGCTCTGTCTGATTAATTAATTATTCAGTCATTTTACAATGTATAAGTAGGATCCTGTAGATCTATCATTGACGCTGCTGCTAGTTTTTTACTAATTTCAAAATCATTTGACGAAGCATACTTTTTAATTGAATAAATGACGAAAAATAACTTCCAATGACCCTCTAAAGGATAAAATCCTAGAAAAGTAGCAATTGTTCACAATACTGATGTAATCACAATTCTTGTTTTCCAGGTTGCAGCAATATTTAGGAAGTTAGGTCACTTTGGGATGAACTTCACTCAAATATCTCAAGTAATTGAGAAAAATTCATTATGATAAATGATTGATTCTCAATCATCATCATTTGAGATTTTAAATGTAATTAACAATAGACCCAATAATTCATATTCCAACTATATAACCCAGGTTGGAAGAATCGTCATAACTTTAATTAGAATAATAACTCTTGTCGTGGAAACCAACAATGGGATAAAAATCAAGGGAATTGTATTGTAAACTAGAATAACCAAGTTAGTATCAACTATAAACCTTATTATCTTCCAAATTTTTACAATAACCAACAAAATAAGAAAAAAAAGTTATTTTTGGACGAGGTGGTATTACACATGAGAAATCAATTACAAAGGTAGGTTGTTGCAATAAAAAATATAGAGAATCAACTGGGGTAAATTGCTACTCACTTAGCAATATGATCCAGTGAATTCTTTTTAGCAATGCTGAGATAAGCCCTAAAGAGACTTTTAAAGAGCAAGTTAAAGTTGTTAAACTAAGAAGTGGAAGAGATTTAGATACTAAAATTCAAAATGAGACTGAGGTTGAGAGAGAGTGAAAATTGAAAAATATGATGAAAATATTCTAAAGGACTTGGAAAAACTTCTCTCCAACTAGGATCAATTTAGAGAAACCACCACCTTTTTTTTTTCTCAGAGGCTTAGACAATAGAAGCTAAATCAACAATTCTCAAAATTTTTGGAAATATTTAAGAAGCTAATCATTTACATTCTTTTCGCTAAAGTTCTGGAAGAAATGCCGAGCTATTTAAAGTTTATGAAAGATATCTTTAACAAGAAGAGGAAGTTTGTACATCACGAGACCGTTGCATTTAGTGAGAAGTGCAGTGCAATAATTTAGAAAAAGTTTCTTAAAAAACTTGAAGATCCTGATAGCTTTACTATTCCTTGCGCGATAAAAGAATTTCTTTTTAAAAAAACTTTATGTGATTTGGGAGTAAGTATTAACTTTATGTCGCTATCAATTTTCAAAGTTTTTCTTAGGAGATATTTCTCCTATTACTGTAACGCTTTAATTAGCTGATATATTCATCACTTATCCAAAACGGGTTATAGAAGACGTACTAGTGAAAGTGGATAAATCTATCTTCCATGTTTATGTCATTGTATTATATATGAAGGAAGATAAAAAAAATTCAATTATTTTAAGGAGACCTTTTTTTACAAGACAAGCAATGATAGATGTGTAGAAAAAGTGAGTTAACCATAAGAGTTAATGACCAAGAGGTCACTTTCAATATATTAAAATCAATGAAGTATCCAATTAAAGGAAAGAAGAATGTTTTAGAATGAATATAATTGATTATCTAAGTAGTAACCATTTTAGAGAAAGTTTTGCGGTGAAATCAGGACAACATGAACTAACTATGAAAATGATATTTATCCCGAAGATAAGTCCAATGAAATGATTATTGAGGATTCAAATAATGTTCAGAAAGGTTTGAGCTTTTAGATTCAATAGAATGTTTTAAACCTCTCATTCATTCTATTGAAGAACCTTCAGAACTTGAGATGAAGTTACTCCCTACGCATTTAAGGTATGCTTACTTAGGGAATTCATCTACATTACCTGTTCTAATATTCTCAGATTTAACTCAAGATCAAGAAGAAAAATTAATGAAATTTTTAAGAAATTTGAAGAAAGTCTTTGAATGGATTTCAGTTGGTATTAAAGGAACCAGCTCTTTAATATGTATGCACATGATTTTAATAAAAGATAATCACAAACTCATGACAGATCCTCAAAAGAGATTGAATTCTATTATGAAAGTAGTAAAGAAATAATTATTAAAGTGGTTTGATGCTGGTATTTTTTATCTAAATTTTGATAGTGCACGGTTGGTCTGATCCATTGTGCCCTAAGAATGCGGAAGTGATTGTAGCTGTTAATGAAAGAAATGAATTAATTATTACCTGACTAGTCACTTGGTGACAAATTTGTATTGATTATAAAAAAATTAAATTTAGCCACCAAGAAAGATCATTTTTTATTATTCTTTCTGGACCAGATGCTGGATATAGATTAGTTGATATAGTTTTTGTTTCTTATAGGGATATTCAGGATGTCATCAAATATTTATAGCTCCTATGGATCTGAAAAAGACTATATTCACTAGTCCTTATTGGAATTTTGCTTTTAGAAGAATGTCTTTTGGTCTATGTAACGCACCTGCTATTTTTCAAATGTGCATGATGCCCATTTTCTGCTATATAATTGAAAAATGAATTGAAGTATTTATATATGATTTTTTAATATTTGGAACCTCATTTGAGTCATGTTTAACTGGGAAATGTGTGAATTTATGGTCGTGAAAGGAATTGTGCTTGTACACAATATCTGAAAATTACATAGAAGTAGATCCAACAAAGATACAAGTTATTGCTAAACTACCACCTACTAAAGTGAGAGGAGTTAAAGAGTTTTTTATGACATGATAGTTGCCACATGCAATATATTAAAAATTTCTTGAAAATGCAAAGCCTCTGTGTCATATTTTAGAGAATATGCTTTATTTGAATTTAACCGGGAATGCCTAAATGCTTTCAATTTATTAAAAAAAAATAATCATCGCTCCTATTATAGTTTCACTTTATTGGGGGATTTCATTTGAGTTGATGTGTGATGCGAGTGATTATGTTATCGAGACAGTGCTAGGGCAAAAATATGATAAGATATTTAAAGTTATATACTATGCTAGTAAACCTTGAATGAAGTTCAAGTTAATTATACTTCTACTGGGAATGAGTTATTAGTGATAATATGTCTTTCATAAATTTAGATTCTATCTCGTCAGAACTAAATGTATTGTATATACTGATTATTCTGCGATTAAATATCTTATTTATAAGAATGCTGCTAAACCAAGGCTCATTACATGAGTCCTGTTGCATAAATTTGACCTTCAAGTAGTAAATAGGAAGGGATTTGATAATTAGATAGCCGATCATCTGCTGAGGCTGGAACATGAAACTGTATAATAATGAGAGTGAAATTAATGACTATTTTGACGAATAACTGTATGCTATTACTGATTAGTGTGTTCCATGATATGCTGATATAGTGAATTATTTTGTTAGTGATATTTTAGCGTAGGGATTAACATACCACCGGTGAAACAAGTTTATTCACGACATAAATTTTTACTTTTGGTATGACCCATATTTATAAAAAAATGTAAGAATCAAGTTATCTGAAAATGTGTATCTTTATAAGAAACCGAATAAATTATTCAAAAATGTTATGATTCTGAGTTTAGAGGATACTTCAGTGTGGATAGAACTACAATTAAGATTTTACAATAAGGATTCTATTGGTCTACTCTTTTTAGGAATGTCAATATATATGTAAAACTTGTTACAAGTGCCAGAGAGTAGACAAAATATCTAAGAAAACTGAAATGCCCCTAAACTTTACTTTGGAAATTAAAATTTTTAATATGTGAGGTTTAGATTTTATGGAACCTTTTATACAATCTTTTTGGAATTTATATATTCTGATAGTTGTGTACCATGTTTCTAAGTGAATAGAAACAGTAGTCTTACCTCATTGTGATGTTCGGAGTGTTGCAAAATTTTTTTTAAAAAATATTTTTAGTAGATGTGGGATGCCGAGAATAATTGTCACAAATGGGAGAAGCCATTTTAGAAATAGGAGGATTGGGACATTAGTAACTAAATTTGGTGTTAAACATAGGATAACCACAACTTATTATCCTTAGATCAGTGGTTTAGCAAAATTATTCAATCGTGAAATTAAAAGAATACTGAAAAAGAATGTTAATTCTGATAGAAAAGATATGTCTATTAGACTTTATAACACATTATGAACCTATAGGATTTGTTGGTTTCTTGAAATGAGAAAGAAGAGAAAACTTAAGAGCATTGTTGTAGATTGAAGGGAAAATTAGAACTACATACCTTTTGTGTAGCTTTACAATATTTAAACTTGGAGCTAATAACAAACTTTCAAGAAAAAAATGCCTAAAAATCAACCAAGAAAATAACAAGAAACAAAATAAAAAAATAACAATCAACTCCTAAGATTAAGGAACAAACTCGACTCAATTAAATCTAGACTCAATAAGCAGTCTTAAGCATGCATTCCAACGCTGCTTGCTTTAGGAGCTGCGAACACCAAGTTTCTGCCTTAGAAACTTAAACTTGTTGATTGAAAGTGACTTTGTAAACAAATTTGCCAATTGATCTTAGATTTGCAGTAAACTAGAGTCACAAATTCTTCTTTCTGTACTTTGAAAAAATAACTTTATGTTGAAATGCTTAGTTTTCCCATGAAACACAGGATTATGGGAAAGTGGTAGCTTGGCTATCAACAAACATTTCAGTGCTTTATTTCTGCTCCAAATTGAGATCCATTAAAATTTTCCTTAGCATATTGCTATTCTTCCTCTTGGGAGAATCATCATCCAAGCCGTCAGGGAAAGGGAGCTTAGCAGCTTCTCAAGGAGTAGTGAATTATAGTCTGATTTAAGAGATCCTACCCTCTCAACTATTCTGTCATTGTTCCCTGGTGTGAGAACTATTGCAGCTACTTCAGCTGTCTTTCTCCATTGATTTGGCTGCATCCTAAGCCTCCTCAGCTTAGCCTCCATTTCTGATTGCACTGCCTGAGCAACCTCAAGCTGCTCCAAAACTTTTGTTGCCTTCTTGTTATTCTTTTCAGCCTCCTCATTGACAACACCTAGTCTCGTCATTCCTTCTTGTTCTGCAGCTTTTGCTCTCTCAGCATCCAATATAGCTGCAGCATAATTTTCTTGATGCTCCCTGTCTCTCTTGGGCTCCGATGGTTGACTCCAGTTCTAATTTGCTCAGCTCTGCATCAACTTTCACGTGCTCGGCCATCTCAGTTGTTGATTGAATCTTCATAGTGCTTTTAATTTGTTCCTCATGCAGTGGATTGAGTGGAAAACTCTTCCCTTCCATCTTAACTTCAAATAACTTTTGGCCCGTAGCATCCTCTATCACACAGGTCTTCTTCATGAAGATCACTTTGAATCCATTTTCTATTAATTGACTAGCACTGAGCAAGTTTTGATCAATATCTGGTATATAGAGAACATCAGTGATCAACTTGGTTCCTAAACAGCTTCCAATGGCTATAGTGCCCTTTACTTTGACTGCAATATATTCATCATTCCCAATTCTGACCTTTTTGGACTAGGTGCTCTTCAAATCCTTGAACAACTCCTTATCATGTGTCATATGATTAGTGCAACCAATATCAATGAGCCAGTTTTCACTAGTTTCAGAACTGGTGAAAACAAAAAGTTGGTCATCTTTTTCTTGATCTACCATTTTTGCTTCATCTCCTTGCTGCTGATCTTTATTCTTGCAAATGACAGCTTCATGTCCCATTTGATTGCACTTGCTGCACTTTGCATCTGGTCTTCTTCAACATTTGAAAGGATGACCTTTCTTGCCACAATGTTGACATGGAGGGTAATCTTTTTTTATTCCTAATCTTTTATTTTCAGTTTTGCTTCTGTTCTTAGGTGTAGAGCTTTGTCCACTTGTAGCTTGAAATTTCTTGTTCTTGGGTCACCTATTCTTTTCATCATCTTGATGCTTGATTGGTAGAGCTCCTTCAACGACTACGTCTTCCCTCATCACACACCTCTGCTCTCGTGCTTGTAAAGCACTAAAGAGTTTTGTCAAAGCAATCTTTGACAAATCCTTCGTGTTTTCTTAGGTGGTGATGGTAGCCTCAAAATTTTCAGACACTGTTACAAGGGCTTTCTGAACAAGCCTTGAATCTTCCATAGAAGAAATCAATAATTTGACATGATTTGCTATGTTGAGTAGTCTGTCAGAGTACTCATTTATGGTATTTGTCTCCTTCATTTTTTGCAATTCAAAGTCACAAATCGAGTTTAGCACATGCATCCCTCGAATTCTTTCATCTCCTTCATACTCAGATTTGAGATAATCCCAAATCCCCTTTGCCGTTTTGAACGACATGATACGAGTGACGATCGTGGAGGAAACTGCAACAAACAGACAAAATTTTGCCTTGTACTTCTTTGTGTTCTTCTCCTTTTGTGCTTTAATTTGTACTACAGTGGGATTTTCAGGGAGAAGAGGAATGTCATAGTCTTCTTCCACTGCTTCCCAGAGAACCAAAGCTTCCAGGTATGTCTCCATGCGGACTGCCCAGATCTGGTAGTTGTCTCCACCAAACACTGGTGGAGCAACTGAGGAAAAACTAGCTTCGATTTCCATAACTGCTCAAACTCAAGCACGTCCCTTATGAAGAGAGCTCAGATACCAAATTATTGGTTTATTGAAATGAGAAAAAAGAGAAAACTTAAGAGAATTCTGTAGATTGAAGGGAAAATTAGAACTACACACCTTTTGTGTTGCCTTAAAATATTTAAACTTTGAGCTAATAAAACTTCCAAATAAAAGACCTAAAAATTAGCCAAGAAAATAACAAGAAACAAAATCAAGAAAAATAACAACTAACTCCCAAGATTAATGAACAAACTCGACTCAATTAAACGTAGACTCAATAAGCAGTCCTAAGCATGTATTTTAACAGGACTGCTTACAAAACTTATATAGGAATGTCATCATATATGCTCATATTTGGTAAATCTTGTCACTTGCCAGTGAAATTGGAACATAAGACTTACTCGGCTGTTAAAGAGTTTAACTGTAATTTAAAGGAAGCAGATGATAAAAGATTATTTCAGTTAAACGAGCTCAAAGAAAAAATAATACCTGAATCATATGAAAATGCAAAAAAAACGTAAGAAAAATATGAAAAATTGGTATTATCGGAAGATTATTCAGAGAAATTCTGAGCATGGACAAGATGTTTTATTATATAATTCAAGATCGAAATTATTTCCTAAAAAACTTAAGTCCAGGTTGTCGGAGTCATTTACAGTAATCAAAGCTTGTTCATTTGGTACTATTGATATCAAAGATCCTAAGAGTGACAAAATATTTAAAGTTAATTAACAGAGACTAAAACCTTACATAAATGGAGATAGTCCTATAATTAATGAGGTCTTAATGTTGGGTCAACTTGAGTAAAAATTTGGTTTTTCGTCTGTTTTTTGCGAACCGGTCGAACCCCGATTTCAACTCAAAAAATGGCTGGTTCAGCTCCACTGTTTTCACCGGTGCTCCTCTAGGGCTTCTCCTAGATCAAGATTTTTTATGTCTTTAGGCTCGAAAACTTCGAATTTCTTCTTCTCTTTGTAAGATTCACGCTCTACCTTAAAAATTTTCTTCTTTAATCATGGATTTCTTCTATATTGTGAAAATTGTGAAACTTGTGAAAATTTTTGAGAAAATGTTTAAAAAAATTTAATGGTGGGAGGATATTTAATAAGGAATTTAATTGTAAAAGCTTTTAGAACCCATATTTGGATTTTTATTGGATTTTACTTAGAATCGTTATGGCTCCCAAGACAAAAAGGAGGAAAGGAAAAGAGAATTTTTTATCAAAAGAAGTCGTAAGTCAAAAAACTCAAGAGCGATACAATGAGTTTTTCGTGTTGAAAAAGTTAACTCAAGAACGAGCTTTGATCTATCCCGGTGGAGCTGTGGAGTGTCTAATTGTAGATCGACATTGGAAGAATATTTGTTATACTATCGTTGTTGCTGTGATTTCGATTGTTCGAGAGTTTTAGGCTAATCTCTCTGAAACTTCTGATGAGTTTGTAATAATGAGGGAGAAGCGAGTTTACTTCACTTCAACCCACATCAATGCACTGTACTCATTGGGTGATGTGCCAGAGTGCTTTTTTTTTTTTTTTTTGAATTCAAGCCTACTGAAGCCCAGCTGGATGAAATTATGATATTTTTGACTGATGGAAGATGGGCTTGGAAAATTAGAGGCGACCATAAGGTAATCTTCTTCTCCTCTATGTAGAATGCACCATCAAAGCGTGACATTATTTCATTTCTGCTAGAATTTTGCCTTCTACTAATTTGAGCGGGGTGACAAAAGACGGCCACTTTAAATTTTTGTATTCTAAAGATGAAACCAATTAATATTGGAGCTTTAATTCATAAGACGATCATCAGTATAGCTAAGAGAGTTAATATTGTGGAGCTTGGATATTCCTCTCTTATCTTCACTTTATGTCAACAATCCGGAGTTCGTTTGAAGTCTTGGGAAGAGTTGTTGCATCCTTTAAAGCCTATCAACAAGGCTAATGTGCATTTGTATGGGAAGCATGGCTGGATTTGGGTTTGGAGCTAGCTCTTCGGCTGATCCTTTGTCTTCCAGGCCATCTACACGTGTTGCAGCTCCACCTTCTGCTACTTTGGATTCCAGTGGTGATCGTTTTCAGGAGTTTCAAGATGATATTTTCTTAGTACAGAGTCATATGTATGACATTGCTGACCATTTGTAACACTTTGACTCATATTTCAAAAGGAAAAGTGATTACGAGACCAGTTTCCATACTCTATTGTGAATTATCTTAAAGGAGATAAAATCGTAGAGTTTCTTGAGTATCCTCCTACTCGGTCATATGTGCATTGGTCGTCGATGGATGAGGATGGGGATGATGATGATGATGAGGATGAGGATGAGTAGTTTATTATAAGTTTGGGTGTTAATTATTTTTCCTTGTGCTGATGACTATGTTATTATACTTTTAGGTATTTGGTTGTAGTGGACATAGTATTAGCTTTCACTGCTCCTTGGTGGATTCTATATTTTTTGTTTTTACTGAATTATTGTTTCTTTTATGCTCTTGTTCATATATGGTACTGGCTGTGTGTTAGAATAGTACTTTGCAATTTTCATGTTAAACATGTTGAGTAGAGATTAACTTATAGTGTCACACCTGTCTTTACTGTTTAAACATGAAAAGCATACATGTTTTAGGACCCTGTGATAGATAATAACACAGTTAAATTTTCTCCCGTCATACTTATTATGTACTAAATGTTTTAAAGGCTTGAAAATTCAAGTTCGTGGGAGGGAAGAACTTTTAAAAACTATTTTTTTTTTGTTCTCAATAGACTGTGTTTAAATAAAATGATTTTGAAATATCCTATGGTCTGCGGTGTAATCGTTAGAGAAATGTCTTTTTGATTCTATGAATGTTATAGTAGATTTACATAAAATTTTTTGGTGATAAGGGCGGTTTTGAAGTTAAGATATTTAGTATAAGGGAATATGGAAATGATTTTACTAATTATAGGAGGAAAAATTGTATTTTTGAAACACTAGGAATCTTAGATTTATACTTTAAAAAAATTGAGACTCTATGAAAAATAATTTCTATGCTAATACACATTATCTAGTAAAGAAATGTGAGATGTTTTTAACTTTAGGGGAATGATAGTGAAGTTCAAAATAATTAAATACTATCCAGCTGTAGTAATTCTCAAAAAGAATAGCAAAGATTAAAACGACCCTAAAAGAAAAAAAATGTGTATTTTTTGAATGTGGGGAGAAACTTGAGAAAATGCATAATTAAAATTTGACTTCATTTGAATCATCTTGAAGAAAGAAACTTAGTTACATTTCTTAGCTTATTATTAATTCTTAAATGTATTAGTCAAATTTTTAATAATAGAATTCTCATAAAAATTTTTTTATTTTTTATTTTTTCTAGGATTCCAAAGTTTTGACAAATTACAATTAATTTTGAAATGGTTAGAAAATCAAAATTCTTAACTTGATTACTAGATGTTCTTTTACCTTAGCTCTAGCCTGAATTATTGAAAATTTTTCTAAAGTTGCACTATTACATTTTTGGGGCAAAAATATAGGAATCTTTAATGAAAATTACTACCATGAGTTAAAACATTTGGTTTATAAAATAGAAACGTTACTTGAGGACAAGTAACATAGAAGTTTGGGGGATTTTGATAAGTCCTAAATATGCTAATTTTACTTTCATATTTACTACTCATTCTTTTGTGATATTGCACTTTAATGTAGGATATTTCATTTTTTAATTACAGGTGTAACAGGTAAAGTAATTGGGATTCATTGGGGCGAAAACAGAGCAAAAATTGAGGCAGGTGAGATTTTTTTGTAAAGTATAGATCAGGCGCTTAGACGCCACATTCTGGCGCCTAGGCGCCAGACCCTACGAAGAATACAAAGAAGATGACGTGTAGATTGCACATACTGGCGCCCAGGCGCCAGTTCAAAATGCGGGACATCCGAGAAGGTGGCGCCAGAATGATATTTGGCAGTTTTTGAATAGTTACACACAAATTGGTCTTGGGATTAAAACTCAGAAAAAAGTGTGTGTGAAGATAGGAGAATGCCAGAAAAGTGTCGAACGAATAGAGAGTGCAAGAAAGGAGAGGAATAGTGAGATTTTTTCGTTATGATATTAGAATGAATTGTAAGGAACTGCTATAGAAGTAAATGAGATCTTTAGAGTCAACATTTGGTGTAGTTATCTCTTATATTCTCAGGGAAGAAAAGTCTTTTGTTTTTTTATTGTTTTGTAGTAAGGATTTCTTATATTGTGACCTTGTTAGTTAAATAAAAATATTGAATTTTGGTATGTTTTTCATGAATTCTGAATAGTTTATTTTTTTCTTTTTGTTATGAAGTTGTATCATGCTTAGGATGTAGATTCAACTAGAATGAAATTTTATTATTCATTGTGATGATTTTTATTTCATGCTTTATTTACATTTCAATTTAGCCAATTGACTTGTTAAATTTATTGTGAATCCATAATGATGATCCGGAAGGGTTATGAAATTTAACAACTAGTATAAATCACACTGATCTATAGGGTGAAAGATGAGCAGTCCGTAGGTTAGTGCAAATAAATAGAGATATAATTTTAATGAGGTTAACTAGAACGTTTCTTGGGTGACAGACAGAAGCAATCTTCTATGTTAAATTAGGTTCTTTATGCACTTAAAAAATGGTAAAGAATATGCATGCTCCTATTTGTCACAAATTCACTTGATGTATAACCATTCTATATGTTAATTTCATTACAAGTGGGAGGGAAACTTTTCACATAGCTTGAATTTTCCTATTTAGTTAACTTAGTAAAATATCTTTATAATCAATCTCTAGGTTTAGTGACATATTTGTAGAGTTGAATAGGCTTAACTTAAACCAAACACATTTTCGGGCTAAGACTAATTGTAGTAGTTTAGAACTTTTCTTAGGTCTCGGTGGTTAACCTAATTTTTCTCGTGGTTTTGATTTCAGGGTTTTTTAAGAAATCATATATTATTTGAACGATATGTGCAAATAAAAACCTAGTATGTGAAAAAATTTCAAACTATAAACTTCATAAAACATATTTAAGAATTATAATATTTTATTTATCACTAGGTGCACGGCTGAACCGTGTCAGTGGCCTAACAAAAAATATGTGGATGATACCTGGGTTTGTTATTACTATTCCTCATCGTAGGTAACACTTGAGCATTTTTGCTATTTATATAACCCATATGTGCATGGTTGTTCTTTGTTCATATGGGTTGACCGTGGAAACATATAGTGGCCTTCAACTAATCCCTGTAATTTAGATTATGTCCTTGGGGTTATGTTACTCATCATCAATTTTTGACGACTTATCATTCAACCATTTTGGATGTTGAATAATGTAGGGCTTATTAGGGATCAATTTTGTTTTTGTTTTTAAAAACATATTTGCTTAGGGCCCGTTAGGCATCATTTCTAATTTCTATTTGTTTTTCATTTTTGTTTTTGGAAACATGTTTTTTTATTTTTTGTTTTTAAAATCAAATCAATTTACTTTTTTTTTTTTTCCATCAACTTGTTTATAAAATATTCAAAAAATAATTTTTAACTTATTAATATTTTTTTTGGGTTCAAATTGAAATATATATAAAAAATAAATAAATAAATACTAAAACGTGAATTGATCCCTTATGGCATCTTAATGAAGATATTTTTTGTTTATTTGATTACATACTGGAATTGAATTCACAAAATCCATTCTGTTTTTTTGCAGCTTCCTTCCGTGGAGACGCAGGAACTGTCTTTGCCAGGCAGCAAGAAGCTTCAAACGAAGCCCGAGTGAGTGAAAGTTGTAGTTGTGTGCAAATTTTAGGGTGTGGATTATCCATAGTTAGAATTTCTGGGATCTGTCGAAATGAATACATACATACATATACGCCTTTGACGCAATGTTTGACTCTTGAATTCTTGTCTGACCTGTCTTTTGTGATTTACTTTTGATAATGCTGCTTAATGGCAGTCAGTGTTGGTGTGGTTTGCTATTTGCCTTTTCATCTCTTGCCTTTATTCATTCGCATCTTGTCTTAACTTTTGGATTATAAGATATTGTCGCGGTTTGGAGAAATCCAGCCAAAGTGACAACATTAGCAGTGTAAATTGGCTTCAAATAAATACTGCGGAATGCAGTGATTTGCGATTGCAGAACAAGGCAGGGCCGGGCTGTGTCTCGTCATTCACAATCCACCCGGCGGGCAAAGCATTCTGGGCCCTTTCTTAAATTTTTTTTTTTTAAGTTAAGAATTTGGGTTATTCTGAAAGGGAATTATTTATATTTTATTATTTTTGTTTTAGATGCTTTTATTTGTGTTGATTGAAGAATTTTCTCATTGTTTGTTCTGTTGGAGTGTTGTATTATTCCACCTTTTCACAGATGGTGTGTATATAGCTTGATTTGATTAAGGTGATAGCATCATGGGAAGTCTGAATGTTTGAAGGCATATTGCTCGAACTCGCTATTATCTGCTGGATGGTGGAAAATTTGTTGTTTTTGGCTGCCAGCTCGATGTGTAGGTGTGGTTCATTGCTGGATTTTTGCTTTCTTTTCGCTCTCGCTACCCATCCTACAACTTTAATGATCATTTTGTGTTCTCCTACATTTAGAGGCTATGGAATAATGTTTTTGGGTTATCTTAGGGATTTGTCTTGCTCCTAAATCGACATTTAGATAATCTAATCTAATACCTGCACAGAATAGTTCTCTACTTCATCGTTTAGTTCTAAACCTAAATTTTTAAAAGAGAACCTTCCTACCTCAACAAAAAGTTAGCACATCTTACGACCATGATGCGGTAGTACTCCACCTAATCAAGGGTTCATTTGAGGCGGCGGTGCGATGATTGTGTGATATAGTATCACAATTTTGTCTGTTTGGATAAATTGTGTTTTGGTAGTTTTTTCTAAAAAATTGTATTTGAAATTTATATTTTTCCACTAGACTTTTTTTTTAAAAAAATTGTAATGATTACCGTAATTTTTTTAACATCAGATTATTTTTCAGCAGTTTCACAACCGTTTTTTAATAATCTACAGCTAAACCAAATAGACTCAAATCTTGATCGACAAAAAGTAACCAAATATTGTCTCGAAGAAACATGCAAAGAGGTTTACAAGAACTTTTGAAGGAAGACATTCAAAGTGAGATCTTCTAATTGCAAGACAACCTAGAGGTCAATGGTATTCATAATGGTGACTTATCAAATCGCGAAGAGAAAATGAATCTCAACAATTAAGAAGTTTTCAGTGATTAATCAATTCAATGATATTTTAATATGAAATATCAAAGAAGTCAATATTTTAGTGTTGACTTGTCAGATTTTGACGACGTTTGGCTCTGGAATGAATTTTTGATGAATTCATAAGTGGTTTCAATTGGTGACACTAGTTCAAGTAGTCACATTTCTTAAGACAAAAATTAAATTGATAACCATCAAGCTCGTGAAGAATGCTTATGGTTGGAGAACCTGAAACATCTTTTATTGTGGAAAGAAGAGTAAAATAACTGTATGATCTTAAGATGAGATCAAAAAGGAGATGCAGTGCAACTAGGGCTGTAAAAAAAACTCGTTCGTGAATAGCTCATGATTTACTCGATAAATAGCTCATGTTCGATTTTTTTTTAAGCAAGCGAGTTAATCACAAATAATTTTTTTGAGCTCGATTTATAAATGAGAACACAAACAAAGGCTTTAACATTTGTGTTCCGGTTGTTTTGAATTGAAATAATTAAATAATTAAATAATATTATTTATTTATATCTTCTTTATATTAATTTTTATATTTATTAAAAAAAATACTAAATTTTATTATTTTTAAGATTATTTAGGTTGTATAATTATAAAAAAGTATAAATTTAAGGGTTATCTAAGCAAATAAATAAGATTTTGAAAAACTCTTTTACCATTGTTGTATAAATATAGAAACGAAGCTCACCTCTTTTACAACTTAGAATATGCTTGCACAAGCTTGAAATGAGATATTTAAACACAATAAGAAAATCCTTTTCCCAAGTAGCTTGAATTTATCTTGAGCTGAAAACGAGTCGTATCGAATAAAGATGAGTCGAAACAAAGGTGCAATTTGAAAGCCATTTTGAACATGAATGTGCCCTTAGCTCGCTCAAGCTTTGTTTGTTTATAAGCATAGATCAAGATGGGTGCCTTAAGCCCTAATTTTATAGATAGATAGTCAGCTGCCATTACTTCTATTTTATATAGGTGTGCTTGAAATGGTTTGGTTTAATCGAATGCTCGCGTCGGTGTGTATGTTGATCATTACGAATGTTACGATTATGATGAATATTAGTCCGTTAAGTGCAACTATCTTCATTCACATTATCGACAGAGCATGTTCATAACACTCCGTAATCTGCGTTAGAGATTTTTTTGTGGAATACATGACTAAATTTGATCAACTCCTGTTGAAATATTTGATGTTGGAAGTAGAGAAACACATATATGGTTTAAAATGAAAATTAGAGAAGCAATGTCAATACCTTTCCCTTTGTGGTGGGAAAATTTGTAGCGCCTTCAATAGTAGAAAATAAAGAGTAAAATTACTTCATGATTTAAAGATGAAAAGGGAGATGTAATGTTAATACATTCTTCCACATTAACGAAAGGACATATTGATCATACTCTATAATTTAGCTAGATATTTTTTTTATGGAGTACATAACCAAATTTGAACAACTAATGCATTTATTGGTGGAACAAGATGAGCACACATTGGTGATATATGTGAAGGGTTAAAGTTATCTATCCGTAATATGGTGTGGTTGTCGTTGTATTGGTTCTTACTTGATGTATAGACTTTTCGTTTGAAGGTGGAGAAACAGTAACGTCACAAGGTGATTGTCACATCTTGCATATGGTTCAACCCCATGTTCAGGCAAAAAGAGTACACCTATTAGAGCACTCGAGCTGATCTCTTCCTAAAAAAAATTGATGCAAAGTGGAGAAATTTTGGAACCATCAGTATTTTCATATCCCTCCAGCCATAAAGTGCTTCAAGTGCCATGATTTTAGACACATTTCTTCTGATTGGCCATATAGAAAAGTGATCTCTTTCATTGAACAAGGAGCAATGAAGAAATGAACAACGACACGAGAAAATGAGGATGCCAGAGAGAAGTAATAGTTTCCAACAAATGAGAGATATTGGTGATTCAATGGATCTTTTAGGCTGGCCCATGAATGCAATAATAGCTTCCCAACACTAGTGAGCTCAGGCTTGGCTCATGTTCGGCTTGTGTAAAATTAATTCTCTTCAAAATTACTCATAAAGAGTGTGTTTGAGTTCGACTTAAAATTTGTTTGTTTAAATTAAATAAAAAAGAGATGTAGGGTGTTGTAGTCAGACATGCACAATTTAAATGCAATAAAAGGTGCAAAACCAGCTGTGATGATTTAAACTTCTATTTATATATANTATATATATATATATATATATATATATATATATATATATATATATATATATATATATATATATATATATATATATATAATTAAATAAATAATAAATATGATTTCTTTATTCGATTGAACGTGTTTCATAGTTACCTATTGTAGATATTAGTATGGATTTTGTAGTTTTCTTGAACACAACAAGATAATGGTTTTGTTGATTCTAAATGCCTTCGAAGAAGAAGATTACTCAAAGAGTGACGCGAGAGCTCTCGCAATAACATGTAATACAATATCCTTGATTGCTCAATAAGACGCAATAGGCTCCATCCTGTAATTCTCCCTCATAGAAGGATTTTTTTTTTTATGCTTGAAGACTTTCAATTTGGCATCTATTGGTAGGCAGGCCTCGTGAGCTCTATCTTTATTATTATTATTATTTTTGAATTGAAATTAGGGTTATTTTGAGAGGGAATTATTTATATTTTGTTATTTTTTGTTCAGAGACTTTCTTCTTTGTTGTATTATTTGGAGATTTATTTCTCCCTGTTTTTTCTATTGGAGTATTGTATCTTTTGACTTATAATATTTAGGTGTCATAAACCTATTGTATTAGAAGGTATATTTTGCTTTAAAAAAAAAAGCATGTGATATTTTTTATGTAATGTTAAAGATTTGAGTGGTTTGCTTAGGTGCTGATAGATAAATACATGAGAATTGGTGTCATGTAAATTCCTCCTTTTTATTCTTGATTCCTTGGTCATAGTTGGACAATCAAGGCTCATTAAGATTGAAACAAATTAATGAGCTCCTCTAGTTGTGGTTGGTTTAGGACTAGAACTCTTTCAAGTGATTGTCCGAATTTAATCTTGATGGGTCTAATTGTGTACTTAATAATGATTATGATTTGGCTAAAATTGATCTGGATTTATAATTTAAATAAACAATTTAATCAAATAATTTTAGTAGTTGGGAAACAACTTTAGTCAACTTGACACTTTAATTTATTTCATTCTTCTTATAAGATGTTGGAAAAATTGAATTGGATTAGGTTACCACCATTAGCTTTGGTAAATTATATTCAACAAAATATGAAATTAGCTTTTTTTAGTGAATTCAAAAAGCATACACCATCAACCAAGGATTCAAATATGTTATCCTTTCTTCATTAATAAGCTTTTGAGGCCCTCATATGTTCAATGGTGCATATCAATTTCATCTTTCAAAATTGTGGCTAGAGTGAATTGATAAAAGAAAGGAACATTTTTATACATAGATGAAACTATTGTGGCTTCTGCAGGCATTTGATTTGTGAGCCATCAATGATGCTCAATTGGACTATTAATACTGAGAGTTGTGAAATAGTATACTTTTATGTTCTACATTAAATTTTTTTCTTCTTTATTTTTTTAAAAAATTTCTCTATTCATTGTCTTATTGCTTCTTAATTCTCTACCATGATATTCTTAGCTTCTCCATGTTAGTGCTCTTAATCTTCATAACGGTGTCGTTCGATTCTACATCTATAATAATCTCCTAAACTCTAAGTATTTTGTATTTGTTGTTTGTGAAATTTACATACATAATCACAAATTTTATGTATTTACATATCTAGCACTCAAAGTTTGATATTTATACTTATAATATATTGGTGTCATAAATTTAATATGTGAAAATGTGTTTCACTTTAAAAAGATATTGATTGTACTATTATTATATGATGTTAAAAATTTGACTGGTATTCATGAAAATATGAATGTTTAGGTTTTAGATATGTAAATACATAAGAATTGTTTTGTGCTGCAAATGCCTATTAAATTTGTGACCTAAATTCTATGGGTCATGGTTATCTTATAAGAAAAGTGTGTGTAAACAAATTGAAACCTTGTAAGGAAGATTGTAAGCACATGGATTGACAGCCTCTTTTGCTTGATTAATATTATAATAGCTTTTATATTACAATTGGTGTAATCTTACTTTGTTGGTTCTCCATTTTCATTTAAAAGGATCTTACAAAAATTTTATAAACACCTACTTTTGCTTGTACAAGACCACTCATTTTTCTCCTACTTTGGTTTTATGTTTAGTCGAAGCTCTTATAATTTATTATTGACATGGTGAATTCTCCTCATATGTTTGTGATTGTTCCCATCCTATATTTTCCAAATAAAATGTGTTTTTCTTTTATTTATTTTATTATTTGTTACGTCGATTTTATAAGAAGTTGAGTCAGAAACAAGACTTTTATCTCCACAATGACAATAGTAAAATACATCCATCCTTTAGATCACACCACCATATTTTCACTTTGACATATTAAGATGTGAGACATCTTAAGAGAGAGAGATCTAGAGGGTGCGCTATTTTGGTTTAAAAAGATGCCCTCATCATGAATGTTGGAGAAGCAGCATAAATATTGAAATGTTGATCTCAATCTCATCTTCATGTGCATATGAGTGAGAATATGATATTTGAATTGAGCAAAAGATAATTTCTAAATAGTCAGAGCAATACTAAAATAAAGTTTTATGAGCACTATGTTTGGAAAATATAATAGAATTAAGTTCAATATTGAGATTCACTATACCAAGAGAATATTAGACTACATAAATTCTGATCCATCCACAGTCCCGTCTGAAAATGGTGCCAAATATGTGTGTTCATTAATGATTTCCCCAGAAAGGTTGAAGTTTTCTTCCTGAAGTACATGAGTAATATATTTATTGATTTTAAAGAGTGAAAAATTATGATAAAAAATTAAAGAATTAAATTTAGAGCCAAAATGATATTACTTTTCCATCACCGCAATAACAACCATCATAATATTCTATTGCCACGAATACAATAACAAGAGAAATTAAGTTGCCTAAGAAGTATTGTGAGCCTGATTTGATTGTTTATGCTCTAAAGGTATCAAGTGTGATGAAGAACTTTCTAGCTATATAGAAACAATTAACTCAATTGATTATGATAAGTTGATGATCGCTATACAAGAGGAGATTAAATCCCTGCACAAAAATAGGACTTGAGATTTAGTAAAATTGCATCAAAGCAAGAAAATTGTTTGCGCAAATTAATGTTTAAGAGAAAAGAAGGTACTCCAGGAATTGAAAATGCCAGGTATTAAGGTTAGAAAAAAAAAACATTCTGTCAAATTTCATGTGTAGACATAGCAAGTTTATTATCTTCAGTGGTTAAACATAGTTCAATTCAAGTTTTATTAGACATTGTGGTTAAGCATGACCTTGAACTTGAGTTAGATATAAAGATTACATTTTTACATGGAGAGCTTGAGAAGAACATTTATATACAGGAGCTTGAGGGCTTTGTTTTTTTAAGAAAAGAATATTATGTTCGTTAGTTCAAGAAAGCTATTTACAATTTAAAATAGTCACTTAAGCAAAGTAATAGTTTAAGAAATTTGACAATTCATGATTGCTTATGAATTTAGGAGGATCAATTATGATAGCTATGTTTACTTCAAAAAGATTAATGATCATTTATCTATATGTTCTTATATGCTAATAATATGTTGATAATTGCTAAGAATAAATAAACTATCAAGAAGTTAAAAGCTCAACTTAATAGTGAGTTTGAAATAAAAAATTTGAGAGCAACAAAAAAGGTATGATATCGGGATTCAGAGAGAAAAAAAAAAAGATGAGTTATTTTTGAGTCAGAAATAGTATATTGAGAAAGTTTTATGTAGGCTCAATATGCAGAATGTCAAGTCTATTAGTACTTTATTAGCTACGCATTTTTTACTCTCGTCAACTTTGTGTTCACAAGCAGATGATGAGATTAATTGTATGCCTTGAGTTTCATATTTTTGTGTGGTGTGATCTCTCATGTNCGTCATCATTTGAAATTTTAAATGCAATTAACAATAGACACAATAATCCATATTCCAACTATTATAACCCTGGTTGGAAGAACCGTCATAACTTTAACTGGAATAATAATTCTCGTCGGGGAAACCAATAATGGGATAAAAATCAAGGGTATTCTATTTGAAACTAGAATAACCAAGTTAGTATCAACTATAGACCATATTATCTTTCAAATTTTAACAATAACCAACAAAATAAGAAAAAAAGTTATTTTTGGACGAGGTGGTATTACACATGAGAAATCAATTACAAAGTTAGGGTGTTGTGATAAAAAAATATAGAGAATCAACTTGGGTAAATTGCTAACTCACTTAGCATTATGATCCAGTGAATTCTTTTTAGCAATGCAGAGATAAACCCTAAAGAGATTTTTAAAGAGCAAGTTAAAGTTGTTAAACTAAGAAGTGGAAGAGATTTAGATACTGAAATTCAAAAAGAGACCGAGGTTGAGAGAGAGAAAATTGAAAAAATATGAATTGAAAAATATGAAGAAAATATTCTGAAGGACTTGGAAAAACCTCTCTCCAACTAGGATCAATTTAGAGAAACCACCGCCTTTTTTTTTTCTCAGAGGTTTAGACAATAGAAGCTAAATCAACAATTCTCAAAGTTTTTGGAAATATTTAAGAAGCTAACCATTTACATTCTTTTCGCTAAAGTTCTGGAACAAATGCCGAGCTATTTAAAGTTTATGAAGGATATTTTTGCCGAGAAGAGGAAGTTTGTACATCACGAAACCGTTGCATTTAGTGAGAAGTGCAGTGCAATAATTTAGAAAAAGTTTCTTAAAAAACTTAAAGATCCTGATAGCTTTACTATTCCTTGCGCGATAGAAGAAAATTTTTTTTAGAAAAGCTTTATGTGATTTGGGAGTAAGTATTAACCTTATGTCACTATCAATTTTCAGAGTTTTTCTTAGGAGATATTTCTCCTATTACTGTAATGCTTTAATTAGCTGATAGATTGATCACTTATCCAAAATGGGTTATAGAAGACGTACTAGTGAAAGTGGATAAATTTATCTTCCATGTTTATTTCATTGTATTATATATGAAGGAAGATAAAAAAATTTCAATTATTTTAAAGAGACCTTTTTTTGTATAAGACAAGTAATGATAGATGTGTAGAAAAAGTGAGTTTACCATAAGAGTTAATGACCAAGAGGTCACTTTCAATATATTAAAGCAATGAAGTATCCAACTAAAGGAAAGAAAGATGAATGTTTTAGAATGAATATAATTGATTATCTAAGTTGTAATCATTTTAGAGAAAATTCGGAAGTGAAATCAGGACAACATGATCTGGGCTATGAAAATGATATTTATCCCCAAGATAAGTCCAATGAAATGATTATTGAGGATTCAAATAATGTTCAGAAAGGTTTGAGCTTTTAGATACAATAGAATGTTTTAAACCTCTCATAAATTCTATTGAAGAACCTTCTGAACTTGAGATGAAGTTACTCCCCATGCATTTAAGGTATGCTTACTTAGGGAATTTATCTACATCACCTGTTCTAATATCCTCAGACTTAACTCAAGATCAAGAAGAAAAATTAATGAAATTTTTAAAAAATTAGAAGAAATTCTTGAAATGGATTTTAGTTGGTATTAAAGGAAGCAGCTCTTTAATATGTATGCACAGAATTTTAATAAAAGATAATCACAAACTCAAGACAGATCCTCAAAAGAGATTGAATTCTATTATAAAAGTAGTAAAGAAATAAATATTAAAGTGGTTTGATGCTGGTATTTTTTGTCTAATTTTTTATTGTGCACAGGTTTGTCTGATCCATTGTGCCTGTTAATGAAAGAAATGAATTAATTCCTACCAGACTAGTCACTGATTGACGAATTTGTATTGATTATAAAAAATTAAATTTAGTCACCAAGAAAGATCATTTTTTATTACTCTTTCTGGACCAGATGTCGGATATAGATTAGTTGATATAGTTTTTGTTTCTTAGAGGGATATTCAGGATGCCATCAAATATCTATAGCTCCTAAGGATCAGAAAAAGACTATCACTAGTCCTTATTGGAATTTTGCTTTTAGAAGGATGTCTTTTGGTCTATGTAACGCACCTGCTATTTTTCAAATGTGCATGATGCCCATTTTCTGCTATATAATTGAAGAATTAATTGAAGTATTTATAGATGATTTCTCAATATTTGGAACCTCATTTGAGTCATGCTTAACTGGGAAATGTGTGAATTTATGGTTGTGAAAAGAATTGTGCTTGTACACAAAATATGTGAAAATTACATAGAAGTAGATCTAGCAAAGATACAAGTTATTGCTAAACTACCACCTACTAAAGTGAGAGGAGTTAAGAGTTTTTTATGAGATGATGGTTGCCACCGGCGATATATTAAAAATTTCTCGAAAATGCGAAGCCTCTGTGTCATATTTTAGAGAATATGCTTTATTTGAATTTAACCGGGAATGCCTAAATGCTTTCAATTTACTAAAAGAAAAATTAAACATCGCTTCTGTTATCGTTTCACTTGATTGGGGGATTTCATTTGAGTTGATGTGTGATGCGAGTGACTATGTTATTGGGGCAGTGCTAGAGCAAAAATACGATAAGATATTTAAAGTTATATATTATGCTAGTAAACCTTGAATGAAGTTCAAGTTAATTATACTTCTACTGGGAATGAGTTATTAGTGATAGTATATGCCTTTGATAAATTTAGATTCTATCTTATCAGAACTAAATGTATTGTACATACTGATCATTCTACGATTAAATATCTTATTCTTAAGAATGATGCTAAACCAAGGCTCATTACATGATCCTGATGCATAAATTTGACTTTCAAGTAGTAAATAGGAAGGGATTTGATAATCAGATAGCCGATCATCTGTTGAGGCTGGAACAGGAAAATATGTATAATAATGAGAGTGAAATTAGTGAATATTTTGACGAATAACTGTATGCTATTAATAGCAAAAGAATTAAGAGTTTTTATAGCAAAAGAATTAAGAGTTAAGAGTTTTTATTGATTAGCGTGTTCCATTGTATGCTGATATAGTGAATTATTTTGTTAGTGGCATTTTAGCGTAGGGATTAACATACCACTAGCGAAAGAAGTTTATTCACGACACAAAATTTCACTTTTGGTATGACCCATATTTATAAAAAAAATGTAAGAATCAAGTTATCTGAAAATGTGTATCTTTAGAAGAAACCAAATAAATTATTCAAAAATGTTATGATTCTGACTTTGGAGGATGCTTTAGTGTGGATAGAACTACAATTAAGATTTTACAATAAGGATTCTATTAGTCTACTCTTTTTAGGGATGTCAATATATATGTAAAACTTGTTATAAGTGTCAGAGAGTAGACAAAATATCTAAGAAAAATGAAATGCCCCTAAAGTTTACTTTGGAAATTAAAATTTTTAATATGTGAGGTTTAGATTTTGTGGGACCTTTTATACAATCTTTTTAGAATTTATATATTCTGATAGCTGTGTACTATGTTTCTAAGTGAATAGAAATAGTAGTCTTACATCATTGTGATGCTCGGAGTGTTGCAAAATTTTTTAAGAAAAATATTTTTAGTAGATTTGGGATGCCATGAGTAATTGTCACAAATGGGGGAAGCCATTTTAGAAACTGGAGGATTGGGACATTAGTAACTAAATTTGGTGTTAAACACAGGATAGCCACAACTTATTATCCTCAGACCATTGGTCTAGCAGAATTATCCAATTGTGAAATTAAAAGAATACTGAAAAAGTCTGTTAATCCTGATAGCAAAGAAATGTCTGTTAGACTTTATAACACATTATGGACATATAGGACTTGTTGGCTTTTTGAAATGAGAAAGAAGAGAAAACTTAAGTGAATTGCTGTAGATTGAAGGGAAAATTAGAACTACACACCTTTTGTATAGCTTTACAATATTCAAACTTGGAGCTAATAACAAACTTCCAAGAAAAAATGCCTAAAAATCAGCCAAGAAAATAACAATAAACAAAACAAAAAAAATAACAACCAACTCCTAAGATTAAGGAACAAACTTGACTCAATTAAACCTAGACTCAATAAGCAGTCCTAAGCATGTATTCCTACACTCCTTGCTTTAGGAGCTGTGAACACCAAATTTCTGCCTTAGAAACTTAAACTTGCTGATTGAAAGTGACTTTGTAAACAAATCTGTCAATTGATCTTCAATTTTGCAGTAAACCAGAGTCACAAATTTTTTTTTCTGTGCTTTGAAAAAATAATTTTATGTTGAAATGCTTAGTTTTCTCATGAAATACAGGATTATGGGAAATGTAAATGGTAGCTTGACTATCAACAAAAATCTCAGTGCGTTCTTTCTGCTCCAGATTGAGATCCATTAAAAATTTCCTTAGCATATTGCCATTCTTCCTCTTGTGAGAATCATCATCCAAGTCGTTAGGGAAAGGGCTCTCAAGGAGCAGTGAATTGTAGTCTGATTTAAGAGAGGAGCAGTGAATTGTAGTCTGATTTAAGAGAGCATATCCTCTCAACTATTCTACTATTGTTCCCTGGTGTGAGAACTATTGCAGTTGCTTCAGCTGTCTTTCTCCATTGATTTGACTGCACCCTAAGCCTCCTCAGCTCAGCCTCCATCTCTGATTGCACTGCCTGAGCAACCTCAAGCTGCTCCAAAATTTTTGTTGCCTTGTTATTCTTTTCAGCCTCCCCATTGACAACACCTAGTCTCATCAGTGCTTCTTGTTCTGTAGCTTTTGCTCTCTCAGCATCCAATATAGCTGCATCATAATTTTCTTGATGCTCCCTGTCTCTCTTGAGCTCCGATTTTAGTTTTTTATTCTCATCCATAATGCTTTGTAGCTGTGTCTCCTTATCCAATAAGTTTGCTTTCAGTTCTGTGACTTATGGAGTAGCCTTTATCAGCCTCATCTCCGAATCAAATTAACTCGACATTGCCTTATCCATTTCATATTTCAATTTGTCATTCATTTGCGACATGGCTGTGAGTTTTGTTTCCATACTCAAAAGGCGAGCTTTCAACTCTAAAAATTATGCAGTTGTTTTCTGTAAGGTTGACTCCAGTTCTAATTCCCTCAGCCCTGCATCAACTTTCACGTGCTCAGCCATCTCAGTTGTTGATTGAATCTTCATAGTGCTTTTAATTTGTTCCTCATGCATTGGATTGAGTGAAAAACTCTTCCCTTTCATCTTAACTTCAAATATCTTTTGGCCCGTAGCATCCTCTATCACACAGGCCTTCTTCATGAACATCACTTTGAATCCCTTTTCTATTAATTGACTAACACTGAGCAAGTTTTGATCAATATCTGGTACATAGAGAACATCGGTGATCAACTTGGTTCCTGAACAGCTTGCAATGACTACGGTGCCCTTTACTTTGATTGCAATATATTCATCGTTCCCAATTCTGACTTTTTTAGATTCGGTGCTCTTCAATTTCTTGAACAACTCCTTGTCAGGTGTCGTATGATTAGTGCAACCACTATCAATGAGTCAGTTTTCACTAGTTTCAGAACTCGTGAAACAATTTGCAATAAAAAGTTGGTCACCTTCTTCTTGATCTGCCACTTGTGCTTCATCTCCTTGTTGTTGATCTTTATTCTTGCAAATGACAACTTCATGTCTCATTTGATTGCACTTGCCGCACTTTGCATCTGGTCTTCTTCAGCATTTGAAAGGAGGATGACCTTTCTTGCCACAATGTTGACATGGAGAGTATTCTTTTTTTACTCCTAATATTTTATTTTCAGTTTTGCTTCTGTTCTCAGGTGCAGAGCTTTGTCTACTTGTAGCTTGAAACTTCTTGTTCTTAGGTCATCTATTCTTTTCATCATCTTGATGCTTGACTGGTAGAGCTCCTTCGACGGCTACTTCTTCCCTCATTACACACCTCTGCTCTTGTGCTTGTAAAGCACTTAAGAGTTCTGTCAAAGCAATCTTTGACAGATCCTTCGTGTTTTCTTAGGTGGTGGTGATAGCTTCAAATCTTTCAGACACTGTTACAAGGATTTTCTGAACAATCCTTGAATCTTCCATAGAAGAACCCAATAATTTGACACGATTTGCTATGTTGAGTAGTCTGTCAGAGTACTTATTTATGGTTTCTGTCTCCTTCATTTTTTGCAATTCAAAGTCACGAACCAATTTTAGCACCTGCATCCCTCGAAATTTTTCATCTCCTTCATACTCGGATTTGAGATAATCCCAAATCCCATTTGCCTTTTTGAACGACATGATACGAGTGAAGATCGTGGAGGAAACTGCAGCAAACAGACAAGATTTTGTCTTGTACTTCTTTGTCTTCTTCTCTTTTTTTGTTTTAATTTGTACTATAGTGGGATTTTCAGGGAGAAGAAGAATTTCATAGTCTTCTTCCACTGCTTCCCAGAGATCCAAAGCTTCCAGGTATGTCTCTATGCGGACTGCCCAGATCTGGTAGTTGTCTCCATCAAACTCTGGTGGAGCAACTGAGGAAAAACTAGCTTCGATTTCCATAACTGCTCAAATTCAAGCATAGGTCCCTTCAGAAGAGAGCTCAGATACCAAATTGTTGGTTTATTGAAATGAGAAAGAAGAGAAAACTTAAGAGAATTTTGTAGACTTAAGGGAAAATTAGAACTACACACATTTTGTATAGCCTTACAATATTTAAACTTTGAGCTAATAACAAACTTTCAAGAAAAAGACTTTAAAATCAGCCAAGAAAATAACTAGAAACAAAATCAAGAAAAATAGCAACTAACTCCTAATATTAATGAACAAACTTGAATCAATTAAACCTAGACTCAATAAACAGTTCTAAGCATGTATTCTAATAGGACTGCTTACAAAACTCCTATAGGAATGTCATCATATATGCTCATATTTGGTAAATCTTGTCACTTGCCAGTGAAATTGGAACATAAGACTTACTCGACTGTTAAAGAATTTAAGTGTAATTTAAAGGAAGCAGATGATAAAAGATTATTTTCAGTTAAATGAGCTCAAAGAAAAATAATACCTGAATCTTATGAAAATGCAAAAAAATGTAAGAAAAAGATGAAAAATTTGTATTATCGGAAGATTATTCAGAGAAATTTTGAGCATGGACAATGTTTTATTATATAATTCAAAATCGAAATTATTTCCTGAAAACTTAAGTCCAGGTTGTCGGAGTCATTTACAGTAATCAAAGCTTGTTAATTTGATATCAAAGATCCTAAGAGTGACAAAATATTTAAAGTTAATTAACAAAGACTAAAACCTTACATAAATGGAGATAGTCCTATAATTAATGAGGTCTTAATGCTGGGTCAACTTGAGTAAGAATTTGGTTTTTTGTCTGTTTTTTGAGAACCGGTCGAACCCTGATTTAATCTCAAAAATGGCTGGTTCAGCTCCACTGTTTTTTGCGAATCACCTTCCCCGATACATCACCGATGCTCTTCTAGGGCTTCTCTTAGATCAAGATTTTTGATGATTTTAGGCTCGAAAACTTCGGATTTCTTCTTCTCTTTGTAAAATTCACACTTTGCCTTAAAAATTTTCTTCTTTAATCATGGATTTCCTCTATATTGCGAAACTTGTGAAAAATTTTGAGAAAATGTTTAAAAAAAAATCAATGATGGGAGGCTATTTAATAAGGAATTTGATTGTAAGAGCTTTTAGAACCCATATTTGGATTTTTATTGGATTTTACCTAGAATGGTTATGGCTCCCAAGACAAAAGAAGGAAAGGAAAAGAGAATTTTTGATCGAAAGAAGTCGTAAGTCAAAAAACTCAAGAGTGATTCAATGAGTTTTTCGTGTTGAAAAAGTTAATTCAAGAACGAGCTTTGATCAATCTCGGTGGAGCTGTGGAGTGTCTAATTGTAGATCGACATTGAAAGAATATTTGTTATACTACCGTTGTTTCTGTGATTTCGATTGTTCGAGAGTTTTAGGCTAATCTCTCTGAAGCTTCTGATGAGTTTGTAATAATGAGGGAGAAGCGAGTTTACTTCACTTCAACCCACATCAATGCACTGTACTCATTGGGTGATGTGCCGGAGTGCTATTTTTTTTTTTTGAATTCGGGCCTACTGAAGCCCAGCTGGATGAAATTACGATGTTTTTGACTGACGGGAGGGGGGCTTGGAAAATCAGAGGCGACCATAAGGTAATCTTCTTCTCCTCTATGTTGAATGCTCCATCAAAAGCGTGACATTATTTAATTTATGCTAGAATTTTGCCTTCTACTAATTTGAGCGAGGTGACAAAAGACGACCACTTATAAATTTTTTTATTCTAAAGATGAAACCAATTAATATTGGAGCTTTAATTCGTAAGACGATCATCAGTATAGCTAAGAGAGTTAATAATGTGGGGCTTGGATATTCCTCTCTTATCTTCACTTTATGTCAACAATCCGGAGTTCGTTTGGAGTCTTGGGAAGAGTTGTTGCATCCTTTGAAGTCTATCAACAAGGCTAATGTGCATTTGTATGGGAAGCATGGCTGGATTTGGGTTTGGAGCTAGCTCTTCGGCTGATCCTTCATCTTCCAGGCCATCTACTCGTGTTGCAGCTCCACCTTCTGCTACTTTGGATTCCAGTGGTGATCGTTTTCAGGAGTTACAAGATGATATTTTCTTTGTACAGAGTCATATGTATGACATTGCTGACCATTTGTAACACTTTGACTCGTATTTCAAAAGGAAAAGTGATTACGAGACCAGTTTTCATACTTCTATTGTGAATTATCTTTAAAGGAGATAAAACCGTAGAGTTTCTTGAGTATCCTCCTACTCTGTCATATGTGCATCGGTCGTCGATGGATGAGGAGGAGGAGGATGATGATGATGATGATGATGATGATGATGAGGAGGATGAGTAGTTCATTATAAGTTTGGGTGTTACTTATTTTTCCTTCTTCTGATGACTATGTTATTATACTTTTAGGTTTTTGGTTGTAGCGGACATAATATTATTTTTTACTACTGCTTGGTGGATTCTATACTTTTTGTTTTTACTAAACTATTGTTTCTTTTATGCTCTTGTTCATATATGGTACTGGCTGTGTGTTAGAATAGTACTTTACTTCGCAATTTTCATGTTAAACATGTTGAGTTGAGATTAACTTACAGTGTCACACCTGTGTTTACTGTTTAAACAGGAAAAGTATACATGTTCAGGACCCTGTGATATATAATAACACAGTTAAATTTTCTCCTGGCATACTTATTCTGTACTAAATGTTTTAAATGCTTGAAAATTCAAGTTCGAGGGAGGGAAGAACTTTTAAAAACTAATTTTTATTTGTTCTCAATAGACTGTGGTTTGCGGTGTTATCGTAAATTTACATAAATTTTGAAATATCCTATGGTTTGCGGTGTTATCGTTAGAGAACTGTCTTTTTGATTCTATGAATGTTATAGTAAATTTTCATAAATTTTTTGGTGATAAGGGCGGTCTTCGAGTTAAGATATTTAGTATAAGGGAATAGGGAAATAATTTTACTATTTATAAGAGGAAGAATTGTATTTTTGAAACACTAGGAATCTTAGATTTATACTTTAAAAAAATTGAGACTCTATGAAAAATCATTTCTATACTAATATACATTATCAAATAAAGAAATGTGAGATGTTTTTAATTTTAGGAAGAGGATAGTGAAGTTCAAAATAATTAAATACATCTAGATGTAGTAATTCTCACATATAAAAGAATAGCAAGGATTAAAACGATCCTGAAAGAAAAAAATGTGTATTTATTGAATGTGGGGAGAAACTTGAGAAAATTCATAATTTATATTTGACTTCATTTGAATCATCTTGAAGAAAGAAACTTAGTTACATTTCTTAGCTTATTATTAATTCTTAAATGTATTAGTCAAATTTTTAATAATAGAATTCTCATAAAAAATTTTTTTTTTCTAGGATTCCAAAGTTTTGGCAAATTACAATTAATTTTGAAACGGATAGAAAATCAAAATTCTTAACTTGATTACTAGATGTTCTTTTACTTTAGTTCTAGCCTGAATTATTGAAAATTTTTCTAAAGTTGCACTATTACATTGTTGGGACAAAAATATCGGAATCTTTAATGAAACTTACCACCATGAGTTAAAACATTTGGTTTATAAAATAGAAATGTTACTTGAGGACAACATTGAAGTTTGGGGGATTTTGATATGTCCTAAATATGCTAATTTCATATTTACTACTCATTTTTTTATGATATTGCACTTTAATGTAGGGTATTTCATTTTTTAATTACAGGTGTAACAGGTAAAGTAACTGGGATGCATTGGGGCGAAAACAAAGCAAAAATTGAGGCGAGTGAGATTTTTTTGTAAAGTATAGAACAGGCGCTTAGACGCCACATTTTGGCGCCTAGGCGCCAGACCCTACGAAGAATACAAAGAAGATGACGTGTAGATTGCACGAACTGGCGCCCAGGCGCCAGTTCAAAATGCAGGACATCCGAGAAGGTGGCGCTAGAATGATATATGACAGTTTTTGAATAGTTACACACGAATTGGCCTTGGGATTAAAACTCAGAAAAAAGTGTGTGTGAAGATAGGAGAACGCCAGAAAAGTGTTGAACAAGAAGTGAGTGCAAGGAAGGAGAGGAATAGTGAGATTTTTTCTTTATGAAATTAGAATGAATCGTAAGAAACTACTATAGAAGTAAATGAGATCATTAGAGTCAACATTTGTTGTTGTTATCTCTTCTATTCTTAGGGAAGAAAAGTGTTTTGTTTTTTTTATTGCTTTGTAGTAAGGATTTCTTATATTGTGACCTTGTTAGTTAAATAAAAATATTGAATTCTAGTATGTTCTTCATGAATTCTGAGTAGTTTATTTTTTTCTTTTTGTTATGAAGTAGTATCTGCTTAGGATGTAGGTTCAACTAGAATGATTCAGTGTGTTGATTTTTATTTCATGCTTTATTTACATTTCAATTTAGCCAATTGAATTGTTAAATCTATTGTGAATCCATAATGATCCGGAAGTGTTATGAAATTTAACAACTAGTATAAATCACACTGATCTATAGGGTGAAAGATGATGAGTACGTAGGTTAGTGCAAATAAATAGAGATGTAATTTTAATGAGGTTAACTAGAACTTTTCTTAGGTGACGGACAAAAGCAATCTTCTATGTTAACTTAGGTTCTTTATTTCAGTGTGTTGATTTTTATTTCATGCTTTATTTACATTTCAATTTAGCCAATTGAATTATTAAATTTATTGTGAATCCATAATGATCCGGAAGTGTTATGAAATTTAACAACTAGTATAAATCACACTGATCTATAGGGTGAAAGATGATGAGTACGTAGGTTAGTGCAAATAAATAGAGATGTAATTTTAATGAGGTTAACTAGAACGTTTCTTAGGTGACGGACAAAAGCAATCTTCTATGTTAATTTAGGTTCTTTATGCACTTGAAAAAGGGTAAAGAATATGCATGCTCCTATTTGTCACAAATTCACTTGGTGTATAGCTATTCTATATGTTAATTTCATTACAAGTGGGAGGGACACTTTTCACATAGCTTGAATTTTCCTATTTAGTTAACTTAAAATATCTTTATAATCAATCTCTAGGTTTAGTGACATATTTGTAGAATTGAATAGGCTTAACTTAAACGAAACACATTTTCGGGCTAAGACTAATTGTAGTAGTTTAGAACTTTTCTTAGGTCTCGGTGGTTAACCTTATTTTTCTCGTGGTTTTGATATTCAAAGTTTTTTAAGAAATCACATATTACTTGAACGATATGTGCACTTGTGTAAATAAAATCTTAGTGTGAAATTGTGGAAAAATTTCAAACTATAAACTTCATAAAACATATTTAAGAATTATAATATTTTATTTCTCACTAGGTGCACGGCAGAACCGTGTCAGTGGCCCAACAAAAAAAATATGTGGATGATGCCTTGGTTTGTTATTACCATTCCTCATCGTAGGTAACACTTGGAGCACTTTGGCTATTTATATAACCCATATGTGCATGGTTGTTCTTTGTTCATATGGGTTGACCGTGGAAACATATAGTGGCCTTCAACTAATCCCTGTAATTTAGATTATGTCCTTGGGGTTATGTTACTCGTCATCATATTTTGACGACTTATCATTCAACCATTTTGCATGTTGAATAATTTAGGGCTTATTAGGGATCAATTTTGTTTTTGTTTTTCTTTTTAAAAACATATTTTCTTAGGGCCCGTTAGGCATCATTTCTAATTTCTATTTATTTTTCATTTTTGTTTTTGGAAACATGTTTTTTATTTCTTGTTTTTAAAATCAAATCAATTTACTTTTTTTTTTCAATCAACTTGTTTATAAAATATTCAAAATATTTAAACATTATTTTGAAATTCGGAACAAACATATTTTAATTAAGATCAAAAGCACAAACAAAATAGAATAAATATAAAAAAACAAAACCTACAGCGATTCCAAATACTGTGTGTTTCTTCTTTCATGTTTTTAGTTTCCTTTTTAACTTAAATTAGCATATTTTAAAATATACTTAAAATAAATTTGAGATGTTTCGAGTGTTTTTTAAAAATAATTAATTATTTTTTAACTTATAAATATTTTTTTTTTGTTCGAATTGAAATATATTAAAAAAATTAAATAAATAAATAGTAAAACGTGAATTGATCCCTTATGGCATCTTAATCAAGATATTTTTTGTTTATTTGATTACATACTGGAATTGAATTCACAAAATCCATTCTGTTTTTTTGCAGCTTCCTTCCGTGGAGACGCAGGAACTGTCTTTGCCAGGCAGCAAGAAGCTTCAAACGAAGCCTGAGTGAGTGAAAGTTGTAGTTGTGTGCAAATTTTAGGGTGTGGATTAACCATAGTTAGAATTTCTGGGATCTGTCGAAATGAATACATACATACATACACGCCTTTGACGCAATGTTTGACANAAGCCTGAGTGAGTGAAAGTTGTAGTTGTGTGCAAATTTTAGGGTGTGGATTAACCATAGTTAGAATTTCTGTGATCTGTCGAAATGAATACATACATACATACATACACGCCTTTGACGCAATGTTTGACTCTTGAATTCTTGTCTGACCTGTCTTTTGTGATTTACTTTTGATAATGCTGCTTAATGGCAGGCTGTGTTGGTGTGGTTTGCTATTTGCCTTTTCATCTCCTGCCTTAATTCATTCCCATGTTGTCTTAACTTTTGGATTATAAGATATTTGTCGCGGTTTGGAGAAATCCAGCCAAAGTGACAACATTAGTATGTCTTGCGTATGGTAGTGATAGCCGTGTGCATTGGCTTCAAATAAATACTGCGGAATGCAGTAATTTGCGAGTGCAGAACAAGGCAGGGCCGGGCTGTGTCTCGTCATTCACAATCCATCCGGCGGACAAAGCATTGTGGGCCCTTTCTTAATTTTTTTCTTTAAAAGTTTAGAATTTGAGTTATTCTGAGAAAAAANAATTGGCTTCAAATAAATGCTGCGGAATGCAGTAATTTGCGATTGCAGAACAAGGCAGGGCCGGGCTGTGTCTCGTCAGTCACAAGTCATTCACAATCCATCCGGCGGGCAAAGCATTGTGGGCCCATTCTTAATTTTTTTTTTAAAAGCTAAGAATTTGGGTTATTCTGAGAAAAAGGGAATTATTTATATTTTATTATGTATTTTATTATTTTTGTTTTAGATGCTTTTATTTGTGTTAAATGAAGAATTTTCTCATTGTTTTCCCTGTTGGAGTGTTGTATTATTCCTCCTTTTACAGATGGTGTGTATATAGCTTGATTTGATTAAGGTGATAGCATCATGGGAAGTCTGAATGTTTGAAGGCTTATTGTTCGATCTCGCTATTATTTGCTGGATGGTGGGAAATTTGTTGTTTTTGGCTGCCAGCTCGATGTGTAGGTGTAGTTCATTGCTGGATTTTTGCCTTCTTTTCGCTCTCGCTGCCCATCCTACAACTTTAATAATCCTTTTGCGTTCTCCTACATTTAGAGGCTATGGAATAATTTTTTTTAGTTATCTTAGGGATTTGTCTTGCTCCTAAATCGACATTTACGTAATCTAATCTAATACCTGCACAGAATAGTTCTCAACTTCATCGTTTAGTTCTAAACCTAAATGTTTAAAAGAGAAACCTCCTACCTCAACAAAAAATTAGCCCATCTTACGACCATGATCCGGTTGTAATCCACTTGATCAAGGGTTCATTTGTAGCGGCGGTGTGGTGATTGTGTGATATAGTATGACAATTTTGTTTGTTTGGATAAATTGTGTTTTGGTAGTTTTTTAAAAAAATTATATTTGAAATTTATATTTTTACACCGGTCTTGATTAGCTGAGGTGACATCTTTTCTAGTTGTGGTTTGACTTTAAAAAAAAAAATTGTAATGGTTAGCGGAGTTTTTTAAACGTCAGATTATTTTTCAGCAGTTCCATCACCGCTTTTTAATAATTTGCAGCTGCTCCAAATAGGCTCAAACCTTGATCGAGAAAAAAGTAACCAAATATTGTCTTGGAGAAACATGCGAAGAGGTTTATAAGAGCTTATGAAGGAAGGCATTCAAAGGAAGATCCTCTAATTGCAAGACAACCTAGAGGTCAATGATATTCATAATGGTGACTTATCAAATCGTGAAGAGAAAATGAATCTTAACAATTAAGAAGTTTTCAGTGATTAATTGATACGTTGTATTTTAATATGAAATATCGAAGAAGTTAATATTTTAGTGTTGACTTGTCAGATTTTGACGAACGTTTGGCTCTGGAATGAATTCGTTAAGTGGTTTCAATTGGTGACACTAATTCAAGTAGTCACATTTCTTAGGACACAAAAATTAAATTGATAACCATCAAGCTCGTGAAGAATACTTATGGTTGGAGAACCTGAAACAACTTTTATTGTGGAAAGAATAGTAAAATAACCGTATGATCTTAAAATGAGATGAAGGAGATGTAGTGCAACTAGGATTGTAAAAAAAAATCGTTCGTGAATAGCTCATGATTTACTCTATAAATAGCTCGTGTTTGATTTTTTTTAAGCAAGCGAGTAAATCACAAATAATTTTTTTTAGCTCGATTTATAAATAAGAACACAAACAAAGGCTTTTACATTTGTGTTCCGGTTGTTTTGGATTGAAATAATTAAATAATTAAATAATAATATTTATTTATATCTTCTTTATATTAATTTTAATATTTTTTAAAAAATACTAAATTTTATTATTTTTAAGATTATTTAGGTTGTATAATTATAAAAAAAGTATAAATTTAAGGGTTAGTTATGCAAATAAATAAGATTTTGAAAAACTCTTTTACCATTGTCGTATAAATATAGAAATGAAGCTCACCTCTTTTACAACTTAGAATATGCTTGCACAAGCTTGAAATGAGATATTTAAACACAATAAAAAAATCCTTTTCCCAAGCAGCTTGAATTTATCTTGAGCTTAGACACATTTCTTCTGATTGGCCATATAGAAAAGTGATCTCTTTCATTAAACATGGAGCAATGAAGAAATGAACAGCAACATAAGAGAAAATGAGGATGCCAGAGAGAAGTAGTAGTTTCCAACAAATGAGGGAGATATTGGTGATTCAATGGATCTTTCAGGCTGAGCCCATGAATGCAACAATAGCTTCCCAACATCTTTTTTACCCGTTGCAGTGTTAAGGGAAAGAGGACAATCTTATTATAGATGGAGACAATTGTAAAAATATGATATCTACACATATAATTGACAAGTTGAACAAGGTGATATCTTTTATTAAACAAGAAGCATTTGAAGAAATGGGCAGTAACACTGGAGAAAATGAGGATATCAGAGAGGAGCAGCAGCTTCCATTTGACAAGAGAAAGAGATGCTAGTGATTCGACAGATCCTTCAACTTGAGCCTATGAAAGCAACATTGGCTCCATGACATCTTTTTACCCATTCCACTATAAGGTGTGCAATTTCATTATAGATGAAGACAAATGTAAAAATGTGATATCTAAACATATGGTGGATAAGCTGAGGCTTACTAAGCAATCTCAATAATATTCCTTGATTTGATTGAAGAAGAAGAATAAGAAGTGTATTAATAAATATTTACTAAAATTTTCAATTGAAGAGAAGCTGCAGGATTATGTTTAATGTGATGTCGTGCCTATGGATGTGTGCCCATTATTTTGGACTGATTGTGATAGTATGACAGGTAAACAAATACATATTTAGAAGAACAAGAAGTATAGTTTACTTATTCCATTGAGGGGGTCCGTAGTGATAGATACTCAGATGATGATGACCTTTAGTTCCCCGTGTCACATTTCTACAGGCTATGAGAGAGGTGTCAGTGGAACTAGCCTTGGTGATGTTGGAAGACACTAAATGGAAGAGCCATTATTTGGGGCAGTATGACTCTTATTAGAGGAATTTCAAGTTGTTCTAACAAGCAGTCTACTACTTGGATTGCCACCCTTATGAAAAATTTAGTGTGTTATAAATCTTATCCTAGGATTCGTGCCCCATAACTGGTCGACTACAGGATGCGGTCAACCAATTTAAGACATTGCAGAAACAAGATACAAACTTGATGGCTAGAGGATAGGTCTGTGAAAGTACTAGGCCATATGTAGTTTCAATTCTAATCATGACAAAAATATGATGGTTATTTATTTTAGCATAATAGTATTTAGAATGACATACATAGGGTTATAAACGAGCCAAGCTCTAGTGAGCTCAGGCTTGGCTCATGTTCGGCTTGTGTAAAATTAATTCTGTTCAAAATTACTCATGAAGAGTGTGTTTGTGTTCGACTTGAAATTTGTTTGTTTAAATTAAATAAAAAAGAGATGTAGGGTGTTGCAGTCAGACATGCACCATTTATATGCAATAAAAAGTGCAAAACCACATGATCACACAAGTTGTGATGATTTAAACTTAGTTATATATAGATATATATAATATTATTAAATAAATAATAAATATAATTTCTTTATTTTGAGCTAAAAGGAGCCAAACACGATTGAACGTGTTTCATAGTTATCTATTGTAGATATTAGCATGGATTTTGTAGTTGACTTTTCTTGGACACAACAAGATAATTGTTTTGTTGATTCTAAATGCCTTCGAAGAAGAAGATTACTCAAAGAGTGACGCGGAAGCTCTCGCAATAACGTGTAATACAATATCTGTGATTGCGCAATAAGACACAATAGGCTCCATCCTGTAATTCTCCCTCATAGAAGAATTTTTTTTTTCGCTTGAAGACTTTCAATTTGGAATCTATTGGGTAGGCAGGCCTCGTGAGCTCTATCTTTATTATTATTATTTTTTGAATTGAAATTAGGGTTATTTTGAGAGGGAATTATTTATATTTTGTTATTTTTAGTTCAAAGACTTTCTTCTTTGTTGTATTATTTGGAGATTTTTTTTCTCCCTTTTTTTTCTATTGGAGTATTGTATCCTTTGACTTATAACATTTTGGTGTCATAAACCTATTGTATTAGAAGGTATATTTTGCTTTAAAAAAAAACATGTGATATTTTTTATGTGAAGTTAAAGATTTGAGTGGTTTGCTTAGGTGCTGATAGATAAATACATGAGAATTGGTGTTATGTAAATTCCTCCTTTTTTATTCTTGATACCTTGGTCATAGTTGGACAATCAAGGCTCATTAAGATTGAAACAAATTAATGAGCTGCTCTAGGTTGTGGTTGGTTTAGGACTAGAACCCTTTCAAGTGATTGTCTGAATTTAATCTTGTTGGGTCTAATTGTGTACTTAATAATGATTATGATTTGGCTAAAAATTGATCTGGATTTATAATTTAAATAAACAATTTTATCAAATAATTTTAGAAGTTGGGAAGTAACTTTAGTCAACTTGAAACTTTAATTTATTTCATTTTTCTTATAAGATGTTGGAAAAATTGAATTGGAATAGGTTACCACCATTCACTTTGGTAAATTCTATTCAACAAAATGTGAAATTAGCATTTTTTAGTGAATTCAAAAAGCATACACCATCAACCAAGGATTCAAATATGTTATCCTTTCTTCATTAATAAGCTTTTGAGGGCCTCATATGTTCAATGGTGCATATCAGCTTCATCTTTCAAAATTGTGGCTAGAGTGAATCGATAAAAGAAGGGAACATTTTTATGCATAGATGAGACTATTGTGGCTTGTGCAGGCATTTGATTTGTGAGCCATCAGTGATGCTCAATTAAAACTGAGAGCTGTGAAATAGTATACTATGTTCTTTGATGAGAGTAGTGGTTATCATCATCCTATCATCATTCAATTGCTTAACATTGCCCTATCTTAAATAGTTTAATTTGGTCATCCCAAGGTCAACATCAACCCAACCATTTTTTAATTAGGGATGGATGTAATTTGGTACAATCATTGTTGTTGCCATTTGCCAATCAAATTTGAACATCCAATCCATCCCCTTCTTTCATAATGATGCTTTTGGCTAATGTTCTCACTTTCATAGCTATAATGTTCTCCATTCAATTTTTTTCTTCTTTATTTTTTAAGAAAATTTCTCTATTCATTGTCTTATTGCTTCTTAATTCTCTACCATGATATTCTTAGCTTCTCCATGTTAGTGCTCTTAATCTTCATAACGGTGTCGTTCGATTCTACATCTATAATAATCTCCTAAACTCTAAGTATTTTGTATTTGTTGTTTGTGAAATTTACATACATAATCACAAATTTTATGTATTTACATATCTAGCACTCAAAGTTTGATATTTATACTTATAATATATTGGTGTCATAAATTTAATATGTGAAAATGTGTTTCACTTTAAAAAGATATTGATTGTACTATTATTGATATGATGTTAAAAATTTGACTGGTATTCATGTAAATATGAATGTTTAGGTTTTAGATATGTAAATACATAAGAATTGTTTTGTACTACAAATGCCTATTAAATTTGTGACCTAAATTCTATGGGTCATGGTTATCTTATAAGAAAATTGTGTGGAAACAAATTGAAGCCTTGTAAGGAAAATTGTAAGCACATGGATTGACGGCCTCTTTTGCTTGATTAATATTATAATAGCTTTTATATTAGAATTGGTGTAATCTTACTTCGTTGGTTCCCCATTTCACTTAAAAGGATCTTACAAAAATTTTATAAACACCTACTTTTGCTTGTACAAGACAACTCATTTTTCTCCTACTTTGGTTTTATGTTTAGTCGAAGCTCTCTTATAATTTATTATTGACATGGTGACTTCTCCTCATATGTTTGTGATTGTTCCCATCCTGTATTTTCCAAATAAAATGTGTTTTTATTTATTTATTTTATTATTTATTGCGTCGATTTTATAAGAAGTTAAGTCAGAGGCAAGACTTTTATCACAACAATGACAATAGTAAAATACATCCGCCTTTTAGATCACAACATCATATTTTCACTTTGACATGTTCAGATGTGAGACGTCTTTAGATAGATAGATCTAGAGGGTGCGTTATTTTGATTTAAAAAGATGCCCTTATCATGAATGTTGGAGAAGCAACATAAATATTGAAAGTTTGATCTCAATCTCATCTTCATATGCATATGAGTGAGAATGTGATATTTGAATTGAGCAAAAGATAATTTCTAAATAGTCAGAGCAATACTAAAATAAAGTTTTATGAGCACTATGTTTGGAAAATAGAATAGAATTAAGTTCAATATTGAAATTCACAATACCAAGAGAATATTAGACTTACATACATTCTGATCCATCCACAGTCCCATCTGAGAGTGGTGTCAAATATGTGCGTTCATTAATGATTTCCCTAGAAAGGTTAAAGTTTTCTTCCTGAAGCACAAGAGTAATATATTTATTACTTTTAAAGAGTGAAAAATTATGATAAAAAATTAAAGAATTAAATTTAGAGCCAAAATGATATAATTTTTCCATCACCACAATAACAACCATCATAATATTCTATTGCCACGAATACAATAACAAGAGAAATTAAGCTGCTTAAGAGGTGTTGTGAGGCTGATTTGATTGTTTATGCTTTAAAGGTATCAAGGTGATGAAGAACTTTCTAGCTATATAGAGACAGTTAACTCAATTGATTATTATAAGTTGATGATCGCAATACCAGAAGAGATTAAATCCTTGCACAAAAATAGGACTTGAGATTTAGTAAAATTGGATCAAAACAAGAAAGTTGTTTGTCGCAAATTAATGTTTAAGAGAAAAGAATGTACACCAGGAATTGAAAATGCCAGGTATTAAGGTTAGAAAAAAAACATTCAGTCAAATTTCATGTGTAGACATAGCAAGTTTATTATCTTCAGTGGTTAAACATAGTTCAAATTCAAGTTTTATTAGACATTGTGGCTAAGCATGACCTTGAACTTGACTAGTTAGATATAAAGATTACATTTTTACATGGAGAGCTTGAGAAGAACATTTATATATAGGAGCTTGAGGGCTTTGTTTTTTAAGAAAAGAATATTATGTTTGCTAGTTCAAGAAATCTATTTACAATTTAAAATAGTCACTTACGTAAAGCAATAGTTTAAGAAATTTGACAATTCATGATTGCTTATGAATTTAAGAGGATCAATTATGATAGTTATGTTTACTACAAAAAGATTGATGATCATTTATCTATAAGTTTTTATATGTTAATAATATGTTGGTAATTGCTAAGAATAAATAAACTATCAAGTAGTTAAAAGCTCAACTTAATAGTGAGTTTGAAATAAAAAATTTGAGAGCAACAAAAAAAGTATGATATCAGGATTCAGAGAGATAAAAAAGAAAGATGAGTTATTTCTGAGTCAGAAATAGTATATTGAGAAAGTTTTACGTAGGCTCAATATGCAGAATGTCAAGTCTATTAATACTTTATTAGCTGCGCATTTTTTACTCTCATCAACTGTGTTCACAAGCAGATGATGAGATTAACTATATGCCTTGAGTTTCATATTTTTGTGCGGTGCGATCTCTCATGTATGCTATGATATGTTCTCATTCAGAATTATTACATGTAATTAATGCAGTCAATAGATGCATGAGTAATCCGGGTAAGGAGCATTGGAAAACAGTTCAGTAGATCCTCATGCATCTATGTAGACTAAAAGATGTTTGTTTGCAATTTAAGAGATTTACAGATAGAGCCATTGGCTATGTTTATTCAAATTTTGCTGGAAACCTTGTTAGAAAGAGATCACTTACATGATATATATTTATTGTTGATGGTCGTGCAATTAGTTGGAATGCCACTTTACAGACAAGTCATGCACTATCTACAACTAATGCTGAGTATATGAAAATCACTGAAGCTTACAAAGAAGCTCTTTGATTGAAAGACATTTGAAGAGATTTGTGAATACTTAAAGATTACCACAATAATGTGAGATAATCAGAGCGTTATTTATCTTTAGAAAAGTTCATGAGAGAACTAAGCACATTAATATCCGTTACTACTTTATTCGTGAATTTATAACTCGTGCTGATATTATTATGAAGATGGTATAAATAATAGTCATGTGGATATGATGATCAATGAACTCCTATTGTTTGACTTAGTATTCATTCCTGATCATTAGTGCTTCGAGGAGGATGTGGTTATGTTCTATCAAAGAATAAGTATCTATTTAACATTTATTTTGGGAATTCATGTCAAAGTGAAGATTGCTAAATTTATAACTTATATTTTGTGAGCCCTACTCTTAAAAGAAAATATGAGCACATATATTAAATTGTTACATAAAAATTTTAAGCACAAGAATTAAAAATCTTCTCCATTTGATTAATTATATAATAATATTAAAATTACAATCCATATCTTTTTAATTTATTAGCTCCCTCTCAATTAATTTTTTTTAAAAGTGATCTTACAAAAGTATATAAATACCTCTTTTTGCCTATACAAAACAACTCATTTTCCCTTTACTTTTATGTTAGCCGAAGCTCTTCACTTGTAATTTATTATTTGACGTAATGAGTTTTCCTCCCCTACCCATGATTTTCCCCTCTTAAAACTTTCATGTAAATTCTACATGTTCTTTCTTTTGTTTAATTTATTATTTATTACATCGATTTTATAACAATACCCATTGGNTTGACAATTCATGATTGCTTATGAATTTAGGAGGATCAATTATGATAGCTATGTTTACTTCAAAAAGATTAAGGATCATTTATCTATATGTTATTATATGTTAATAATATATTGATAATTGCCAAGAATAAATAAACTATCAAGAAGTTAAAAGCTCAACTTAATAGTGTGTTTGAAATAAAAAATTTGAGAGCAACAAAAAAAGTATGATATCGGGATTCAGAGAGATAAAAAAGAAAGATAAGTTATTTTTGAGTCAGAAATAGTATGTTGAGAAAGTTTTACGTAGGCTCAATATGCAGGATGTCAAGTTTATTAGTACTTTATTAGCTACGCATTTTCTACTCTCGTCAACTTTGTGTTCACAAGCAGATGATGAGATTAACTGTATGCCTTGAGTTTCATATTTTTGTGCGGTGCGATCTCTCATGCATGCTATGATATGTTCTCATTCAGATTTATCACATGTAATTAATGCAGTCAATAGATGCATGAGTAATCTGGGTAAGGAGCATTAGAAAACAGTTCAGTAGATTCTCAGGTATCTATGTAGACTAAAAGATGTTTGTTTGCAGTTTAAGAGATTTACAGATAGAGTCATTGGCTATGTTTATTCAAATTTTGTTAGAAACCTTGTTAGAAAGAGATCACTTACATGATATATATTTATTCTTGATGGTCGTGCAATTAGTTGGAATGCCACTTTACAGACAACTCATGCACTATCTACAACTTATGTCGAGTATAAGAAAATCACTGAAGCTTACAAAGAAGCTCTTTGATTGAAAAACATTTGAAGAGCTTTGTGAATATTTAAAGATTACCACAATAATGTGAGATAATCAGAGCTTTATTTATCTTTAGCAAAGTCCATGAGAGAACTAAGCACATCAATATTCGTTACTACATTCGTGAATTTATAACTCATGGTGGTATTATTATGAAGGTGGTATAAATAATAGTCATGTGGATATGATGATCAATGAACTCCTATTGTTTGACTTAGGATTCATTACTAATCATTAGTGCTTCGAGGAAGATGTGGTTAGTGTTCTATCAAAGAATAACTATCAATTTAACATTTGCTTTGGGAATTCATGTCAAAGTGAAGATTGTTAAATTTATAACTCATACTTTGTGAGCCCTACTCTTAAAAGAAAAGATGAGCACATATATTAAATTCTTACATAAAAATTTTAAGCACAAGAATTAAAAAGCTTCTCCATTTGATTAATTTTATAATAGCATTTAATTTACAATCCATATATTTTTAATTTATTAGCTCCCTTCTAATTATTTTTTTTTAAAAGTGATCTTACAAAAGTATATAAATACCTCTTTTTGCCTATACAAAACAACTCATTTTCCCTTTACTTTTATGTTAGTCGAAGCTCTTCACTTGTAATTTACTATTTGACATAATAAGTTTTTCTCTTCTGCCGACGATTTTCCGTCTTAAAATCTTCATGTAAATTCTACATGTTCTTTCTTTTGTTTATTTTATTATTTATTACATCGATTTTATAACAATACCCCTTGATGTTTATAGAGCCTTCAGAAGCTTGCATATTACAATTGCTCAGCCAACCATTCCACCCTCTATCTAGAAAAGGCTTGCTTGGGTGCCTCCAATCATTCATCAACTTCAGTTCAACAATCCAGCCCCTCTCCATTCAGAAGTACAAATCGACTCCTCGTATTATCTTTGGATCTCCAATCTACCCCATATTTAGGAAAAGGGTTGGCTTAATTGATCTCAGTCACACATCAACTCTAATTGTCCAGGCAACACCATGATCAATCTCTATTCTTTTTCAAACTTTAACAAATTTAAGCACACCAGGTCTCAGTGGCCGGGCGGCTTATTCCACAATGAATTTATATCGCTGGGCTGAGCAAAGATGCACCTTAATTTACACTACCTTATAAAAATGTGAAATTTACATACATACCACATTATTCTTATGCATTTACATATCTAACAACCAAAGCTTGATACTAACAATAATAACACCTTGGTGTCATAAATTTATGCATGAAACCGAGCATTTCATTTTTAAAAAGATAATAGTGGTGATTATCTTTGATGTGATGTTAAAAGATTTGAATTGCATGCATATAAATATAAATGTTGAGGTGTTATTTATATAAATTCATAAATGTTGTGTGGAATGCATGCAAAATCCCCTAAATAAAATAAAAAAGTCTAAATATGATGATAAATATAAAAAAGTCTATATCATGACCACGTGAAGAGGTATTTTACAGGTTTGCATTGAAAAAACAAGGAAAAAATTACAATCAAAGAGATTATCATCAATTTATGTTCAAAATTTACAAAGATTAAAAGCAGTGCTTACATTTCAATGCCCACTGCATGGGTCCCAACCGGGAGGTTCGATATTGGGCCAATCTCCACGGCATCCTAACCTGATGTACAGACTCTTCTTCCCTGTCATCAAAACATGAAAAGAGTTCAGAGTAGAGGTGAGTGAAACTGAGCCAAACCGATTTGTTTTAAAATTAAAAAGCTGGCTTGNATATTGGGCCAATCTCCACGGCATCCTAACCTGATGTACAGACTCTTCTTCCCTGTCATCAAAACATGAAAAAAGTTCGGAGTAAGGTGAGTGAAACTGAGCCAAACCGATTTGTTTTAAAATTAAAAAGCCGGCTTGTTTAAAAAGGCATATTAATTTAAAATGCACCTAAACTATATTAAAATTTAAAAATTTATATAAAATTTATATATGATCTTTCCTATAATAAGTGATTTCTTATCACATTCAGTCATTTTATTAAAATTAAAAAGCTTCAGAAGTTCCAAATCTTACATTGCTTCAGAAAATGCTGCAGAGATCAAGAAAATTAAGAAAGCAAGAATAAAGTTTACAGATTTGAATGAATCACCATATTCTTATCTGCATGAAATTAAACTAAGTTNGGCCAATCTCCACGGCATCCTAACCTGATGTACAGACTCTTCTTCCCTGTCATCAAAACATGAAAAGAGTTCGGAGTAGAGGTGAGTGAAACAGAGCCAAACCGATTTGTTTTAAAATTAAAAGGCCGGCTTTTTTAAAAAGGCATATTAATTTAAAATGCACCTAAACTATATTAAAATTTAAAAAAATATATAAAATTTATATATGATCTTTCCTATAATAAGTGATTTCTTATCACATTCAGTCATTTTATTAAAATTAAAAAGCTTCAGAAGTTCCAAATCTTACATTGCTTCAGAAAATGCTGCAGAGATCAAGAAAATTAAGAAAGCAAGAACAAAGTTTACAGATTTGAATGAATCACCATATTCTTATCTGCATGAAATTAAACTAAGTCCAGTTTGAGAAGTGCATTAAAAGAATGCCAGAAATCACCTGTAATCTGCTTATCAGACAGTATGAGTTGTTTGAGTGCTCTCAAACAAGCTAAAGCAACCTCTTGTGCGCGATTCTTCTCCCATCCAACAAGTTTCACGACTACATCAGCGTTGGTGTAAGCAAGACATCCATCTTCCATGTTTCTTTTGGCCTCCTCTCTTGCACTTACCTCATCTGCAGCATTACAGCAATAAAATCATGGGGCATTTACATACATACCACCCAATTCTAATGTATTTACACAGTAACGGCTAAATTTTGCTTTTTTACATTTATACCATTCAAATCGTTCATATCACATAAAAAATACAACTGTTCTAACTTCTAAATAATGAAAGACAGATTTTCATGCATGGGTAAGATAGCATGTATGTAGAAGTTAAAGTTTAGGTGCTAGATATGTAAATACATAGTGGCATGTATGTAAATATTCTTAAAATCTTCATATTGTAAAATTGGGAAATAAGCAGAAGAGAGTCTTTGCCTGCAGCTATGGATTTTGACAGCCAAACAGTGAATCCGGAGTGGAGGTGTCGCCACTTATCGTGCCATGATGCAGCTCCATGGTGGCCGCCAAGTGTGGCGACAACAGCACGAACATGACTGTTAGAACCTTGATGGTTACTATATCCTATTTTTTTTTATTACAGGTAGACTGGAGAAGGCATAATACCTACTGAGACTTTGAAGTGCAAGAGCTTCTGCTTCAGCAACAGGCCCCGCTCCTTCTGCAGCAACCCCTGGAGTAACTAAACATTGTTAATCACTGCAAAATAGTAGAAAATCTGAGATTTAAACTGTAAAGGAAGAATTATTCATGCTAGACCTCATCAATGGGCAGCTCTGGCCTGAGACATATCAGCCTATTCAATAAGATGTTTTGGAAATGCTCAACTTGGTGAAATCATAATAAAAGTTATATTAAAAAAAAAAAAAAGAAGAAGAAAGATTTATATACATATGCACTCCCTTCTTATTCATCTACTAACTAAACTTAATTTTTACAAACATACTATTAGATTATAACAACCATTCCAATGCCGTTATTACTTATTATTTGCTTCCCTGATTATGTATTTCCTATTTTGCTTTATTCTGTTTTTTTTTCTTTCCTAATTGTTAATTGATTTTATTTCTTTCCTTTATTATTCCTATTATAATTGGCTTTAAATACCCCTCCTATCAATAAAATTGTGTTGGTTTATTTCAAATCTCAACATGGTATCAGAGCCTAATCCTAGATCCAACAAACCTTGGTCCCCTCTGCGGGTTCCAGCAGCCGCCTCCTCTGTCGGTTCCAGCAGCCGCCTCCTCTGTCGGTTCCAGCAGCCGCCTCCTTCTCCTAGCCAGCAGCCTCCCCTGTCGGTTCCAGCAAACCGTAGGGTTCCTCCTGTCCGCAAGATCCCGTGGTGCAGCACAACCACCAACCTTCCTGCAGGTTTAATTAGCCAGGCTCCTCTGCCCAGCATGCTGTTGTCAGTCTGCCCCAACTTATCGCCGGTCTCCTCTGCTCTTGCTGTCGTGGTTCTGCAATAAGAATTTCTGCAGTTGTCCTGCATCTCTGCTCCTGCTGTCGCAGTTATGCAGCACGGATTCCTGCATTTGTCCTGCTACCTGCAAATCTTGCAGTTGTATCTGTTTGTCATGATTCTACCAAAATTCATCAATAGCTCAGAACCACAACAACATATCTTTTTGCTCAGTCGGAATTATGACTGATTCTTTCAATGAATCACTCTTATAAGGTGTTCTTGACTTCACCAGAGGATCGCCTCCAACCCCCGCTCCCGTGCAAACAACAAACAAATTCTATGTGAGTACTGATGTCTCCTTCTTTGAAAGCGTTCCATATTTTTCTAGCTTGGCCTCTACTGAAGGGAAGCTTGAGTTCCCCGACACTATTCATTATCCTACTCCTATGAATGATCCCCCATTGTTCCAACCTTTGAGGAGTCCTCTATCCCGTTGAGTGCACCATCTCCTCCCACCGTCGTATCTACACTCGACACACTCGTTCCAATGCTCCTACTCTGGAGCCCACTACCTCCTCACAGGACCTTGAATCCACTTCTGCGGCATCCTCAGTACAACCCCTCATCCAAATGAGAAGATGAGTTCTCTGAGTAACCTACATAATCAGGCATGCTCTCTCTACTCTATGACAAAATATGTATTTTTCCACAGTTTATTGCCGACCTACAGAGCATTTGGTACTGCCCTGACAGAGCATCAGATCTGTGCTACTATTGAGGTTGTCCTTGCTGATCCAGCCTAGAAAATGAAAGTAATAGAGGAGATGAATGCCCTTCAACAGAACCATACGTGGGATGTCGTGGACTTTTTTCGGGGTAAAAAAGCTGTATAGTGTCGATGGATTTTCAGCACCAAGTTCAACTCCGAGGGGTCCTTTGAACACAACAAGGTAAGATTGGTTGCCAAAACATACTCACAAACCTATGGAGTTGACTATGAATAGAAATTTGCTCCAGTAGCTAAGTTAAACACTATTCGGGTCCTGTTGTCACTTGCGGATAATCTGGATTGATCGTTATTTCAACTAGATGTCAAGAATGTATTCTTGAATGAAGAGCTGACAAAAGAAGTGTATATGTTTCTCCATCTGGGTTTTGATTCTATTGCCTCCAGATGACAAGCATGTAGACTACGAAAGTCCTTCTATGGGCTTATACAGCCCCCAAGGGCTTGATTCGACAAGTTAACAAAGATAGTCATGGGTGATGGTTTTACTCAGGCTCAATTAAATCACACCATCTTCTTCCGACATTCTTCAAGTGGCCAGGTGGCTATGTTTATTGTCTATGTTGACGATATTGTTCTTACACGTAACGATCTCCCAGCATTGGAGTCCTTAAAGACATTCTTGCTTCATCCTTCGAGAAAAAAAACTTGGGACCTCTCCGGTACTTCTTAGGCATGGAAGTGGCTCAGTCCTCTCAGGGAAGTCGTCTGTTTTAGCTCAAATATGTGATTGATCTCTTGACAGAAAACACCCTTCTTCTGTGCAAACCTGTTGCTGTTCCTATGGATCCTAATGAAATATTATTTGACATTCCTAATGTTGTTTCTATTTACAAGGCTCATTACCGAAGTCTTGTGGGAATAATCATCTACCTCGCTCATACTCGCCCTGACATATCTCACGCTGCTGGAATAGTGAGTCAATTTATGCAAGACCCCTACGAGCACCACCTCCAAGCTATCCACAGGATTCTCCACTACTTAAAAGGTATACCGGGCTCAAGTTTATTTTTCTCTCATCACACCTCTCAGTATATTGTTGTTTATACTGATGATGATTAGGACGGATCAATTCATGATCGACGTTCACCTCGGGTATTGCTCATTTGTATGGGGTAATCTTGTTTCGTGGAAAAGCAACAGTCGGTAGTTGTCTGAAGTAGTGTTGAAGCTAAATTTTGATCTATGTCATTAGGAATTTATAAAGCTCTCTAGTTACGCATCATACTTCACGAACTCCGTATGCCAACTTTCGTCCCCTTGCAGTTATTCTGTGATAATAATGGTGCAATGAACATTGCTCACAATCCTGTCCAACAGATCATACCAAACATGTGGAGATCGATAGACACTTTATCAAATAAAATATCGAGTCTGGGGAGATTTGCATTCCATATGTGCCCTTCAGTGGTCAACTAGCGGACATCCTCACCAAAAATCTGTCTCGCTCTTTATTCGATGACTTTAAGTCCAAGTTGATTATGACTGACATATATTGTTCAACTTGAGGGGGAGTTCTAGATTATAACGACTATCTCTATGTCGTTATTACTTATTATTTGTTCTTATTTTCTAATTATGCATTCCCTATTTTGCGTTATTCTGTTTTATTTTCTTTCCTAGTTTTATTCTGGATTTATTTCTTTCCTTTATTATGGCTATTATATTGAGTTTAAATACCTCTCCTCCTATCAATAAAATCGTGTTGGTCTATTCCAAATCTCAACACATACCACCTTATATATGCATGAAAAGCTGTATTTCATTTTTTATAAGTTAACAGGTAGTGTTTTTTTATTTGATATGTATGATTTGGGTGGTATAAATGCAAAAAAAACAAAGTTTAGGTGTTGATATGTAAATACATAAGATTGGATGGTATGTATGTAAAAAAGAAACCCCCACCCCCAAACAACAAAAAAAAAAAAAAAACAGAAAAGCAATAACATTTCTAATAATATGAAAATAAAATCCATTTATACATCTTTATAATATATACTTGATAATATTTTTCACATTTGGGTCCATATTGAGTCAATTCTTAGTTCCAAGCTTATAAGATAATTTGTAAAGATTATAAATAAAATTAATATTATTTATTAAGATAAGTAATGTTATAAACTATATCGATCAATGTGATGGTGATCATATTTCACGTTCATACATGCATTACAACACAAATAAACCTTAAAATTAAGTACAATGGAAGTTGCATAGATAAAAGGCCAAGAATCAATCAAAACGTCGAGAAATGTGTAGCAAGGAGGATCCACCACGTATTCCTGAGAAAGGCACGGACACACCACTTGTGAAAGGAAGTGGTGGATCATCCTCGCCGTCCATATCTCGTGCAGTTCAACCGCTGATTTCAGTCCAGACAGCAGCCAATTGTGTCGATTTATTGTCCAACAATAGATTTCACCTCATATCACATTCCAAACGCCATCAATAACCCATATTTTCACTTCCTTGCTATCTCACAACCACCTCCCCTCCAAATTCTCTTTCTAAACACTTTCTAGAAGTCCTAGAACAACACATCTAGTATCAGAGCATGGCAAGTCCTAGAATTTTTAAGCTTATCTTTTTTTGTCCAAATCTAAAATTTCAAAAAAAAAAAAAAAAATCCCATGATACCCAAATCATTCCTACAACAATTTCAATCCCCAACCCTAGTTTTCAAAATCCAATATTCACCAAAATTCCAGCCCGACACCTACCACCAACACCAAAACCCTCGATCAAACATCTGTCAAAAACCTGATCAGGAGAAAATGACATCATGCTGCAAAGAAAAAACTCTCAACGATGTGTCTGAAAACTTACTGTGGAGGACATGTGACAAAAAATCCTCTAACTGCAACAGAGACTTGTCACTTTTGAGAAAGGATAATTCGGTGGCCACCCATAGCCACAATAGTGACTCACAAAATTGAGGAGGGAAGAGAATCCCTTCTACCAAAAAAATTTAAGTAACAAAGAATCAATTGTGTCGATTTATTGTCCAACAATAGATTTCACCTCATATCACATTCCAAACGCCATCAACAACCCATATCTTCGCTTCCTTGCTATCTCACAACCACCTCCCCTCCAAATTCCCTTTCTAAACACTTTCTAGAAGTCCTAGAACAATATTATCTAGTATTAGAGCTTGGCAAGTCCTAGAATTTTTAAGCTTATCTTTTTTGTCCAAATCTAAAATTTAAAAAAAAAAAAAAACACATGATACCCAAATCATTCCTACAACAATTTCAATTCCCAACACTAGTTTTCAAAATCCAACATTCACCAAAATTCCAGCCCGACACCTACCACCAACAGCAAAACCCTCGATCAACCTTGATTTGAGATCAAACATCTGTCAAAAACTTGATCAGGAGAAAATGACATCATGCTGCCAAGAAAAAACTCTCAACGATGTGTCTGAAAACTTACTGTGGAGGACATGTAACAAAAAATCCTCTAACTGCAACAGAGACTTGTCACTTTTGAGAGAAGATAATTCAGTGGCCACTCATAGCCACAATAGTGACTCACCAAATTGAGGGGAGGAAGTGAATCCCTTCTACCAAAAAATTTAAGTAACGAAGAATCAATACCCTGACGATTTAACATGATATATCCAAGAAGAAACCATGATTTTGGAGTGAAGATTGACTTTCTAGATTTTGATGGTCACCTGAATTCAAAAGAGGACACCGAGCGGCTTCAAACAGTGAAACGAGTCATTGAATATAAAGATATTTCAGCAGACAGAAGGTCAAACCAACCGCCATGAAGTTAAAGAATAATGCTTCATTATGATAGGAGAACCTGAAGCATATTCAACAGCGAGAAGAGAAGAGTAAGATCACCATCTGATTTAAAATGAAGAGGGAGATGTAGTGTAAATATCTTTCCCCACATTACCGACATAATATGTTCCTAAAACTTCATCAACTGCACTAGAGAAATTCTCCGGTGAAGGAGTACACAACTAAATTTGATCAACGCATACTAAAATGTGAGTTGGTGAACTAGAAGAGCATACAATAACAAGATATCTTGAAGGATTGAGGCGATCTATTAATAATGTGGTGCAACTGCATCCGAATTAATCCTTACTCGATGTATATACCCTAGTTCTGCAGATGGAGAGACAACAATGCATTATTAGGTCCACACCACTCTTCAAACACAATTCAACCCTAGGATCAAGAAATAAGAGTACACACATCTTAACCTACCACTCCAGAGAAAAAAGTCGGTTCAGAGTAGAGACAAAGTGGAGACCATTAGCATTATTAAATCTATCCCAGTCAAGAAGTGCTTGAAGTGCCATGACTTTGGGCACATTGTGTCTGATTTACACAAAAATGTGATATCTTTCACTGAGCAGGGTCCAATGAAGGAGACAGAGGGTAAAAATCCAAATGAGGAGAATAGAGAAGAATAATAGCTTGCAGCAAATGATGGAGAGATGCTAGTGATTCAAGCTGAGCCCATGAGAGAGACTCCAATAGGATTAACATTGGTTGTCCTAGAAGATAGCGAGTCAGAGGTGATGAGTGTTGATAAAGAGTTTGAGAATGTGGTGTCACGAACTACCTATTTGCATGCATTAAGAGGAGCATCAACAAGTTGACATTGGCTGTCCAAGAGAGTCATGAGTTTGAGGAATCAACATTAGACACATGACAAGCCTAAATAAAAGAATTTCAAAATTTTCAAACATACAGTCTACACTTCATAAGTTGTCGCTTTTAAGGAAGATCCAATATGCCAAAGATGAGAAGGTTTTGAGTTATTTTTGAAAGGCCATATAGAGTAATCAGGGTGCCAAGTTTTAGTTCAGTTCAATAATGCACCTACAGACATATGATCAAATAAGGTGGCGAACCACAACTTTGATTCTTAAGTGCTTTCTGGGAAAAAAAAAAGCATCCGACAGTGGGATCCATACCCTTTTAGAGAAGAAGTTTCTCCTAACAGGAGAGAGTGAAGCGGGAGCTCCCACTTCAGCCAAATTCTGCAAAATAGGCAGGATCCACGATACTCTCGAGTTACCGATCGCAAGAACTATGGATTCCCACAATTATGGGAAATCTATTACGCCAGGAATGTTGTTCCTTTACATATTTCAGCCCAATTTCTTTTCTGTTTGCTTTCTTCCTATTTCTTTTTTTTAATTAAGTTAATTTATGAGAGAACTATTTATATCATGTTTATAGAGTGAACTTCTTAATTTAATTGAGTTTGTTTAAGTCTATAGAGTGAATTTCTTAATTTACATACTAGATGTTTCTTTAAGCTATTTTTCAGTGCTGGTGAGACTAGCATAAACACTTCTTCAAAATCTCCATTAAAAAAGACATTATTGATATCAAGTTGATGCAATTCTCACTCTTTGTTCACTGCCAATGAAAGAATAACTCTTATAGTATTTAGTTTAAATGTCTCTTAATAATCCCAAAATACTAAGTAAAACCTTTGGCCAATAAACTAGCCTTGAATATCTCAATGCTCCCATCTGCTTTGTACATGTCATTGAAAACCCATTTGCACCTAACAAGTCTTTTTTATGGAGGAAGCTTTATAAAGGTTCATGTGCCACTCTGATCAAGTTTTTGGACCCTCTTTGACTGTGTTTTTCAATTCTGAACTTTAAAGTGCTTCATGAATAGACTTGAGTATTTGCTTACTAACAATATTAGATACAAAAGCTTTATAAGTTGATGATAACTTCCCATAGGTACATCACTCTAGACCGAATAATTTGTGCAACTTTTTCTGTCTTCCCCACCAGATTCCACCTCCCTTGGAACTTGAAAGAAATGTGAATTTATGTTTGGTTGTGAACGGTCCTGTGATTGCATATTATCCTTATCCAGCTCAATGGATTTCTTTCTCCTAATGTGCATACAAAGTTTCTTATGCATTTCCTTATTGTCAACCTCAAGTTGGATATCCTCAAGTGGTGAAATTTACAAGAAAGAATGGTTAGACAGAAATAAGAATAGGTTTTGATGCTTCCAGTTCATTACAGGTATCCGAAATAATTTCCCAAATCTGATATTCACTCTCTCGCTAAATTTCAAATTTGGGGTAACATGATTATTTTTCCAAGAATATAATATCCATAGAGTTATAATATTTTTTAGTGGTAAGTGAATAACATGTATACCCCTTTTTGTTAGAAGCATAATAAAAAAAAGATAGGTTTGATGGATTTTGGGTGAAGCTTTCTGCAATTTCGTTGGTGAATGTAGACAACGGTGACAACCAAATACTTTTAGAGGAAGATTGCATGAAAAAGTTCTAACATGAGAATATTTTTCCACCAAAACATAGAGAGAGGCTTTGAATCCAAAAATTTTGTTGATATTCTACTAATGAGGTTGGTGGCTAAGAGCACAACACTCCCCACAAAATTTTTGGGACATTTTGAGAAAGCGTTATAGATCTAAATACATCAAGAAGATGTTTATTCTTCCTCTCAACTATCTCATTTTGTTGTGGAGTCTCAACACCAGAAATCATATGGATGATATCATTGTTTACAAGGAAGCGTTCAATGATAGAGTTGAAATATTCTTTTGCATTATCGGTCTTGACAATATGAATTCTACATTGCACCTAAGTGTAAATCATGTCATGAAAGGACAAAAAAGATTTGTGTTGTTTTAGATTTCTCCTTCATGAGGAATATCTAACAGATTCTAGTGTGATCATGATTGAAGAATATAAACAATCTGGCTCCATTGAGGATTTTCACTTTTGAAAGTCCTCAACTATGGATGATAGAGAAAATATACGAGGGTTTGAACTGAGATAAAAATATACATAACGAGTATGTTCAGTTAACTGACAGATTTCACACTGATAAAACTAGTTTAATGTGAATAAAAAGATGAAGGTATAACATTGCAATATAATAAAAATTGGGATGACCCAGAAGGTAATAATGTCATAAAAAACTTGAATTTCAATATATTCAGATATAACAGTCTCAAGATTATGATAAGAGGAAAGTGGAGAAGACATTTGTGTGTTAAGAGAATAGTTCTTGCGCAGACATAGATATTTGGAGACTTTCACATCCCCTTTCCCAACAATCCTGGAGTGAGATCCATCAGCATGATGATCTCTTGATAATTGATGAGAACAAGAATTTCTCCAGTCATGTGATCAGAAGCAGTATGCAATGAAGAAGAACTAGATGACTTCATAAGTCCTATGCACGTTTAAGGTTGGAAGAATTCCTAGCAGCTACAAGTTACAGTATTCCAGACTGCTTCTTGCCGCAGAAGTGGAGAAATTCCTAGAAAGCCGGAGAGGTCTGCTTGAATAGGGGGCCTGCATGGAGTTTGCAGCCTGTTTGGAGAATTCCTGCACTGACGGATGTAGAGAGAAGTTCTAGCAGAGGGCCTGCAGAAAAATAGGTGTTCTTGCTACTATTGCTGCAGGAGGGTTCTGCCGAAGGAGGTCCTGTAGCAAGAATAACTCAGGTTGCAGAAAGCTTCCGACTGCAAGAATTGAACTGCAGGGAGAATTCTGGTCCCAGGAAAAAGGGTAGGGGCTTCAAATGAGGGTCAGCATATCGGAGGACAAGGAAAAGTTGTTGGGAAAGAAGAAGGCCCAAAGGAGGCCGATAGGTTCGACGAGGAAAGGAGAAGACCGGCGAGGCCGCTGGTTGTTGTAGCGGCAGGGAGAAGACCGGTGGAGGAGATTTCAGCTGCAAGGAGCTGTTTGACATAAGATTACGATCAGATCGAGCACAAGATACAGATGACAGGAACTCTCTGATCGAGTAGAAGATTTGTACGACAGAGCACTGCGATCTCATATGTACACAAGGAGATGACACAACAACCTTAGCTTCTGTGCCTTATGAGAGGAGAAGACTTCGTGTGTTGAAGATGAAGTCAGAGAAATCCTACGGATTCTTCATTATCGTCGTTGACATTGCTGGAGACACGGAGGACACTTCAACACTTCTAATTCGAAGCTTTCAAAGGAAGAAGAAGATGACGAAGATAGAGTGCTTGAATGCGAAAGCGACAGATTTCTAGGTTGTAATACTACGTAGAAAAATAACCTCTTGGAGGAAAAACTTGTTTGATTTCATCATTCACATGAGGTACATATATAGGGAAATCAACCCTCTTAATTTGAAAGATTGTTAAATATCTCTAATCTAAATTTGGAACTGAAATAATTCTGAAATAAAATTAAATAAGCATAAAATTAGAAAGAGAATGACTAACCAACGAATTTCCAAATTTACACCAATTACGGGTCTGTTTGGGACAATTTTCTGTCTGCTTTGTTTTTCAGACCGCCACCACAGTTCTATGTGGAAAACTAATTTATTGTTGTTTTTTATAAATTTCTGTGATAGAAACCTGTTTTTTTAATCTGTGTTGTTAAAGTGTGGTGGCTACCAGAAAGCTGCGGTCTGACTTTTTGAAAATAAAATAAACTCGAAATAGCCACCACAACTTTTTGAAAATTATTTTTCTACAACAACTTCACAACTGTTTCTTCAAATAGAAGCAACTGCCCCAAACAAACCCTAAGTCCCACAATAACTATGAGGTTGGCCGGCCCTGATTTTCCACACATTTCAACATAAAATAAGCTTTACACCAATAAAAGGGAAGGAGGAAAATAAGCCCTAAATGTGATGATAAAAAAAAACAATCTCCATCTCCAGTTTATTCTTCTAGTTAGGACCAATGAATGCCTGATTGATAGGTCCTAAAAGTAGAGACAACGAAGGGATAAGTAAAATGAGGAAAAGAAGAGGATAAATTATCAAAGTATGTAAAAGATTGTATCATATGATTAATACATCGTTGTTAACATTTTGTAGAGTACTTGGGACAGGATATGAGATTCTAAATGTAGATATATGCATAGAGAAAAGAAATAAGACGGAAGGAGATGCATAAAAAGGAGGCAAAGAGGTTAGCAAGCAAAAACGTTTTGTTGTAGGGTGAACATTGAATCAAGAAGCTAAGTAAAAATACTGGGAGAAAATTTTACTGTGGAGGAAAGAGGTTAGTAGAAAAATATTTTGCAGAAGATAATCTCAATGGATAGATACATCAAGGGAAAATGTAGATAGAATATGACAGCATAAACTACCAACTTACAAGATTGCTCCAATAGATACATTTAATTGTATAAGGAGAGACTTTGTCATATATAGAAAAAAGAGTGGATAAACATATAATGAAAAGCACAAGAAATTAGGAGAAAAAATGATGCACGTGGATAAAGAAAGGAAAAAAGGGTGTAACTTCTCTTGGAGCACTGGAAGGCGCGTGACTGATTAAGCATACTGTAAAAAAAGCGTCTCCCCAAAACTATCAAGAAATATTTACATAAATATTAAACTACAAGCAACAAAAAAGAAACGTCAATGCTTACATTTAGCATTAATTTGTTGAATGTAAAAAACAATAATTGATGTATAGCACTATTTTTTAACATAGAAGACACGAAAATTAACACATATTTCAAGGTATCATTATATTAAAGAATTATAGGTGAAAGATTTAACATTTGTTTCTTGATAAAATTGCTTAAATATAAGAAAGACTTTGGATCAATAGTTTAACCAATACACTGAAAAACTAAAGTGTAGTCATTAATAAAAAAATGAAAGAATAAAAATCCACATAGAAAAGATCAAAATTTACCAAGTGAAAAGGAGTATTATTATAAGAAATGTAGAGATAAGAAAAGAGAGACAATGTTGTTCTACATATTCATAGGCTTCAAATCAATCTTAGAAATAAAAGGAAAATAAGTATAAATCCAAATATATAGAAGACGTGGCCATGACTATAATGGCACNAAATATATAAAATTTATATATGATCTTTCCTATAATAAGTGATTTCTTATCACATTCAGTCATTTTATTAAAGTTAAAAAGCTTCAGAAGATCCAAATCTTACATTGCTTAAGAAAATGCTGCAGAGATCAAGAAAATTAAGAGAGCAAGAACAAAGTTTACAGATTTGAATGAATCACCATATTGTTATGTGCATGTAACTAATTTTAGTTTGAAAAGTGCATCTAGAAAATGCCAGAAATCACCTGTAATCTGCTTATCAGACAGTATCAGTTGTTTGAGTGCTCTCAAACAAACTAAGGCAACCTCTTGTGCGTGATTTTTCTCCCATCCAACAAGTTTCACAACCACATCAGCGTGGGTGTAAGCAAGGCATCCATCTTCCATGTTTCTTTTGGCCTCCACTCTTGCACTTACCTCATCTGCAGCATTACAGCAATAAAATCATGGGGCATTTACATACATACCACCCAATTCCAATGTATTTACACGTAACAGCTAGATTTTGTTTTTTACATTTATAACACTCAAATCGGGCATATCACATAAAAAATACAACTGTTCTAACTTCTAAATAATGAAATACAGATTTTCATGCACAGGTAAGTGGCATGTATGTATAAGTTAAAGTTTAGGTGTTAGACATGTAAATACATAGGCGGAGAGGCATGTATGTAAATATTATTAAAATCTTCATATTGTAAAATTGGGAAATAAGCAGAAGAGAGTCTTTGCCTGCAGCTATGGATTTTGACAGCCAAACAGTGAATCCGGCGTGGAGGTGCCGCCACTTATCATGCCATGATGCAGCTCCATGTTGGCCGCCAAGTGTGGCGACAACAGCACGAACATGACTGTTAGAACCTTGATGGTTACTATATCCCAATTTTTTTATTACAGGTAGACTGTGGAGAAGGCATAATACCTACTGAGACTTTGAAGTGCAAGAGCTTCTGCTTCAGCAACAGGCCCCGCTCCTTCTGCAGCAACCCCTGGAGTAACTGAACATTGTTAATCACTGCAAAATAGTAGAAATTTTGAGATTTAAACATTAGAGGAAGAATTATTCATGCTAGACCTCATCAACGGGCAGCTCCGGCCTGAGACATATCAGCCTATTCAGTAAGATGTTTTGGAAATGCTCAACTTGGTGAAATCATGATTAAAGTTAAATAAATAAAAAAAAAAGAAGAAGAAAGATTTGTATACATATGCACTCCATTCTTATTCATCTACTAACTATACTTAATTTTTACAAACATACTATTAGATTATAACAACCATTCCTATGCCGTTATTACTTATTATTTGCTTCCTTGATTATGTATTTCCTATTTTGTTTTATTCTATTTGTTTTCCTAAATGTTTTAATCTGGTTTTATTTCTTTCCTTTATTATTCCTATTATAATTGGCTTTAAATAACCCTCCTATCAATAAAATTGTGTTGATCTATTCCAAGTCTCAACATGGTATCAGAGCCTAATCCTAGATCCAACAAACCTTGTTCGCCTATGCGGGTTCCAGCAGTCGCCTCCTCTGTCGGTTCTAGTAGCCGCCCCTGCCGGTTCTAGCAAAACATAGGGTTTCTCCTATCTGCAAGATCTCGTGGTGTAGCACAACCACCAGCCTCCCTACGGGTTTAAATAGCCAGGCTCCTCTGCCCAGCATGTTGTTGTCGGTTTGCCCCAACTTACCGCCGGTCTCCTCTGCTCTTGTTATCGTGGTTCTACAGGAAAGATTCCTGCAGTTGTCCTGCATCTCCTCTGCTCCTGCTGCTGTGGTTCTTCAGGAAGGATTCCTGCGGTTGTCCTGCTACCTGCAATTCTTGCAGTTGTATCTGTTTGTCATGATTCTACCAAAATTCATTAATGGCTCAGAACCACAATAACATATATTTTGGCTCAGTCAGAATTATGACTAATTCTTTCAATGAATCACTCTTATAAGGTGTTCTTGACTCCACCGGAGGATCGCCTCCAACCCTCGCTCCCGTGCAAACCACAAACAAAATCTATATGAGTATTGGTGTCTCCTTCTTTGAAAGTGTTCCATATTTTTCTAGCTTGGACTCTAGTGAATATAAGCTTGAGTTCCCCGACACTATTCATTTTCCTACTCCTATGAATGGTCCCCCAATTGTTCCTACCTTTGAGCAGTTCTCTATCCAGTTTAGTGCACCATTTCCTCCCACCTCCGTGTCTACACTCGACACACCAGTTCCAATGCTCCTACTCTGGAGCCCACTACCTCCTCAAAAGACCTTAACTCCACTCAGGGAGACATCCTCAGTACAAGCCCTCATCCGAATGAGGAAGCTACATAATCAGACATGCTCCCTCTATTCTATGGAAAAATATGACTCTTTCCACAATTTATCGCCGACCTACCGAGCATTTGTTACTGCCCTGATAGATCATCAGATCTGTGCTACCATTGAGATTGCCCTTGCTGATCCAGCCTGAAAATGAAAGTAATGGAGAGATGAATGCAGTTCAGCAGAACCATACGTGGGATGTCGTGGACTTTTTTTGGGGTAAGAAAGCTGTAGAGTGTCGATAGATTTTCAGCACCAAGTTCAACTCTGAGGGGTCCTTTGAACACAACAAGGCAAGATTGGTTCCCAAAGGATACTCACAAACCTACAGAGTTGACCATGAATAGACATTTGCTCCAGTGGCTAAGTTAAATACTATTCGGGTCTTGTTGTCACTTGCGGTTAATCTGGATTGACCATTATTCTAACTAGATGTCAAGAATGTATTCTGGAATGAAGAGCTGACAAAAGAAGTGTATATATCTCTCCATCCGGGTTTTGATTCTATTGTCTCCAGAGGACAAGTGTGCAGGCTACGAAAGTCCTTCTATGGGCTTATACAGCTCCACGGGCCTGATTCGAAAAGTTAACAAAGATGGTCATAAGTGATGGTTTTACTCAGGCTCAATTAAATCACACTATCTTCTTCTAACATTCCTCCAGTGGCCAGGTGGCTATACTTATTGTCTATGTTGACGATATTGTTCTTACACATAACGATCTCCTAGCATTGGAGTCCTTAAAGACATTCTTACTCCATACTTTGAGAAGAAAAACTTGCGACCTCTCCGATACTTCTTGGGCATGGACGTGGCCCGATCCTCTCAGGGAATTCACTTGTCTTAGCTCAAATATGTGATTGATCTCTTGACAGATAACACCCTTCTCCTGTGCAAACCTATTGCTATTCCTATGGATCCTAATGAAAAATTATATGAGATTCCTAATATTATTTCTATCCACAAGGCTCATTACCAGAGTCTTGTGGGAAAATCATCTATCTCGCTCATACTCGCCCTGACGTATGCCACGTTGTTGGAATAGTGAGTCAATTTATGCAAGACCCCTATGAGCACCGCCTTCAAGCTATCCACAAGATTCTCCACTGCTTCAAAGGTATACCGGGCTCAAGTTTATTTTTCTCCCATCACACCTCTCAGTATATTGTTGTTTATACTGATGATGATTAGGTTGGATCAATTCATGCTCGGCGTTCCACCTCGGGTATTGCTCATTTGTATGGGGCAATCTTGTTTCGTGAAAAAGCAAAAACAGTCGGTAGTTGTTTGAAGCAATGCTGAAGCTGAATTCTGATCTATGTCCTTAGGAATTTGTAAAACTATCTGGCTACGCATCATGCTCCACGAACTCCGAATGCCAACTTTCGTCCCGCTGCAGTTATTCTGTGATAATAAGGCTGCAATGAAGATTGCTCACAATTCTGTCCAACATGATCATACCAAACATGTGGAGATTGACAGACACTTCATCAAATAAAAGATTGAGTCTGGGGAGATCTGCATTTCATATGCTCTAGTGGTCAACTAGCGGACATCCTCACCGAAAATCTGTTTCTCCCTTTGTTCGATGACTTTAAGTTTAAGTAGATTATGACTGACATCTATGCTTTAACTCGAGGGGGAGTTTTAGATTATAACGACTATCCCTATGTCATTATTACTAATTATTTGCTCTTATTTCCTAACTATGTATTCCCTATTTTGCTTTATTTTGTTTTATTTTCTTTCCTAATTTTATTCTGGATTTATTTGTTTCTTTTATTATGTCTATTATAATTGAGTTTAAATACCTCTCCTCCTATCAATAAAATCGTGTTGGTCTATTCCAAATCTCAACACATTCTACCTTATATATGCATGAAAAGCCGTATTTCATTTTTTTATAAGTTAACAGGTAGTGTTTTTTATATGATGGGTATGATTTGGGTGGTATAAATGCAAAAAAACAAAGTTTAGGCATTGATATGTAAATACATAAGATTGGATGGTATGTATGTAAATAAGAAACCCCCACCCCCAAACAACAACAAAAAAACAGAAAAGCAAGAACATTTCTAATAAATATGAAAATAAAATCTATTTATACATCTTTATAATATATACTTGATAATATTTTTCACATTTGGGTCCACATTGAGCCAATTCTTAGTTCCAAGCTTATAAGATAATTTGTAAAGATTATTAATAAAATTAATATTATTTATTAAGATAAGTAATTTCATAAACTATATCGATCAATGTGATGGTGATCATATTTCACGTTCATACATGCATTACAACTCAAATAAACCTTAAAATTAAGTACAATGGAAGTTGCATAGATAATAGAAGGCTAAGAATCAATTAAAACGTCGAGAAATGTGCAGCAAGGAGGATCCACCACGTATTCCTAGGCAAGGTACGAACACACCACTTGTGAAAGGAAGTGGTGGATCATCCTCGCCGCCCATATCTAGTGCAGTTCAACCATTGATTTCAGTCCAAACAGCAGCCAATTGTGTCGATTTATTGTCCAACAATAGATTTCGCCTCATATCACATTCCAAACGCCATCAATACCCATATTTTCACTTCCTTACTATCTCACAACCACCTCCCCTCCAAATACCCTTTCTAAATACTTTCTAGAAGACCTAGAACAATATCATCTAGTATCAAAGCTTGGGAAGTCCTAGAATTTTTAAGCTTATCTTTTTTGTCCAAATCTAAAGTAATAAAAAAAACCCCACGATTCCCAAATCGCCCGACACCTACCACCAACACAAAAACCGTTGATCAACCTTGATTTGAAATCAAACATCTGTCAAAAACCTGATCAGGAGAAAATGACGTCATGCTGCCAAGAAAAAACTCTCAACAATGTGTCTGAAAACTTACTATGGAGGATATGTAACAAAAAATCCTCCAACTGCAACAGAGACTTGTCACTTTTGAGAGAAGATAATTCGGTGGCCACCCATAGCCACAATAGTGACTCACCAAATTGAGGGGAGGAAGTGAATCCCTTCCACCAAAAAAACTTAAGTAACAAAGAATCAATACCCTGACAATTTGACATGATATATCAAAGAAGAAACCATGATTTTGGAGTGAAGATTGACTTTCCAGATTTTGATGGTCACCTGAATTCAAAAGAGTTCACCGAGTGGCTTCAAACAGTGAAACGAGTCATTGAACATAAAGATGTTTCACCAGACAGAAAGGTCAAACCAACCGCCATGAAGTTAAAGAATAATGCTTCATTATGATAGGAGAACCTAAAGCATATTCAACAGCGAGAAGAGAAAAGGTCACCATCTGCTTTAAAATGAAGAGGGAGATGCAGTGTAAATATCTTTCTCCACATTACCGACATAATATGTTCCTAAAACTTCATCACCTGCACTAGAGAAATTCTCCGGTGAAGGAGTACACAACTGAATTTGATCAACTCATACTGAAATGTGAGCTGGTGAACAAGAAGAGCATACAATAACAAGATATCTTACAGGATTGAGGCGATCTATTAATAATGTGGTGCAACAGCATCCGAATTAATCCTTACTCGATGTATATATCCTAGTTCTGCAGGTGGAGAGACAATAATACAATATTAGGTCCACACCACTCTTCAAACAAAATTCAACCCTAGGATCATGAAATAAGAGTACACACATCTCAACCTACCCCTCCAGAGAAAAAACGGTTTAGAGTAGAGACAAAGTAGGGACCATTAACATTATTAAATCTATCCCAGTCAAGAAGTGCTTGAAGTGCCACGACTTTGGGCACATCGTGTCTGATTTACACAAAAATGTGATATCTTTCACTGAGCAGGGTCCAATGAAAGAGACGGGATAAAAATCCAAATGAGAAGAATACTACTTGCAGCATATGATGGAGAGATACTAGTGATTCAAGTTGAGCCCATGAGAGTAATATGGATTAACATTGGTTGTCCTAGAAGATAGTGAGTCAGAGGTGATGAGTGTTCATAAAGAGTTTGAGAATGTGGTGCCACAAACTACCTATTTGCATGCATTAAGAGGAGCATCAACAAGTCTGACATTGGCTATCCAAGAGAGTCATGAGTTCGAGGAGTCAACATTAGACACATGACAGGCCTAAATAAAAGAATTTCAGAATTTTCAAACATACAGTCTATACCTCATAAGTTGTCGCTTTTAAGGAAGATCCAATATGCCAAAGATGAGAAAGTTTTGAGCTATTTTTGAAAGGCCATATAAAGTAATCAGAGTGCGAAGTTTTAGTTCAGTTCAATAATGCACCTACTGAAATATGATCAAATAAGGTGGAGAACCACAACTTTGGAAATATTCTTAAGTGCTTTGTGGGAAAATAAAAAAATTCGACAGCGGGATCCAGACCCTTTTAGAGAAAAAGTTTCACCTAATAGAAGAGAATGAAGTGGGAGCTCCCACTGCAGCCAAATTCTGCAAAATAGGCAGGATCCACGATCCTGTCGAGTTACCGATCTCAAGAGCTATGGATTCCTACAATTGTGAGAAATCTATTTCGCCAAGAATGTTGTTCCTTTACATATTTCAACCCAATTTCTTTTCTTTTTGATTTCTTCCTTTTTTTTAATTAAGTTAATTTATGAGAGAATTATTTATATCATGTTACTTTCTAGTTTAGGGGAATTTTGCTATTGTTATTGTGTTTGGAGAGGTTCATTCTCAGTTTGATGGTCTCCTAATAATTTATAATTTCTTTTCGCAAGTGGTGTGCCTGTATCGTGTTCAGGAACTGGTGATAGAATCTTCTCCCGATTTTTACATCATCCTTTCAAATTCTTTTTTGTTGTTTTCAATCGGGACAGTTGTCGAACGACGCTTATCCCCTTCCAAACGCCTTCAAACTTGCCACTTCCCCACTAAATCTCCATTCAAATCGTCTTCTAGCAACCCTAGAACAGTATCGATACCTATTCTTTATAGGGACCATCTTAGGCATGTTTTATCAAAAGAAAAACATTAAGGCTTGTTTGAGATCATTTTTATTTTTTTATTTTGTTTTTTCTTTTTTTTTATTTTAAAAAATATGTTTGTTGAGTGTATTTTTTACATATTTTTATATTTTATTTAAATTAGCTTATCTTTAAAAATACTCAAAACATCGAAAAGTTGCTTTAAATGTTTTTAAAAATATCTAAATATGTTATATTATACCAAACATTTTTTATTTTAAATCAAAACATAAAGAGAAGAAAAAATAAAAGTCAACTGTGATCCCAAACTACCCCTAAACTATTGAAACTAAAATAAAAACTTCTAAAAACCATAGAGGTTGTATGGGAGCATCTTTTTTTTATTATTATTTTAATTTAAAACAAAATATATTGATTATTTAGTTAAACCATGACTGTTTTTAAAAACACTCAAAACACCTAAAAACTATTGTTCGAGTGTTTTCAAAAAGGTGTTATTTTATTTTTAGAAACAAAAATAAAGACATGTAAAAACAGACGAAAAAATATGATTTTAAAAACAAAAGAAACAAAAAATAAAAATAAAAAAAACAAAATTGATTCCAACAAACCCATAGTGTCACAACAAATGACAATTGCTTAGCACCTGTCAATAAAATACATGTGTTTATGTAGGCAAATAAAGTAATAAACAAAAAATAATAATAATAAAATAAAATAAAATGTAGGCAAATAAAAGCAATAAAATAGAATGAAATAAAATGGGAAATATTCTCAATTAAGAGGATATAAAACAAAATAAAGGTGTGATATTGAATAATTAATAACTTCCGATATTGTAAAATCTCTATGATAACACTCACACTAAGTTAAAACATATATATTATGATAATGTAGGTTGCCGCAAATATAGTAGAATGGAATGAACTTATAGGCTTCATGAAAATATGTACCACCTGTTTTTCACAAGAGACAGGAGGAGGATCGACAATCGATATTCTTTGATAGAATTCATCTTTGATCAAAGGAAAATCTACTTCAATGTGTTTTATTTTTTATGAAAAATAGGATTTTCATATATACAAATTATTTCCTAATTATCACACTTGAGAATCTTGACGAAGTAATAAGAAAGAAAAAGTTTTCTATTAAATTTATAATCCTTATAATCCGTATCATTTCACCAGAAAAATGTAATATAAACATATATTCAAATTCATCAAAAGATCTAATAACAATAAATTTGACTTTCAATTTTCTATGAAACAAGATTTCCTTCAAAAGTGAAAAATAAAAAACACCATCTTAAGCTGAACTTATTATCTTTAGCTAATCTAAAGCAACATCATAGCAAGTTATTGAGTGTTTCTAAAAACCAAACCTTTTTTATGAGACTTCTTAATATATCTTAAAATCCTATAGACATCCTTCTAGTGTTATTTTTTTCATGGCCAAATGTCAATTAAAAGAAGCACCTTCAAAGCTCTCCTCATCATTAAATGTCTAACAGTGCCTTTGGAAAAGTCATCAGATTTGCACCTGAGAGATCCAATTTCATTAAGCAGGATTATGCACATTTCTTCTTTGAAAGAAAAACACCGTTTGTAGTAAGCAAACTCAATGCCACTAAATTATTTTGGACATCAATTGACACTATTTCATATTTTCAATGGTACAATAACATGCCCAGGGAGAAGAATGTTATTAATATACACAATGATCAAAATATCAAAGGACAAGTGGCAGATGAAGATAAAATGATCAATTGAGCTACTTTGAAGACCGGTATTAACAACGACTATGCAAAGTTTACTAAACTAGACAAAGCGACTTTAGTTCAAACCCAATTAAACTTTGAAACATACATGTTTTGTTTCCCCTTTAGCAAGGTTGCTCCATATAAATACTTCTGAATAATTCTCTATAGAGAAAGGCAATTTTGGCATCCATTTACAGTGAGAATCGCTTGCTGATTAGTGGCTATGGAGAGGATGCCAACAGAGTTAAGTGATGAGAATGTTTCAGAATAATCAACACCATCCTTTAATCATCAATAAAGATTTTTTAGAGATCAATGATTCTTCAAAATAGAGTAATCATGAAAAACATATTGTAGAAAAACAACCTCTTGGAGGAAAAAAAATACTTGATTTCATTATTCACATGCAAGATACATATATAAGGAGACCAACCCTCCTAATTTAGAAGCCTTCCAAATATCTCTAATCTAAATATAGAAAGAAAATAATTCTGAAATAAATATATAAAGAAAATAAATAATCAAGGAGTTTCCAGTTTCCAAATTTATCTCCAATTAAGTCCCACAATAGCTTTGAGGTGGCCGACCCTCCCACATTCTTGATTTTCCACTCCCCCTTCAAGCTGGATCATATATGTTGTAATGACCCAACATAGTATTCAACTAAGTGAAGTAGCCTGCAGATACAGCTTTAGTGAAAACATCAACAATTTGGAGATGCGTTGGAATGTAGATCGTGTGAATAATGCCACTATTGACCTTTTCAAAGATAAAAGGTTTATCAATCTCAATGTGTTTGGTCCTTTCATGATCCACATGATTCTTTGCAATACTAATGACGACTTGGCTATCATAGAACATCTTTATGGGATTGACCATGGAGTATCCCAGCTCATTTATTAACCTTAGGATCCACATTCCTTCACAAATTCCCAACGCAAGTGCCCGGTACTTCGATTCTTTACTACTTCTAGATATCACTGTTTGCTTATTGCTCCTCCATTTGACAAAATTTTCCATATATAGGAATAATACTCAGTTGTGGAGCTTCTAGCGATGAGTTCTCCTCCCCAAGTACCATTAATATAAATCTCTACTTCCCTGTTATCTGAATTCTTAAACAATAACCCTCTACCAGGGGTCTTCTTAAGAAAGCTCAATAATTTGTAAACCATCTTCAAATATTCTTCATTTGGATTATGCATACATTGACTCACGATGCTGACAAAATAAAAGATATCAGGGTTAGCATGTGACAGATAGACAAACTTTCCTAAAAATCTCTGGTATCTATCTTTCTCTACTAGTGCCTTTTCTCCTCCTGAATATAACATTTTGTTGAATTGCATAGGAGCCTCAACAGATTTGCACCCCAACATCCATATAATTTTTAGTAGATTTAGGATGAACTTTCTTTGGGAAATCACAATTTCTATCGTGGACCTTGCCACTTACATGAAAATAAAATATGTTATAACTCCCAGATCATTGATTTCAATTTCAATTGCAAGAATCTCCTTAATTTTTCCAATATTTTTTTCATCATCACTTATCAGGATCATATCATCTACATAGAAAATAAGCACAGCTTTTTTATCTCCTTGTGTATGTTTTAAGAACAATATATGATCAACTTGGCATTGAATGTACATATTAGATTTCAAAGCCTTGACAAAATTGCCAAACCAAGCCCATTGAGATTATTTAAGTCCACAGATTGAATTTCTTAGTTTACATACCAAATGTTTCTTTGAGTTGTTTTTCACTACTGGTGAGATCTGCATATACACTTCTTCAAAATCTTCATTTAAAAAGATATTCTTGATATCAAGTTGATGCAATTCTCAATCTTCTTTCAATGTCAATGAAAGAATAACTCTTATAGTATTTAGTTTGGCCACTGGTACGAAGGTCTCATGATAATCCCATAAGACTAAGTAAAACCTTTGGCCAATAAGCTAGCCTTGAATGTATCAATGCTCCCACTGCTTTGTACATGTCATTGAACACTCATTTGCACCTAGCAAGTCTTTTTATGGAGGCAGCTTTATAAAGGTCCATGTCCCACTTTGATCAAGTTTTTGGATCCTCTTTGACTGACTTTTTCTATTTTGAACTTTAAAGTGCTTCATGAATAAAATTGAGTATTTGCTTACTGACAATATTAGATACAAAAGTTTTATAAGTTGATGATAACTTCCCATAGGTACATAATTCTAGACAGAATAATTTGTGCAACTTCTTTTGTCTTCCCTGCTAGATTCCACCTCCCTTGGAACTTCAAAGATATGCGAATTTATGTTTGGTTGTGAACGGTCCTGTGATTGCATATTATCCTTATCTAGCTCAACGGATTTCTTTCTTCTGATGTGCACACAAAGTTTCTAGTGCATTTCCTTATTGTCAACCTCAAGTTGGATATCCTCAAGTGGTGCAACTTAGAAGAAAGGATGGTTAGACATAAATAAGAATTGGTTGTGGTGCTTCTAGTTCATTACAGGTATCCGGAATAATATCCAAAATCTGATATTCACTCTCCCCCTAAATTTTAATTTGGGGTAACATGATTATTTTTCAAAGAATGTAATACTCATAGACTTATAGTATTTTTTAGTGATAAGTGAATAACCCATACCATTTTTTGTTAGAAGCATAAAAAAAAAATACATTTGATGAATTTTAGGTCAAGCTTTTTGCAGTTTGGTTGGTGAATGTGGACAAAGGTGACAACCAAATAATTTTAGAAGAAAATTGCATGAAAAAGGTCTAACATGAGGATATTTTTCCATCAAAACATAGAGAGGTGCTTTGAATCCAAGAATTTTGCTGACATTCTACTAATGAGGTAGGTGGCTAAGGGCACACCACTCCCCATTAAATTTTTTGGGACATTGTGAGAAAGCATTATAGATCTAGATACCTCAAGAAAATGCTTATTCTTCCTCTCAACTATCCAATTTTTTTGTGGAGTCTCAGCACAGGAACTCACATGGATGATATCATTATTTACGATGAAGCGTCCAATGATAGAGTTGAAATATTCCTTTACATTATCAGTCTTGACAATATGAATTCTGCATTAAACCTAAGTGTAAATCATGTCATGAAAGGACTAAAATGTTTGTGCAGTTTTAGATTTCTTCTTCATGAAGAATATCTAATAGATTCTAGTGTGATCATGATTGAAGAATATAAACCATCTGGGACCATTGAGGGTTTTCACTTTTGAAGGTCCTCAACAATGGATGATAGAGAAACTATGCGAGAGTTTGTACCGAGATAAAAATATACATGAAGAGTATGTTTAGTTAATTGGCGTGTCAGTAGCTTGTTCAAGAACATGTGGTGGATCTTCCTTGACAACTTTGCCTCATCGGAGCAGGAGTTTCATGGTTTTCTCTGTTGTTTTCAGCCTGGGAGCCACTGAACTGCTGTTCTAGCGTCCGATTTGCTGCCAACAACAATTTTCGTCGTTCCTCAACTACTGTCATCTTTTCCACCACTGTTGCTCATTCCACAACCCTGCTATAACCCATTTCCTAACCTTCACACACCGACTAGTTGCCTTAAGCCGGTGTCACCGTTCTCACTAAGCTTCTTTTTCATTCAGGAAAATCTATAAAACCAACATCACTTGCATTGACCATATAGACATTGCAGTTTCCATGCATTGACATTTGCTTGTCAATTCAAAAATAAAATAAAGCTCCATAAAAACATAGCAAATCTTCTCCCATGATTCATGAATCAATCCATTTGTGTTCTCTTGCAGTGCAATAGTTTAGTTAATTAAACTATTATATGGCCAAAAAAAGCCAAAAATCTAGTGTTTTTTTATGCTCTAAACATTGATGAAGTGACAAATAATTTCAAAGTTATCCTTTGGTTCTTTTAGAAATTGAAGATTTGCACCACCAATTGGAAATTGATAGAATGGAGCAAAAATTCCCTTAGGACATGTAATTAGAACTGCTCAATGTGTAATGCATTTTAAGATTAGTACACAGTGCCTCATAAATGATTGAGTGGAAAGTCCCATCTTTTATATCAAACAGAGGGAAGTTTTTCTTTTTAGATCCGAATATTCTGAATTGGATTACAAAAAAAAATGAGTAATTGTCCGAGAAAGAAGAAGCTGGAGAGAAGAAAAAAGTAATTGGATAAAGGCCAAAAATAACATAAGCTTTGCATATCACTACTTAAAAACAGAAAGAATATTGGCAAACTTACAGGAATCTACTGTCTGTCCAGCACATATTTCCAACACTTCACTGGTACATAGGGGGGTATATCTATAAAATTATGTCCGTTAGAAAAATATAAAAAAAGAGAAAAAATTTTCAACCAAGTTGTCCACATGGAAATTAAATAATATGCTGAATTTTTTCAGACAATGCAAATTATTATGCAGAAAACAAGATGGCACAGAAAGAACAAAACATTAAGATAATTCTTCATGTCAATGGCTGCTAGCTCTTTACAGCAACATGCTTTCTGGCAATGTAATTTTAAGTCAATTTCAATGCACTGCTGAGAGAATCCACAAGAAATATGACAAAACTGCTGTCAGCTTCACCAACATAGGTTGTAAATCACATAGAAGACGAAGGATTTATCTGAAATCTATCAAAGTGACACCTTATTATGCAATTTAATATTTTATGCGAGGGCAATGCATAAAAAATGAAGGATGAGAGGACATTTTCCCCACAAACAGTTGGCTCATTGGGCTTATTTTTTAAAAGTCTAAATCCAGTGAATGATTTCTTCTCAAGCATCATCGAGCCATCCATGGAGGCATTGCTCGCTTGAATTGAAGTTTGTAAGGGTAGATTGCAATTTGAGCAATAATGGAAGATTGGAGCGTAATTGTTCTAGACATGCGTACATTCACCAACCAAATCCATTCAAGATTGTGCTGAGACAAAAAATCGTATGTGTTTATGCATTCAAGCAAACATGTTTAGGTTTCAATCTTATCTCAAACTAACTCGATCTGATCCATAGGTGAACTTAATTCAAGTTCCATCCGTGTTGGGTTTGCTTTGTTAATCAATTTGTTTACTTCGATCAAACCTTAGCTCGAGCCGAAAATTGATTTGATTTTCTAGTGATATTTGAGAAAAATTCAAAGCCTTAAGGATACAACAGTAACAACAACAACAAAGCCTTAATCCCACTACGTGGGGTCGGCTACATGAATATCCATTGTGTCCTATTTAGTGTCATATTTTCATTTAGTTCTAATAAATTAAGATCATTTTTATATGATAAGCCCAAGTCTTCCTAGGTCTACTATGCCTTTCTTAACATAAGTCGAATCTAAAACATCTACTCTGCTAATTGGAACATCACATGGTCGACTCTTAATGTGACCAAACCATCTAAGACGACTTTCTCTAATTTTGACCGTCACAGGAGCTACATGAACCCTATCACGGATATACTCATTTTGCATTTTGTTTCTAAGTGTAAAGCCACTCATCCACCTAATCATTCCCATCTCGGCAACACTTAACTTAGTATTATGCTTCTCTTTTAAAAATCAACATTCAGCGCCATAAAGCATGCAGGTCTCACCACCGTCTTATAAAATTTTCCTTTCAATCTTAGCGGTACTTTTCTATCACATAAAAAGACCGCCATAAGACATTATTATGCTTCTCTTTTAAAGGCCAACATTCAGCGCCATAGAGCATTACTTAACTTATTATTATGCTTCTCTTTTAAAGGCCAACATTCAGCGCCATAGAGCATTGCAGCTCTCACCACCGTCTTATAAAATTTTCCTTTCAGTCTTAGCGGTACATTTCTATCACACAAAAGGCTCACCGTCTAATAAAATTTTCCTTTCAGTCTTAGCGATACTTTTCTATCACCTCCCCACCGTCTTATAAAATTTTCCTTTCAGTCTAAGCGGTACTTTTCTATCACATAAAAGACTCACCAACATTTTATAAAATTTTTCTTTCAGTCTAAGCGATATTTTTTTTATCACACAATAGGCCCCAAAAAAAATTTTCCTTTCAGTCTAAGCGGTACTTTTCTATCACACAAAAGGCCCGAAGCATTCCTCAACTTCAACCAACCAACTTGAATTCTACTATTAACATCCCCATCTATATCACCATCGCTTTGACTTATTATGCTTCTCTTTTAAAGGCCAACATTCAGCGACATAAAGCATTGCAGGTCTCACCACCAGTCTAAGCGGTACTTTTAGAGCATTGCAGGTCTCACCACCGTCTTATAAAATTTTCCTTTCAGTCTTAGCGGTACTTTCGAATCAACACAAAAGGCCCGAAGCATTCCTCCACTTCAACCAACCAACTTGAATTCTACTATTAACATCTACAAAAGGCCCGAAGCATTCCTCCACTTCAACCAACCAATTTGAATTCTACTATTAACATCCTCATCTATATCACAATCGCTTTGAACAGCAGACCCAAGATATCTAAATCGTTCACACCTTTTAATAATTTAATCACCCAAAGTTACACTTCTGTCACTATAGCTACTACTGCTAAAATTATATTCCATGTATTTAGTTTTAGTTCTACTCAAATGAAGGCGTTTAGACTCCAATGTAGACCTCCATAATTCAAATTTTTCCTGGGTTTTTTCTCTCGTCTTATCCACGAGAAGGATATCATCAGTAAAAAGCATTCACCAAGGTACATCCTCCTGTAAATGTCCGATAAGACCATCCATAACTAAAGCAGAAAGATATGGGCTTAAAGCTGATCCCTGATGTAATCCAACAGAAATAGAAAAATATATCATCACCCATCCTAGAAGTCAATTAAAGCATGCTATCTCCATTAGAGCTTACATACAATAGCCAATAAATGTTTGTGACATCTCTAATTCTTTTAAATATACAGGAGAAAAATTAAGATGGAAACATCAACAGCACATAACAAATTTTCATGCAACCACACAAGTGCCATGTAGCGGCACACTATTTTGCTATATCATCAAAACAACTTGAGTGTGGTCCCCTTTATACGATGCATAAGTTGTAGATTTTCCAAACTCTATTCCGATTGTGTTGTTATTTGTGAGAAGTGCAGATTGACACAAGATAACTGGATAACATAATATGGTTATTTTTAATTAAATAAATAATCTTAATAATAGATGTATTTCAAGGTTTATAAATATTGATAAAACTTAGGTTTTAAGCCTCTTCAATGAAAAAAATTGTAAAATTAGCTTTGAATTTCATAAATTATTATAAATTCAAGAAAAAAATCTAGATGACTAAATGGAAGCATATTGCATAACATACATATTATTTTAATGAATACTTACACATCCACAATATCTTTAAAAATATTTTCAAACTGTAAAAATTCAAAAAATTATCAAAAAATTTCAATACGCTAAAAATAGCTTTTTGGACACCTTTACAAATTAATCTGCTCCATATAATTTCAAATTAATCCAAGAGAAAAGGACTAGTAATCTCCATACTCTTGAGCCAATACTATGGTATTAACATGACTGATTAGATAAAATTGCCAAAAATATGAGTCTAGCCTAGTTGAATCTCAATTAAGCAAGATGTCCTAAAGAGCAACACCTTAATAAGGGTAAAAAAAATATGCATTGGTAGGGTGCGAAATTGGGATTACANATATATATAGACACACACACACACACACACACACACACACACACACACACATTGGGAAAGAAGCGTTATTCGGCTCCTTATATATTAATCAAAATAAAGAGGTACAAAACAATGTGGAGACGGATCCCCGCTACTAAAATCCAAAAAAATACAATACTCACACCATAGGTGTTCCGTCTCCATCATTAANCATTAGTTACTCCAAAACCGTAGCCACCATGAATATTTCTGAAATCTTCTACCACTCTACTGACATGTCCATGACTATAATGGCACTAGTTTGAGAAAATAATAAAAGATAAGGATATATACATAACATTAAATAATTAGTAAATGCCTCCAACTTCGACACCCACAATTGCTTTCTTCCTGCTGAGATCCTAAAAAAATAATATTAAGGATAAAAGAACATTGACCATTTATACGGTTTACATCGATAACTTATAGATAAAAAATTCCAAGAAAGTGGGAATATATATGAAATTTTAATAAATTGATGAGAAGCCTGTAATATTTCCGAGTGATAGAAAAGGGAGATCCATCAACAATGAAGATAGAAGGGCTAAAATAAATAATAAATGAGAAAAATAATTGTGGATTCCCTGTCATATGAGGAGGTATCATAATCTAGAACATAAGAAGTACTAAAGTGCAGTTGCAATTGTTTACTAGAATAAATAACAAGAAAAGCTGAGGTAGTCAACTGGGAGTGCCATAGTAGGTGATCATATTCTTCTTGGCAGAGAAAAGTAGCTAAAAAATAAGTAGCAGAATCAAGGTTAATGGTAACAACCTGCTAAGTGCTTACGGACAACCAATTTTTTTCATAAATAATAAGAAAAGCTGAGGTAGTCAACTGGGAGTGCTATAGTAGGTGTTCATTTCTTCTTGGGAGAGAAAAGTAGCTAAAAAATAAGTAGGAGAATCAAGGGTAATGGTGACAACATGTTAAGTGCTTAAGGACAACCAATTTTTTTCCAACAATGGTTGAATGAGTGAATAGTCTTTGGAGATCCTAACAAAGTAGAAAATGTATTGATTATAATGATGTCCACCACCATGATTACTGCAACCATGATTACCACGACTGCATTGTTCGTGATTAGAAGAAGATAAAACAATAAGCTGAGTAACCCAAAGTATGTGTTTATCACTACTACCCTCAATGACTCGAAGAATGTGTGCAGTCATTCTTAATAAAAAAAAACCAAAGAATGTGTAAAACCCACGGAGACATTTAAAACAATACAATAAACAATTAATTGAACTCGAAAAAATTGGAGAGAAGAATGGACACCTAAGAAAAACTTGGTATTAGGAAATTCCTCATTTTACTTTTGCTAAGTAGTGGGATAGGGGTAAAAGAGTTACATTGCAGTTCATCCTATTTGCCTTTCAAGGTACTATTCATCTTGTACAAAATTTTCAAATGAAAGTAAAAAAATAACAATGCAAAAAGTGAAAGCTAAAAAGATACAAATGTTTTAAAAGTATGTAGATTGAAGAAAATTCAAAATCGATCTTGTAGTCAGAAGCTTGTCAGTTTATATATTTGGCAAAGCATGTTTCTTTAGGGGTCAAAGTATCCATATAATGAGTTTTTTCATGAGATCCAATGAGGATATGAAAAGTTTGAAACCACAAGAGAGATGGTATCATTGAGTTTGATAATGGTATCAATATTGGAGGACTTCACTTCAGAGAAAAGAATAAAGAAAGTCACCAATGAACACAGTAAAAAGAAGGTCAAAACTATAAGTTAATTAATCATATAGAGCATGCTCAACTATGTTAAGGAGAAATCATAGGATGAGATATATTTAGTAAACATTGCACAAGTGAGAGGATATATAAGACAACACAAAATGAGCGAGAGAGAATGTTGTAGGTGTGAGGGGGTCAAGATAAGTTATGGGGAGCTCAAAGCACAAGATAGGGGCATAATAACATTGTAGGTGTGAGGCTTATCAAGGTTGCAGTGCTATGGGTGGAGGTGGCAAGTGTGTCAAGCGAGCACAATGCACTGAGTGCATGCAAGTGGGCAATTGCAGTTGATGAGGGACGCATGAGAAAATGTATGGGGTAAAAAGAAGGGGTTAAGGAATCCATGGCTAATCCATAATTGACTTTGGTAACCTGTTAAAAAAACAGAAAACTAATTGATTTCTTTCACCATAATACATGTGCTTCTACATAAACAAACACGAGATGAAATAGCTAAGGAATGAATAGAAGAATATTGAATAACTAATAACTTTGTATCAAGTAAAATATCTATAAAAACAGAAAGAAACAATTGAAATAAAATCAACTATAAAATAAAATCAAAACTCATAATGTTGATTTGTATCATGATTCTTTGCTTTCATCTTTATAAATTTTCATATTTTCTTGTTCAATGTCGAAAAAGATAACTCTATTTTTCATGGCTGATCATACACAACTTTGTATTCATGCCATCTTTGTTTAAGCCGTTCCTTTATAATCATTTCCCATCAATTTAATCTAGACTTCTTATTGATCCATCTTCTCCCCTTCATGATAAATGCCCAAACCACCTAAAAACCTAATTATCACTACTTTATCTTCAATAGTTGACATTTTAATCTTTATATTAAATTATCATTTTTATTATATTTTTCCTAGTTTATAACTATGCTCTATCAAAGCATTTCATTTGAAATGTTCAACAAAAATAATAGAGTAACTAAAGTACAAAGATAAATAAGAATCCACTATTTCTTTCATTCTTTTTGTCACAATAGAATGATTGTGCCTTGGATGTATTCCTACCTTTAAAGCTCTTCTTCATTCTTTTTAATGCGTAAGCAACTTATCTTCGCTTCAAGGAATCACTTGGAGCAAGTAAATGGGACACTATGTTTGACAAGAGAGCCATCCAACGGTTTTGCGGGATTCCACGATCCTGCTTATGCGTGATGAGAGGGAGAAGGGAATTTTCGCTCAATTCAGACCCCAATAGGGAACTTTAGCAGCTATTGCTGCCACGGGTTCTTGTGGAACCTACTTTTCTTTTATTTCTGAATTAGAATTAGGGTCATATTGACTTTAGATTATTTATATATTGCTACCTCTTATTTTTTTGAGACTTTTGCTTTGTTTTGTGTATTTTGGATAATGTATTCATTGCTTTCCGCCATAGAAAGTGTTGAAATCTTCTTTTTTTTTTCAAGTAGCATGTTAGTAGCTTGTTCAAGAACATGTGGTGGATCTTCCTTGGCAACTTTGCCTCATCGGAGCTGGAGTTTCGTGATTTTCTCTTTATTTTCAGCCTGGGAGCCACTGAACTGCTGTTCTGGCGTCCGATTTGCTGCCCAACAACAGTTTTCGCCGTTCCTCAACCACTGTCATCCTTTCCACCTCTGTTCCTCATTCCACAACCTTGCTAAAACCCATTTCCTAACCTTCACACTTTGACTAGTTGCCTTAGGCCGGTGTCATTGTTCCCACTGAGCTTCTTTTTCATTCAGGAAAATCTATAAAACCAATATTACTTGCATTAACCATATAGACATTGCGGTTTCCATGCATTGACATTTGCTTGTCAATTCAAAAATAAAACAAACATCCAAAAAATCATAACAATCCGCTCCCATGATTCATGAATCAATTCATTTGTGTTCTCTTGCAGTGCAGTAACTTAGTTAATTAAACTATCATATGGCCAANACTTCGACTAGTTGCCTTAGGCCGGTGTCATTGTTCCCACTGAGCTTCTTTTTCATTCAGGAAAATCTATAAGACCAATATTACTTGCATTAGCCATATAGACATTGCGGTTTCCATGAATTGACATTTGCTTGTCAATTCAAAAATAAAACTAAGATCCAAAAAATCATAAAGAATCCGCTCCCACGATTCATGAATCAATTCATTTGTGTTCTCTTGCAGTGCAGTAGCTTAGTTAATTAAACTATTATATGGCCAAAAAAAGCCAAAAATCTAGTGTTTTTTTATGCTCTAAACATTGATGAAGTGACAAATAATTTCAAAGTTATCCTTTGGTTCTTTTAGAAATTGAAGATTTGCACCACCAATTGGAAATTGATAGAATGGAGCAAAAATTCCCTTAGGACATGTAATTAGAACTGCTCAATGTGTAATGCATTTTAAGATTAGTACACAGTGCCTCATAAATGATTGAGTGGAAGGTCCCATCTTTTACATCAAACAAAGGGAAGTTTTTCTTTTCAGATCCGAATATTCTGAATTGGATTACAAAAAAAAATGAGTAATTGTCCGAGAAAGAAGAAGCTGGAGAGAAGAAAAAAGTAATTGGATAAAGGCCAAAAATAACATAAGCTTTGCATATCACTACTTAAAAACAGAAAGAATATTGGCAAACTTACAGGAATCTACTGTCTGTCCAGCACATATTTCCAACACTTCACTGGTACATAGGGGGGTATATCTATAAAATTATGTCCGTTAGAAAAATATAAAAAAAGAGAAAAAATTTTCAACCAAGTTGTCCACATGGAAATTAAATAATATGCTGAATTTTTTCAGACAATGCAAATTATTATGCAGAAAACAAGATGGCACAGAAAGAACAAAACATTAAGATAATTCTTCATGTCAATGGCTGCTAGCTCTTTACAGCAACATGCTTTCTGGCAATGTAATTTTAAGTCAATTTCAATGCACTGCTGAGAGAATCCACAAGAAATATGACAAAACTGCTGTCAGCTTCACCAACATAGGTTGTAAATCACATAGAAGACGAAGGATTTATCTGAAATCTATCAAAGTGACACCTTATTATGCAATTTAATATTTTATGCGAGGGCAATGCATAAAAAATGAAGGATGAGAGGACATTTTCCCCACAAACAGTTGGATCATTGGGCTTATTTTTTAAAAGTCTAAATCCAGTGAATGATTTCTTCTCAAGCATCATCGAGCCATCCATGGAGGCATTGCTCGCTTGAATTGAAGTTTGTAAGGGTAGATTGCAATTTGAGCAATAATGGAAGATTGGAGCGTAATTGTTCCAGACATGCCTACATTCACCAACCAAATCCATTCAAGATTGTGATGAGACAAAAAACCGTATGTGTTTATGCATTCAAGCAAACACGTTTATGTTTCAATCTTATCTCAAGCTAACTCGATCTGATCCATAGGTCAACTTAATTCAAGTTCCATCCGTGTTGGCTTTGCTTTGTTAATCAATTTGTTTACTTCGATCAAACCTTAACTCAAGCCAAAAATTGATTTGATTTTCTAGTGATATTTGAGATAAATTCAAAGCCTTAAGGATACAACAGTAACAACAACAACAAAGCCTTAATCCCACTATGTGGGGCCGGCTACATGAATCCTTTTTCTCCATTGTGCCCTATTTAATGTAATATTTTCATTTAGTTCTAATAAATTAAGATCATTTTTATACAATAAGCCCAAGTCTTCCTAGGTCTACCCTGCCTTTCTTAACATAAGTCGAATCTAAAACATCTACTCTGCTAATTGGAACATCCTACCTCTGCCTTTCTTAACACAAGTCGAATCTAAAACATCTACTCTCCTAATCAGATCATCAGCTACCTCTGTCTTTCTTAACACAAGTCGAATCTAGAACATCTACTCTCCTAATCGGATCATCTAATGGTCGCGGCTTAATGTGACCAAACCATCTAAGACGACTTTCTCTAATTTTGTCCGTCACAGGAGCTACATCAACCCTATCAAGGATATACTCATTTTGTATTTTGTTTCTAAGTGTAAAGCCACTCATCCACCTAATCATTCCCATCTCGGCAACACTGAACTTAGTATTATGCTTCTCTTTTAAAAGCCAACATTCAGCACCATAAAGCATTGCAGGTCTCACCATTGTCTTATAAAATTTTCCTTTCAGTCTAAGCGGTACTTTAGAGCATTGCAGGTCTCACCACCGTCTTATAAAATTTTCCTTTCAGTCTTAGCGGTACTTTCGAATCAACACAAAAGGCCCGAAGCATTCCTCCACTTCAACCAACCAATTTGAATTCTACTATTAACATACTCATTTATATCACCATCGCTTTGAACAACAGACCCAAGATATCTAAATCCTTCACACCTTTTAATAATTTGATCACCCAAAGTTACACTTCTGTCACTATAGCTACTACTGCTAAAATTATATTCCATGTATTTAGTTTTAGTTCTACTCAAATGAAGGCCTTTAGACTCCAATGTAGACCTCTATAATTCAAATTTTTCCTGGGTTTTTTCTCTCGTCTTATCCACGAGAAGGATATCATCAGCAAAAAGCATACACCAAGGTACATCCTCCTGTAAATGTCTGGTAAGACCATCCATAACTAAAGCAAAACGATATGGGCTTAAAGTTGATCCCTGATGTAATCCAACAGAAATAGGAAATTATATTATCACCCATCCTAGAAGTCAATTGAAACATGCTATCTCCATTAGAGCTTACATACAATAGCCAATAAATGTTTGTGAANCAAGGTACATCCTCTTGTAGATGTTCAGTAAGACCATCCATAACTAAAGCAAAAAGATATGGGCTTAAAGTCTGTCGGCACTATTATGGTGTGGGGTTTGCCCGTAGGAAGTTGTCGGTCATCAGAATTAAAATCCCGTTNTCGTTTTATTCACGAGAAGAATATCATCAGCAAAAAGCATACACCAAGGTACATCCTCTTGTGTGTTTATCCATAGAAGAATATCATCAGCAAAAAACAAGTTTTTCCTAGGCTTTTTCTCTCGTTTTATCCACGAGAAGGATATCATCAGCAAAAAACCCCAAGGTACATCCTCCTGTAGTGTTCCACGAGAAGAATATCATCAGCAAAAAGCATACACCAAGGTACATCCTCTTATCCAGTAAGACCAAGAATATCATCAGCAAAAAAGCATACACCAAGGTACATCCTCCTGTAATGTCCACGAGAAGAATATCATCAGCAAAAAGCATACACCAAGGTACATCCTCTTGTATATGTCCAGTAATGAGAAGGATATCATCAGCAAAAAGCATACACCAAGGTACATCCTCCTGTAGATGTCCAGTAGAAGAATATCATCAACAAAAAGCATACACCAAGGTACATCCTCCTGTAGATGTCCAGTAAGACCGAAGAATATCATCAGCAAAAAGCATACACCAAGGCACATCCTCCTGTAGATGTCCNCAGTTTTAGTTCTACTTAAACGAAGGCCTTTAGACTCCAAAGTAGACCTCCATAATTCAAGTTTTTCCTGGAACNGAGAAGTGCAGATTGACACGAGATAACTGGATAACATAATATGGTTATTTTTAATTAAATAAGTAATCTTAATAATAGATGTATTTCAAGGTTTATAAATTTGATAAAACATTGGTTTTAAGCCTCTTCAATGAAAAAAATTGTAAAATTAGCTTTGAATTTCATAAATTATTATAAATTCAAGAAAAAAATCTAGATGACTAAGTGGAAGCATATTGCATAACATATATATTATTTTAATGAATACTTACACATCCATAATATCTTAAAAAATATTTTAAATCTGTAAAAATTCAAAAAATTATCAAAAAATTTCAATACTCTAAAAATATAATCTGCTCCATATAATTTCAAATTAATCCAAGAGAAAAGGACTAGTAATCTCCATACTCTTGAGCCAATACTATGGTATTAACATGACTGATTAGATGAAATTGCCAAATATATGAGTCTAGCCTAGTTGAATCTCAATTAAGCAAAACGTCCTAATGAGCAACAGCTTAATAAGGGTAAAAAAAATCTGGTAGGGTGTGAAATTGGGTTTGCGGGTTGGATTCAAGTCTAACCTGAAATCGGTTCGATTTGAAATTGCTTGACCCATATCGGACCATAATATTATTCGTGCACAATGTCTAAATCAAACCCAAACTTTAGCCTAACTAAACCAAACCAACCCGCGTAACTCATTTAACATTGGAATAACAATTATTTGGGTGAATTTAGAGTTGGCAAACCAACCCAAAAAAAGTACACAAGTTGGTATTTTAACCTAAAACCCAATAAAAATTAATAATGTCAATCTGAACTCAAATTTTTCAAGTTGATTTGAGTCAGGTTGGCGCGTTGGATCAATTTTTAACACACATGTGCAACTAATTGATATTGATGCNTTGGATTCAAGTCTAACCTGAAATCGGTTCGATTTGAAATTGCTTGACCCATATCCGACCATAATATTATTCGTGCACAATGTCTAAATCAAACCCAACCTTTAGCCTAACTAAACCAAACCAACCCGCGTAACTCATTTAAGATTGGAATAACAATTATTTGGGTGAATTTAGAGTCGGCAAACCAACCCAAAAAAAATACAGAAGTTGGTATTTTAACCTAAAACCCAATAAAAATTTATAATGTCAATCTGAACCCAAATTTTTCGAGTTGATTTGAGTCAGGTTGGCGCGTTGGATCAATTTTTAACACACATGTGCAATTAATTGATATTAATGATAAGGAATATATGAACCCTAAATAGAAATATATTATGCATTGATACTTGTGCCAAGGCACCCAAATAGAGCAATATCATGCATGGGGCAAGCTTATGTTCATATTGACCCAATCTAGAATATAAAAAGGAATCAACATTGACACCCATGGGAATTCTTGTAGAATAATGAGTT
>JXCR01139972.1:260814-281527 GCA_002079205.1 Phalaenopsis hybrid cultivar | reverse complement strand
GGCTATATGAGAAAGCGATTTAAAGCCCAACCCACCGGCATAAGTCGGTTTACAAAAGCTCTTTCAAGGCAGCCACCGCCTATCGGAGTGGCCAGCCACCCATAAGAAATTATTGAAACATCTTTCAAGAACCACATTAGTGCTCTTCTTAATTTAGAGAACTTGTAACACATACAACGGCAAACTCTGTAGTATGCTCTTAAGCACAGTAATATAACCCTCAAAGGGACAAGAAAACATTTTTTCCAATTCAGGATCCGTTTCTTAACCTTTTCCACAACCTCATCAGATTGAATTTGCCTTCTCCTTCCCTTGATTAAATTGACCTCCAGATATTTAAGTGGAAGAGCATTTAGAGAAAAACCGGTGAAGTTAGCAACCCAATTAGCATTTCCATGACTAATCGTGCTACCCATAAACAAATGACATTTATTTGCACTAAAATGAAGTCCAAAGACCGATTGGAAATCCTCCAATAATTGATATATTTTCTTGATTGCGTGTTTGATGGCATTAGAGAACAAAAAAACATCATCAGCATAAGCTAAATAGGAGACCTGAACCTTAGATTTATGGGTGTAGTGCAAAGTAGAAACTTTGCTATAGATATCATTAATCAACTGAGAGAAGTAATCAAAGATCAGGATGAAAATAGTAGGGGTTCCACACCCAACACGAAAAAAACCATGTGAATTACCGTTAAGGAGGATGCTATATTTATTACAATGAAGCAAGGTGTGGATAAGCTTGCAAAAATCAGTAGAAAAGCCTCTCACTTTAAGAACAGTAAGAAGAAAATCCTAGCTAATAGATCATATGCTTTACGGATATCCAGTTTAATAACCAAGTTGTCACATTTACATCTCTTATCAATATCATAGATCAGTTCTAAATATATGTNGGTATCCCAGCTAACAGATACATAGATACATACATAGATACATAAAAATATAAATATATATATATATATATAGACACACACACACACAACAACAGTAACAACAACAACAACAAGACTTTATCTGACTAAGTGGGGTCGGCTACATGAATCTTTTTTCTCCACTGTGTCCTATTAGGTGTCATATTTTTATTTAATTCTAATAAATTAAAATCATTTTTTATAAAATATGCCCAAGTCTTTCTAGGTCTACCTCTACCTTTCTTAACATAAGTCGAATCTAAAAGATCTACTCTCCTAACCGGATCATCAGATGGTCAATGTTAAACGTGACCAAACCATCTAAGAGGATTCTCTCTAATTTTGTCCGCCACTGGAGCTACACCAACTCTGTCATGAATACATTCATTTCACATTTTGTCTTTAAATCTAAAGCCACTCATCCACCTAAGCATTCTCATCTCGGCAACACTTAACTCAGTTTTATGCTTCTATTTTAAAGGTCTCACCACCAACTTATAAAATTGTCCTTTCAATCTAAGCGGTACTTTTCTATCACACAATAGACCCGAAGCATTCCTCCACTTTAACCAACCAACATGATGAATTCTACTAATAACATCCCCATCTATATCACCGTTACTTTGAACAATAGATCCGAGATATGTAAAGCATTCACACCTTTTAATAATTGGATCACCCATAGTTACAACTCTGTCACTAGAGCTACTACTACCAAAGTTACATTCCACATATTCAGTTTTAGTTCTACTTAAACAAAGGCCTTTAAACTGCAAGGTAGACCTCCATAATTCAAGTTTTTCCTTAGCTATTTCTCCAGTCTTATCTATAAGAAGGATATCATTAGTGAAAAACATACATCAAGGTACATCCTTCTGTAAATGTCCAGTAAGAGCATCTATAACTAAAGCAAAAAGATATGGGCTTAAATCTGATCCCTGATATAATCCGGCTGAAATAGGAAAATATTTGGTCATTCCTCCTGTTCGAACACAAGTATAGCTCTAGTATACATATCTTTAATGACTTGAATATAAGTCATATCATCACATTTTTTCTCTAGAACTCTCCAAAAGGATATCTCTTGGAACCTTATCATAAGCTTTTTCTAAATCAATAAAAATCATATATATATCCTCTTGATTCTCTCTAGACTTCTCCATCAAACCTCTCAATAAATGTATAGCTTCAATGGTAAACCTGCCCAGCATAAATCCATACTGATTATGAGAAATCTTTGTAATACGTCTTAACTTATGATCATTTATCCTCTTCCATAATTTTAAAGTATGACATATCAACTTAATTCCTCTATAATTTGCACACTATAGTGCATCCCCTTTTTTCTTAAAAATGAGAAGCAAAATATTCTTCCTCCACTCCTTAGCCATCTTTTTAGTTTTAAAAATAATATTAAAAGTTTAGTAAGCCAAGAAACTACCAAATCTCCTAAATATTTCCACGCTTCAATTGGGATATCATCAGACCCTACAGACTTTCCACCCTTGATTTTCTTTAAAGCATCCTCAACTTCTTCTTTTACTAATGTGATAGTAAAAATAAAACATTTTATTACTATTAACAATATTAAAATCACTAAGGTCTATCGCATTTTCAGAAACCTTATTGAAAAATTTATCAAAATAACTCACCCACCTATATTAAAAATCTTTTTCTAAGAAAATCATTTTTTGATTTTCATCTTTAATACACTTTACTTTAGTTAAATCTTTACTTTTCTTTTCCGTTTGATTGACTTGTTTATACATATATTTTTCACAATTTTTAGTATCTAATTTATTATAAAAATCACTAAAAACAGAATTTTTTGCATCACAGATTGTTCTCTTAGACTTCTTACAAGTCATTTTATATTTTTCCCAATTTTCATATCGATCAGATTGAAAATACATCAAATTCAGCTTTCTTTAAATTTTGAATTTGTGCTCGATTATTTTAAAAATTGTTTTCAGTTTTGATGAATTATGAAATATATAAATTTCTATTTATTGTGAATTTAGGTGTTGATATGCATTGAGTGTGTGAATTGTGATATTTGTGTATCGTGAGTGTGCGCGGAAGTCACAATAGGTTTCTTAAGGCTTTTAGTCCTATAGAAACTCTCTTCGGGTCTTCATATGTTGATTCTTAACCCTTGCAATTAAAAGTTGAGTGCTCAGGACCACTCACATGAGGCCTCGCAAAAAAAGCTAGGAGGTGGTTTGAATTTCTAAAATGGTAGGTCCCGGTACTAGTCCTGTAGGAGAGTTAAGCAAAAAATCTTAAGACCAGATCCTAGGCTCTAAGAAGAGTAAGAGACCTCATCAAAAATGAGCTCAACAGTCACGAATTGAATGCCCATGGTTTCAGAGACTATTTTAAACTTCTCATGCAGGTTTTTCGATGTGCCTCATTCACAAGACTTGGATGCATACAACAACAACAACAAGCCTTTATCAAACTACGTGGGGTCGGCTACATGAATTTTTTTTCTCCATTGTTTCCTATTGAATAGCATATTTTCATTTAATGCAAACAGATTAAGATCATTTTATATATAATATGCCCAAGTTTTTTTTGGTCTACATCCTCCTTTCTTTACAATAGTGAAATCTAAAATCTCTATTCTCCTAACAGAGTCATCAGATGGTCTACGTTTAATGTAACCAAACAATTTTATGACTCTCTCTAATCTTGTCTGTCACTGAAGCTACAGCAACCGTATCACAGATATATTCAATTCACATTTTGTCTCCAAACACTTGGATGCATGTGAAGTTAATTTTTTTTTAGATTTTACCCTCCAAAGCAAGCAAAATAACTAATAAAAATCAGATGTTGATATGTTATTTGATGTTGAGAACTTTATATGATTGTCTACTTTTTCCAATTACAATCAAACTAGTGAACTTTCTTACAATGAAAACAAAATAGAAAGCTAACAGGATGTACGAAGCAAATTGCAGATAAATATGAATAAAGAAGACAAAATCTTATACAATCACATTCTAGTTTATTGGTTTGTCTCACGTTTGTCTAACACTTGATGCAGGCCACAACCACTAATATTGGTACATATTTGATGATATGGACCCATTTAATCCCCCCCATAGAATTTAGGAGAGGAAGCATGACTAGAAACTCTCAATGGAATGTTTCCTAAATTTCAAATATAGATGTTTTGCTTTATTTTTGAAGATTTGTAGATGTCCCAATTTGGAGTTAAATAATAGGGCCTTTGTTCCTGTTACTTCAAATAATGAACGTTGCATGAATTTACAAACACTACATTAAAAAAATTTTAAGTCTGTATTTCTGTTGTCAAGTTTGCCTTTTTTTTAAAATATATATATATATAAATATCTAATATAGTCAAAGAATTGAGTCAAGTTGGATGTATCGAAATCCTTGAGAGTGTTTTCATTTCCAAACCTTTAAAAATTTATAAATTTTCAAAGGAAAAATAACTATATTAAGACAAACATATTAGTTACTGTCCTAACAAATAAAGAATACTATACATGATTACATTAATAGTTCTGAGTTTTGTCAATATGCAACGGCTAGAACAGAAGCATAATTGCATACCTAAGACCTACATGACATTAACTAGATCAAATAACCCATCAAATGCATATAAAGAAACTTTCAATATTTCAAAACAAAAGATAAAGTAAAAAAAGAAAGATTTACATAAATACCACTCAATTCCTATGAATTTACACACCTAAACTTCAATTTTTACATACATACCATCTTAACTATGCATGAAAAAGTGTATTTAACATTTTAGTAGTTACATTGGTGGTATTTTTGATGTAATGTGAAAGATTTGGGTGATATAAGTATAAAATACTAAGTTTAGATGTTAGATATTTAAATACACAGGTTTAAGTGGTCTTCATGTAAATTCCCAGATAAAATTTACAAGTAAAAACTGCATACCCGATGCCAACAGCAAGTACTTTAGCAACTTCTTGATTAATTTCTGTGGATTCTCCAATGACGTAGATTGACGTACCTTTAAGGAGCTGTGGAGCCCCTAATCTGAGGGACTCCCAGGATTCCATGGCATCAGGCCACCAGAGTTCTGCCTCACGCTTCTTTAGGTTCACAACCAGTTGATCCTCATCAATGTACCTAGAAGATTGTGCAGAGTTAGACAAAAAAACTATTAGATGGCAAACCATTTAATCTCATTGAATACCAACCAGATAGTTTCAGCTGGTTTTACCCTCTCAAACAAGCAATCCGTCTGCATTAGGGTTCTAAGAGTACCAGAAGCTTTAACCCTAATTAGCAGAGAACTATCGTCCAAATCAACAAATATGTCATCGGAGCTCTCAACACCAAGGGCTGATATATCGAATCTTAGCTCCACTTCTGTGGCGCCATCAGAAAACTGCACCGCACTCAGCGCTTTATTTAAAAGAGTTTTAAGAGGCGTAGAATCGAACAAAAATTGACGTCAAATTCGAATCATTTGCTTAGGGGATTACAAAAGTACGAAATTTCTCATTTTGAACAATTGTTTAGGGATGGAAAGAAACAAGAAAGTCGACNAGAGGCGTAGAATCGAACAAAAATTGACGTCAAATTCGAATCATTTGCTTAGGGGATTACAAAAGTACGAAAATTTCTATTTTTGAACAATTGTTTAGGGATGGAAAGAAACAAGAAAGTCGATATTGTCTATAAAACCTCATAATTTCTTGTGCACGGTGGAGCAGCGGAGAGGTTTTTGCCGGAAACCGACGCGCATCTGTGCAAGATGGGGTTGTTTCGGGAGCAGAGAAAAGGACGTGGTAGGAGCGTGCGGCTCTTGGGGGAGACTTGAAGGTTGGGGAGAGAGTTTTCTGGGACTAAAATGCTCAGGGTTTTGCTGGGATCTAGAGGAGAGGAGACACAGAGGGAACAAATGACAGCAGCGGCCATCGGCGCTAGGAGAGTTGTGAAGAGTAGAGTGGCAAAGGCATAAAAGCAGTGATTAGTGTATTATTAGTGTATTGGGGTGGGGTTTACTTGACACGTGACACTCATTATAGGACTCTAGACTTTCGGAGTCCGGATGTAATATTTTCTCTAAAAGCAGGAATTTGAAATTAACTCGAAAATCATTAAAATCGATTCGAAATAGAAGAGCTGAGTTATCAGTCAAATTTGAATCGAATTTTTTTCGAGTCCACTTTTAAATTCTAACTCAAATAGCAAAGGTGATGATAAAATTCCAACCTTTTTTTAATTAAATTCCTAATGGCTTGATCATGACATTATCCAAAAAATCATCTAGGTGCTTGACTTGTAAATAACAATGTTTGGAGGGCCCTGCATGTAATCATCCATTAACTCAATTTGAACCAATTAGAGTCGAGCCACTTCCAAGCTGGAACTTATCCAAATAACTCAATTTGAGTTAGATCGAGCTTGATTCAATTTCACACAATATTGTACTATATTTCACACAAAATGCAAAGAAACATTATCCTAAGTCCATGTATTCTTATATTTGCTCCTATGATTATTGTTATTTTTTATTTTTTATTTTTTTTACTTTTACCATGAGATTTCTTCTTATAGCTTGATAAACAGATCATGATATTGTAATTGATTAAAATAAAATAGGCTTTGGCAACCATGAGTAAACATTTCAAGGAACATTTATATACATCCCACTCAATTCTTATGTATTACATATCTAACTCCTAAAGTTTAATGATTTGGCATGAATATGTGTATTTTATTTATTTTTTATGTGATATAATAGATGTGGTAGTATGAATGTACTTAAATTTTGAGTCTTTCTTCAGTGCATCTAAAATTTTAGCAAGAAATTTAGAGTGAAATTCATTTGAAGAAGCTAAATCAATGTGAAATGAAAACAAAATTAAAATTTAAGGTGAAGAAATCAGGGAATGACCTAAAGAGTATTCATAATACCAACCAGTTAGAAAATTAGCACAATTGGGTATGTGAGATTAGAGGTTTTGTTTAAGAAAATATTTATTAAGGTTTTATATATTAATAAAATTGATATGTTTATTATGAGTTATTAGCATATAATGAAGAAAGTGCTTTTTGTATATGATTTAAAAGTAAAGCCAAAATACATAAAATTTTAATTTTAATACACATGATGGATTTATTTTATCTAATAAGAAGGTTTGTTAGCATCATGAGCAAACTATCATTTTTACAAAAATTTCTAAGGTGTCATTTTAAAATTTTATTACAATAGACTTGGAAGAATCTTTCTCATCAAATGTGTCTAATAGCCTAGTGTCATCAACAGATTGTTTTATCATGCATGAATTTTGATGCATGTTTTATGAAGGATTTTCAAAGTTCAAATCAAGGTCATATGGGGACCCAATTGCAACAAGTTTATAGTCAAACTGACTGTTTCGATAAGACGAATTCAATGATACAAAAATTGGTTCAATTCGAGTCCAATCAAAGATATTAAATCACTTTTTGAAGTTTGGAATCGTCAATTTAATGGTCAAATGAAGTCCAAATTTGATATATTATTGTTGAACCGAGCATTTTGACTAGAGGAATCCAATGAGCCCAAGCTCATTTAATTTCAAGGTCATTAAGGCCCTCAAATCATAAAAAAATATCCCATGATTAAGGGGGGTCAATATGAGTCGCCTGATTAGGTGATTGAGGATGTTATTCGTCAAAAGACCAAAATGCCCTTACCTCCATGGAGAAGAGAAGGAATTTTAAATCCTATTATGGACTAAAGACCAACGATAACTTCCGATTTTTGTAGTCGCCAACCACCGTCAACTACTATCAGTTGACAGTCGTCGACCAGCTCTGACTCCCCTACTTGTCGCTATTGACGCCCCCTACTTGCTAACGTTATATCTCACAATGGTCGTAATTTATAAAGTCATATTGGAGACTCGATGATAAATTATGGTCGATGTTGTTGTCAAACATTGTCAACAACTGTCCATCAGCCGATGTCGATCATTGTCGTCCGCTCTTGCTTGCCACCATCAATGATCCCTACTTGATAACGTTGTATCTTAAATACAATCATAACATATAACACTCTATTAAAGATTAGATGATAACTTTCAACCTCTGAAGCTGTAAGCCATAATCCATCTGCCACTGTCGGTCACTACCCACTGCCCCTGATTGTTGTCGGTGACCCATGCTTGTTAACATCACATCCCAAATACAACCATAGCATATAATGTTCTATTGAAGAACTGATGATAACTTCCAACCTTTGTAATTGTCAATCATCATCGATTCACAAACCGTTGGCCGACTTCAATCATCACTTACTGGACACAATCGGTGACCCCTACTTCCTCAAACATATCTCAATTATGGTTGTAACATATAACACCATATTAATGAATCGATGAAAGATTTCATCCTCCATAGCCACTGAATGCTGTCAAACACAGCTTGTTGATCGTCATAGACCGTCATCGGTTGCCCCTACTCACCATCATCAGAGTCCTTTTTTTTATTAATAGTATATCTCAAATACGATCGTAACATATATTGTCATATTGAAAACCTAGTGATAACTTCTAATCTCTATAGTCGCTGAACACCATTGACCAACACTAGTTGGCCACGGTCGACCACCGTCAGCTACACCCTTGGTTAATAACATTAAATCCCAAATGTGACCATAAAATATAACATCTTATTAGAGACCAGATGATAAATTGCGACCTCAATGCTAATGGATGTCATTGCAGCCCCTAACTATGACCCATATGGTCAACTACCAATACACCTTCAGACTACAACCTTTGGTGCAACTTAAATTATTACAAACCGCAACTACAACCTTTGTGGCCAAGTGTTACCATAGATTCCAACTATGGAATTTATGGCTAAATGATGATATTACTACCCCCAACTACGATCATTTGTTTCCAAGTAAAATTATAGGCTCCAAATAAGATTTTTATAATAATCTGACACTATTACAGCTCACAACTATGACATATGTGACCAACTATTACTGTAGCTTCTAGCTATTATAGTCCCCAACTACAATCAATGTGACCAACTACTACTACAGCTTCCAACTACGATATTTGTGGCCAACTAACACTATTGTAGCCCTTAACTACGGCTTATATGCCCCGTATTACTACAGCTTTCAACTACGGCCTTTGTGGCTAACTGAAGCTATTGTAAGTCCCAACTATCACATATATGGCCAACTGCTACTTCAACATCCAACTACAGCCTTTGTGGCCTACTAACTCCATTGTATCCTTAAAAACAACTTATATAGCCAACCATTACTACAACTTCCAACTATAGTCTTTATGGTAGACTAACGGTATTATAGTCCCTGCCTATGGCCTATGTGGCCTACTAGTACTATAACTTCCAACTACAATCTTTGTGGAAATCTGATGTTATTGCAGGCCCCAACTACAGCCTATATGGGCAACTAATGCTATAGATTTCAACTATAGCTTTTGTGGTTAAGATGTTATTGTAGGTCTCAGCTATGTTCTTTGTGGCCAACTACTATTACAACATTCAACTACAACCTTTGTGGCAAACTAATGTTATATGTGTCATCAACAAATTTTTTATCATGCATGAATTTTGATGTATGTTTTATGAAAAGTTTTTAAAATTTAAATTGAAGGTCATCCGGGGACCCAATGTTTAAGGTTAGGTCTAATGTGGGTTAGACCTAGGGTTTAGGGTTAGGTCTAATATTGTTTAGACCTAAAGTTTAAGGTTAAGTCTAACGTGAGTTAGACCTACAGTTTAGATTAGGTCATATGTAGATTAGATCTAAAGAGGTTATGCTAGAGTTTAGGTCTAATGTGAGTTAGACTTAAAGAGGTTAGGGGTTTAGGTTTAATGTAGGTTATACCTAAGGAGTTTAAGTTAGGGTTTGACACTAAAGTGGGTTAGACCTAAAGGGATTAAGGGTTTAGATCTAATGTAATGAGTTTAAGTTAGGGTTTAGGCTTAATGTAGATTAGACCTGAAGTGTTTAAATTAGGTCTAATGTGGGTTAGACCTAAAGAAGTTAAGGGCTTAGATCTAATGTAGGTTTGACCTAAAGAGTTTAAGTTAGGTTTAGGTCTACTATAGGTTAGAAAAAAAGGGTTTAAATTATGCTTAACGTGGGTTAAACCTAAAGATGTTAAGGGTTTAGGTCTAATATAGGTTAGACCTAAGGAGTTTAAGTTAGGGGTTAGATCTAATGTGGGTCAGACCTAAAGAGGTTAACGATTCAAGTTTAATGTAGATTAGACCTAAGGAGTTGGTTGATATTTAGGTTAAACGTGGGTTAGACCCAAGGGATTAAGTCAATTCTAATTAGGGCACATGTCTAACCTCAATTGGATCAAATCTGATTGTGAGCCTATTTATCTTAGGTTTAAGCTAGATTAAGCTTAAGCCAAATTTAGGCTCAAATTGGGGTAGACCTAGGTCATTATGGATAACTCCAAGTTTCGAGGGGTAACCATACAGTCAATCCCTTAAGATCAGGGTCCCAAGATGGCTTAAAGTGTTAAATTAAGTTTGGGAACAATTTGGGCTAAAGTATAAATTTTCAATTTTTTCATTTTTTCTTCTTAGATTTCTAATTTTTATTTTAGAAATTTTAAAAGTAAAAGTCATCATCTTATGGTTTAATTTTATTTCCATTAATTTTCCTGCTAATTTCTATTTTTTAATTTTGCATTTTCTGATTTTTTTTATAATTATTTCATAAAATAATTATAAATTTGGTAGGAAATTGGTCATTTCATTGTTAGAGAAGGCCTCTTAGCTTGGAAAAATAAAAAAACTTCCCAAGTTTGAGGGGAACTATCCCTAAAATTTTCATATTTTTGGATTTATATTTAATTTTTAATAATTAAAATATTCTATGGAGTATTTAATCAATTAAAAATTAAATCTAATTTCGTTATTTCCAATTTTATTTTTACTATTTTCCCCTCTTTTCACTAAGTTCAGAGGTGTTTTTATCTTATTTTTATGTATTTAATTTTTGAAGTTTTAGGGTTTTCTAGATTTAATTAATTTAGAAATCCTGAATTATCCACTTAACCACGTTGGCAATGACTCGACCCTCAAAGTCGTTGAACTTCCTTGTGATGCTTAGTTATTAGGAGCACTTTCCATGTGGTTTCCACTCTGTCCCACAATTTGGTGCTCCTCTCCTCATGGTCTAGTGATTCAATTTAATTCTTGTCGTTAATTTCTAATACACAAAAATGAATGACATCGGTTCATCATCCCCATGGGACGAAGAACCAATAACCATCCACCCTAAGTTCTCTCTTGATTCTTAACCAAATCGCTCAAGGTTTGTTCCTATAGCTTCATTTAGGGTAGATGAACCTATCTATATGGTTCAATGGACATGCATTGTTCATTTCATTCATAAAAAACCAAATCCAATGCTAAATTTAGAGATTTTGACCCATACTTTGTGTTAAGAGGTGTGCCTGCGATTGAGCTTGACAGAGAGCTTCAACTTGATGTCACGAACATTCAACTTGCTTTAATTTGAGCTGAAATTTGTCTTAGTTATGAGTTAGACCAAATGGTTGGTCGGGTTGGTGTTGGAAGAGTTTGGAGGGCGCGAAATGCCTCAATTTTGAGTGAGAAGATTGTCTTTAGGCTTGGGAAAGCTTTTGGAAGGGTTGGATTTAAATTTTGAAAAAAATTATGTTGGAGCCAAAAAAATGTCTTGGATTTGGGTGGAGAAATTAGGGTTTTTTAGTGGTGGGAGTGGACTGAAAACAATGAGGATCAACTGCCTAAGTCAAGAGAAGTGTATTTGCTTTAGGGAGCAAGGTGTCTAGGAGGTTAAGGATCTCGGGCTCCATCCATCTATAGACATGGGAGAGGTGGGGGATCTTGACATGGCATGAGGATGCTTTGGCGGATCCAAAAAGGATCTCCATATAATTTTTAAAGGTTTTAGGCAGTGGGTAGAAGCTTTAGCAAGTTCTCATGCCTTGGCCATGGTGATGCTAATGGTGGAGAGGAAGGCATGGGAGGGAGCTTGGCTTGATTGAGGAGCCTTTTAGTGAGTGGCTAAGACTAGCTTGGTCTGGTCATGGCTCTCAAAGGCCTGGTTTTGCCTCTCCAAAGGTGGGTCAAAGGGTCCATGACCAAAGTTCCATGTGGCTTCCCCTATGGTGAATTGTGTGGTTTTGTCCTTTGGTGCTTGGACTTGACTTGGGTTGTCTTGTGGTGTCACTCACATGTCATGGTGGGTGGTCTTGAGTCATAAGTAACCCATCAAGAATGGGCTATGAGCTTTATGGGCCATTTGCTTTGGGTTAAATTTTAGGGTTTTGGGCTTAGTCTGATGGGTTGGATCTGGCCCAAATTTAGGCCCTAATGGAATTTAATAATCCTTCTAATTAATTAATTAATTAATTAAATTATGAGGGTTGATCTCATGGTGCCAATTGAGTTCACCACATGGTGTGATATCAAGACCATGTTGGATGAGGTCCAATTGGATGGGAATGTGGTTAGTTGGTGATGATTTTACCAAAATTGGGCTAGGTCCAATTAGTTTTGACCAACCATGATGCCACCAAAATTTGGGGTCAAAAGGGTGTGACAGGGTTTTAAGTGATTTTTAAAGTTTTTTAGGGTTGGGAGGCCTTTAGTGATTCTAAGAATAAATTTAGGTAGACACTTCTTCCAAAGTTAATTTAATTGTCAAAGTGGCTCCTAGGGTCTATAAGAAGGTTCCTAGGGTTTAGGGTTTATTTGGGTGACCCAGGGCAGTCTTGCCTACGGAGGTCTACTTGGGTTTATCACCAGGTCAAAACCCTAAACCAGTCCAACCAAGGTTAGGGGCTTGGGCTTGCCCTGGTGAGGTCTAAGAAAGCACAACCTTAGTTTAGGTGTTCTGTGTTGGATGGATCCTAACAAAAGTGAGGTTGTGATACTGATATGATATGTGCACTTGCATAAGCCCCCAGTGGGTGTTGTACCTGGAAGCGATATCACTCTTCATCTATTGCATCAAGTGGAAAACAAATACATGTCATTTCAGTTTCTTGATGAACAGTTTCAATATTATTCTAAATATTAATGGTGTCCATTGATTTACTCCAAATAACAACTGCCCAATAAATGTTAACTCTTACTCTATGTGGATATCGAAGATAGTAAACCTGACTCACCTGTCGGGCTATAATGAGAGGTTCAATTTTAGCATATCTTCTGTTCACTCTCTTATGTGATATTACATAGTTGGTTTACCCTTGCTTCACAATTAGGAATAGGATCATACAAAGTACAGTTGAATATGAATACACTTCCTCCAATAGAGTATGGATAAGATACTTCAAAAACTTCTTCCAGAATCCCATGATAGTGTATCTCATCATCCGATTTATCTTTTGCTTTAACACAAACACCATAATTAAAAGTTTTTTTTTCCCTTCAAACCAGAGTATCGTATGAAACTTGTACCCATTTAAATCATAAATTTGCTAAATTTTCATGATGCACATAGGTCTCCAAGCAAGATCTATCAACATCTGTATATCACTCCATTTCTCCAATCATGAATCTATTAATATATGCATAAGAAATCTTTTATTAATTAAAAACCCCATGTGATATGAGTAATGAATATGTCAATTTTAACTCACATGCATTGTAAACCACTAGGGGAAGTTTTTTCTCGATCTCTCTGCTCGTGTCATCATCTTCAACTAAATTTAACGAATCCATGAATAAATTGTTCACACATTGAAATGTCACTAAAATAGTTAATCATGGCATTTTTCATATAAATGAGTTAAAAATTATAATGAAAAATGTTTTACTTAATAAAGGTTTGTATTTCATAGCAATTAAGTAGAACATAAAGTGTCACTGCTTGAAGTTTCTGATCATTAAGGTAATGTGATGTGCACCTCCCTGATGCTTCACTTAACTGTTAGAAAATACAAAGGGTCGATGATGACACCAAACCCAATGACTTTTTTATAGACTCTTCTTCCATGAAATAGTAGAAGCAGAATGTCATTATCTTTTACAGTAAATATGATTCACATATTGATCCATATGGTATGGCCTTATTCTTCATAGTTCTCTTAAATTTATTCAAAAATCTAAAAAAAATGTTGCTCGTTACAAATTACCAATATTCTTTATAAATAAGTGACTAACTATCTAGTCCAAATGTAATTACCTCTCAAACGGATACATCCAACGATGTTGTATTGGACCTTTAATTAATGCCTCATGGGGTATATGTATGAGTAGAAGCTCCATCAAGTTGAAGAAACTAGGCTGAAATATTCTTTCAAGCATGCAAAGTGTTACAAGAATGTTTGCTTCTAGCTGACCTATGTGGTCAATCTTCAAACTAGTTGGACATAGTTCCTCAAAGAACACACTAATTTCAATTAATGGATTAAGGACTTCACTCGGCAAACAACTAAATGCAGTTATCATTAAATTTTGTAAAAAGATATAATATTTGNTTCTTCCATGAAATAGTAGAAGCAGAATGTCATTATCTTTTACAGTAAATATGATTCACATATTGATCCATACGGTATGGCTTTATTCTTCATAGTTCTCTTAAATTTATTCAAAAATCTAAAAAAAATGTTGTTCGTTACAAATTACCAATATTATTTATAAATGAGTGACTAACTATCTAGTCCAAATGTCCTCTCAAACGAATACATCCAACGATGTTGTATTGGACCTTTAATTAATGCCTCATGGGGTATATGTATGAGTAGAAGCTCCATCAAGTTGAAGAAACTAGGCTGAAATATTCTTTCAAGCATGCAAAGTGTTACAAGAATGTTTGCTTCTAGCTGACCTATGTGGTCAATCTTCAAACTAGTTGGACATAGTTCCTCAAAGAACACACTAATTGCAATTAATGGATTAAGGACTTCACTCGACAAACAACTAAATGCAGTTATCATTAAATTTTGTAAAAAGATATAATATTCATGACTTTTCATTCCAAAAACTTCTTCAGCACCCACATTAACACAATGGCTGAAATTCAAAGCATACATACTCAGGAATTTTAGTGATTAGAGTCAGTCACAAATTATTCTTCGGTCGGACAAACTAAGGGAATATTTTGCTTTGTGCTAAGTGNTTCAGCACCCACATTAACACAATGGCTGAAATTCAAAGCATACATACTCAGGAATTTTAGTGATTAGAGTCAATCACAAATTATTCTTCGGTCGGACAAACCAACTCCTGCCTTTTGCCAAATGATAATTGTGACAATGAAATTTAGATTTTAATGTTGCTTTTCTTCTTGAAACTGAAAAATTAGATTTTGAAGTGATTTTTCACTCTAGTTGTGGAAATTAGACTTTGTACTGGAGGTTGTAGTGAAAACTCTTACATCTTATGAAATATTTTCTATTAAGAATATATATTTAGACGTTTAGTCAATCGCGTAAGGGCTGCGACAACGAGCATGTTTAGTTCTATGATTGACTTCACAGTTGGAAACAACAAATNCTTTGTACTGGAGGTTGTAGTGAAAACTCTTACATCTTATGAAATATTTTCTATTAAGAATATATATTTAGATGTTTAGTCAATCGCGTAAGGGCTGCGACAACGAGCATGTTTAGTTCTATGATTGACTTCACGGTTGGAAACAACAAACAAACAAATATGCTCGTGATAGGGTTGGAGTAGCTACAGTTGAAGAAAATATTAGAAAGAGACATCATGAAGTCTAAATAAAACGTCAGAATAACTTTTTCTTAATATGAAACAATAATCACTTCTTGAAAATTAATTGAATTTAATTTTGGCTCAGATTTATTTAGAGTCAACAACATTTAAGCTTGAAATCAGAATGCTAACAGCATATTGAGGCTGTTGGTGTTGTCGAAGATCGATAATCAGTGAACATTTATCAATATTTTATCACAAATCTTATTTTTCACTATATAACTACACAAACTCATGCACGAGCATATTTTATTCACATTATATCTACAAGTGTAAAGCTAGTGATTTGTATGGGGTTTGCGATTGGTTTTTCACTTGGAGACATAATACGAAGTAAATATATCTGTGAGCGGGCTAGTGTAGCTACAATGACATACACTATTAGAGGGAGATGCCTTAATCAATTTCGAGTCAATACTCGACCGTTTAATGATCTTCGACAAAAAAAAAAAAAAACATATTAAGATGTTAAACGATCCGACATCAAGTCAAGATAATGTAGGTTCCAACTAAACAACTTGAAACATACTAATTAATCAAATCCCTATCTATATCACCCTCGCTTTGAATAAGAGAATCGAGATATCTAGAACGTTCACAACTTTTAAATGATTTCATCACTTGTAGTTACAACTCTAACACTAAAGCTACTACTAATAAAATTATATTTCAAGTATTCAGTTTTAGATATTCTCAATGAAAGGATTTTAGATAGCAATATCGGCCTCCAGAATTTTAGTTTTTCATAAACTCTTTATATAGTCTTATCCACATGAAGGATATCACCGACAAAAAGCATACACTAAGGTGCATCCTTCTGTAAATGTCAAATAAATGCATCCATAAATAAAACAAAATCACATGTGTTTAAAGTCGATCAATGATGTAATTAGGGTTGTTAACGATCTGATTTTGAGATAAGCTGGGTCGGGCTCGAAAACAATTCGGTCCAAAATTTTTGCTCGTAGATTGGCTCATTTAGTTTGATTTGATCTATATCAAAGCCAAAGTTTGAATCAATTTTTTGAGTGATTAACAATCTTCAGGCTAAATTTGCTAAATTCACAGTCAAGTGTTGTAAACGATCTGATTTCAAGCCAAACTCAAGATTAGCTCAAATTCGGCTAAAAAAATTGATCCAAAATTTGGCTCAAAGCTCGATTTGTTTATTTTGATCAGAGCCAAAATTTGAATTAATCTTAGAGCTATAAACAATGTTTTAAACTCACAGCCCTAGATGTAATCCAACTGAAATAGGAAATGACAAACCTTCTAGTTGCTAAACCCTAAACCCTAAACAAATTATTCAAAGCAAATGAAAATAAAAATAAAAATGAAGATAACATGTTACCTTACTTAATCGTTTCGAGTTGTTGAGGAGCGAAAGGAGAAGAAAATAGGATTTTTGGTCACTTTAAGCTGCGATCCCCCCGCTGTGTTCCCAACTAGTTCTTATTCCAACTGTATCGCTAAGGATTTAAAGGCAAAGGTGATGATTTTGGAAAGAAAGAAGAAGAGGGAATCGGGTGGAGACGACAAGGCAGACAAAGGGTTTCAGGGAGAGGCGAGGGTTTCAGGTGGTGAAGATGAGGGCTTGCAGAGAGATTAGGGAAAAAACTAGGAGGGAAGTGGTTTTGGGAGAGACATAGGATTAGTTTTGAAGGTCCATCAATGGCTTTAATTGTGTCGGTTAACAAAACCATTACGAACGACCATTATCGTAACTTAATAAGAAAATTCGTCGGTTAAAATCCCTCCATATGGCAGATTCAAAGATAATCGATAAACTATAGTCGTTGTTTAATATTTGCTTATAACATATGGGTTATCTCGTTGGTTATAGTTAAAAAAAAAAGCCAAAAAATAAAATATNCCATTCTTTTTGGCCCAATGCCCCCAAATATAAATTATGTATGGGCATATAAGGACTTATTAAGAGATGTAATCCTTGTGAAAATTTATGACCAAAGTTGTATGGTCTAGCTCATTTTAATAGAAAAATATGAGCTTGTGAACTGAAGGTTTTCATCACTGAATTAATTTTATAATATATTATAGATTGCATTTCATGTGCTCTTTATCAATCACTCATAAAAAGTATTTTTCTTATTAATAGAATTCTATAAAGATACCTTTAAATATATTTTTTTATTGTACGAGAAATAACCACATTCTTTAGTTGGGTCTTATGTGAGCTAATACCCTCTATTTGTAGTTTTTTTCTATCCTTCATTTGTTCGGAGTTCTTTTATGAAAAATTATTAAATAGGAAAATTTACATGCATACCTCTTACGCAGGAGCTTACCCGAGTCTCGACACTGTAGCTGCTATAGTACCACCGTCCAGCCCTTCTTCGCTTTCTTTTTTCGTTTCCCTCCATTTTCCCTTCCTTTTCCATGATTCTCCTTATTTATTTCCTACCTACTCTAAGCTTTACCATTATAATATATGTGTTATTGAGTGTTTTAGGGTTCAAATGTGGATGAATGCAGATTTCTGAGTGCTGCTTTTTTGTATTTCTTTTCTTTTCTAAGCATTATCATTATATTTACAAATTTCCATTATGTGTGTTGTTGAGTGCATTAGGGCTCAAATTTGGATGAATGCAGATTTCTGAGTGCTTCCTTTGAGGTGTTTTTTCCCATTCGGGGGTTGTACTCAATGATGAGAAGGTGATATGGCTGTAAATTGTCTGAAGTTGTGTCATTTCCAAGGATCAAGGTGGTGCTCTAACTGTAGCTCGACCCCGATGAGACATTTATCTTTCCGCAGTCCCTACCACCAATTGCAAAACCATCTTCCTCGTTGTTGTCCAAAGCTACATCCTCCTTTCTACTGCTGCCTAGGCCTCCAGCCTATTCCTGTTGAGGTTGTAATCGAGCTGAGTATATCATAGTTCAGACTTGGCTTAGTATAATAAATTGTTTATGTTCGACTTAAGCTTATGTCAAGCTTTGAGATATTGGTCAAGCTTGGATTGTTTAAACTTTTCATTATTTGAACTTGACTTGTTAAAGATAAGTGAACGACTATTTCAACGAGCTAACAATTCAAACGAGTCTAAACTTTCATATAAAAAATTTAATAAATAATTTTAAAAATTTTATCGCAGTTAGTTATTTATTGATTATAAACTCTAAAATATTTGAACTTTACTAATTAGCTACATCATTCTTAATGATAGAGTATACTAGTTTAAATTTTTTAAGTAAATAAACTAAAGTAAACCTAAAAATTGTAGGGATAATCATTTACTTAATCATATTATTAATAAAAGAATATCAATCATATTATTGAAATAATACTATATTAATATTAAATCTTTAATTAAAAAATTTTAGCTTTTTAAATTTTATTAAAATAATATATCTCATATGATACGAACTACATCAAGTTTAATATCGAATATTTAACAAGTTACTTATTGAACAACATATGAGTTCGTTAGCGAACATAAATGAACAGGCTCGACTATGTTCATGTTTCGTTCATTTAAGCATCAAACATTTATAAATTGTTCAAGCTTGTTTATTTATTAAATTGAACGGAGATGATAGAATCTTGATTGAGTCAAGTTCGAGTTATTCATCAAGCAAATTGGTTCATTTACAACCCCACCTATTGCCTCCAAACCCTCCCCGACTAGGCCCTACTAGGCCTGACTCTGTTGTTGTCCAGCCACTGACGCCTGTCAGAGCTAATGTCCAACCACCGAAGCCAACCTCCACCAGCCTGTTGCTGCCTCAAGCCACCACAACTCCCTCCTACCACCCTCTAGCAGTTGCTAGCCCGTTTCCAACAACCACCTCGATTGCCCGATTATTCCAAGCCACCGTCCAACACCTCCCGCACAGTCCAGCTGTTGTTCAATCCACCACAAGCACCTTCCAACAGCTGCTTGGTCCACCATCTTCTCTGTTGCCGTCCAAGCCTCCATCCTCATTCCTACCATTGCCCAGGCCTCCAACNTCTTTTAAAACACCACAAGTCCAATTAGGACTAAAAATTTGGCTAAGTGTTCTCAATAACACTAATTTGCTCCTTTCAGGGTCTTCACCCACATAATTACCTTATTCTTGGGGATAATCAAGACATCAATATTCGCTGAGCATCAGGATATTCAGGATGAATTATTAAGTAACGTAATAAAGATTAAATGAACCCAAGACTTTTTACCAGATATTAAGAAGGTTGCATGGACCTGCTCCCTACTCTTAATCTGGTAAATACCTTAGGGATCTTTTAAACTTAATACGTTCTACTTAATAATATTATCCTTAAAATTTAAGGTCATCCAATATACAACATAGAGTTAGAAAGATTTTCAAAACTTTACTTTTCCAGCTCGATATACATAAATGCTCTGACATGCATTTTGAGTTGCAGGTGGTGGAACGAGAAGACTTGCCAGGTACACTTTTACAGTTTACCGGGTTTTACAGTCTTTCTTGTACTTTTCTACTGTCTTTCTGCTTGTACCATACTTACTCCATAAAAAAACACTTGCATGTTAAAAAACAAAACAAAATCAAAACCAAAACATAATTTCAAATAAAAATACCTCACAATATTCAAAATATAAGACAACTCAAAATTTAATCACTAAAATTCACCGCCACAATATTCAAAATATAAAACAACTCAAAATTTAACCACAAACATCACAAACATAAATCATCATTTCAAACATCTCTATTGGAAGATCGGGAACCCTCAGAGGAGGTAACCTACGGTTGCTAACGAGGCTTTCCACGAATATAAGACAACCAAAATTTAATTACAAATATCATTAAATCATCCCCACAACATTTCAAAATATAAAACAACTCAAAATTTAATCACAAACATCAGATACAACTTCAACTAAATTAATATGTCTCTATTGGAAGATCGGGAACCCCTCGGAGGAGGTAACATACGGTTGCTAATGAGGCTTCACACAGTCTAAATGAAATTATGGAAATCATTAAGTTGAGTTTAGTAAATTCATTTGAACTAAGTGACTCCAATAGAAAATAGTGGTGCCGGGACGACAGAACCGTGGGATCTTGACCGGTGTCGCT
>JXCR01139972.1:213171-260808 GCA_002079205.1 Phalaenopsis hybrid cultivar | reverse complement strand
AATAGAAAATAGTGGTGCCGGGACGACGGAACCGTGGGATCTTGACCGGTGTTGCTTTAATCCACTTTAATATGCCCATAATAAAATTTAAAGAACTTTAACCATAGGGTCACCTGATTTGATACTATAACCAAATGACCTAGAAAAACTTGAACTCTGCTACAACAAGGAGCTTGGAGCTTACATGGTGGGCAGTCCGACCATCTTCAACAGTGAGAGTACCTACAACAACACATCCTTCCTTAGCTTTAAACAACAAAGCCATAGGATATCGAAGTCGTATCTACAACAACACATCCTTCCTTAGCTTTAAACAACAAAGCCATAGGAACTCGAGGTCGCCCCTAGTGCAACATAAATCCTCAAACACATCTTTTAGGCATTTGTACAATCCTATTGTACAATTTAAGCCTTACTACACGAATACATCCCTTCCTTAGCTTTAAACAACAAAGCCATAGGATATCAAGGTTGTTTGCCTGGTGCAACATAAATCCTCAAACACATCTTTTAGGCATTTGTACAATCCTATTGTACAATCTAACTGCAACATAAATCCTCAAACACATCTTTTAGGCATTTGTACAATCCTGTTGTACAATCTAAGATCTAACTCGCCTTAGGATCACTAATACACCCCTTCCTTAGCTTTAAACAACAAAGCCATAGGATATCGAGGTTGTTTGCCTAGTACAACATAAATCCTCAAATACATCTTTTAGGCAGTTGTACAATTCGGTTGTACAATCTAAGCCGTAAACTTGTCTTAGGATTCCGGGGTTGTCATTCGTCATGACCTAAATCCTCACATCTTCAAGGTTATTTGTGCTGATTGTTTCACACAAATGTAAATCCTAATAAATAAAAATTGCAGGATGAAAATTCTAAATAATTTCTCCTAAATTGAAGCCAAATAATAGGATAGCTTAGGAAGTCACCGAAGTTCTCCTAAATGATTTTTCCTAAATTGAAGCCAAATAATAGGATAGCTTAGGAAGTCACCGAAGTTCTCTTTCCTAAATGATTTCTCCTAAATTGAAGCCAAATAATAGGATAGCTTAAGGAAGTCACCGAAGTCTCCTTCGGATCTGTGACAAATGTAAATCCTAATAAAATAAAAAATTGCAGGATGAAACATCTAAATGATTTCTCCTAAATCGAGCCAAATAATAGTAAATCCTCACATCTTCAAGGTTATTTGTGCTGATTGTTTCACACAAATATAAATCCTAACAATAAATCCTCACATCTTCAAGGTTATTTGTGCTGATTGCTTCACACAAATATAAATCCTAATAAATCTCACATCTTCAAGGTTATTTGTGCTGATTGTTTCACACAAATGTAAATCCTAATAAATAATTGCAGGATGAAACATCTAAATGATTTCTCCTAAATTGAAGCCAAATAATAGGATAGCTTATTGCAGGATGAAACATTTAAATAATTTCTCCTAAATTGAAGCCAAATAATAGGATAGCTTAGGAAGTCACCGAAGTTCTCCTAAATGATTTTTCCTAAATTGAAGCCAAATAATAGGATAGCTTAGGAAGTCACCGAAGTTCTCTTTCTGATTTCTCCTAAATTGAAGCCAAATAATAGGATAGCTTAGGAAGTCACCCGAAGTCCTCCTTCGGATTTCTCCTAAATTGAAGCCAAATAATAGGATAGCTTGGGAAGTCACCGAAGTTCTCCTTCTTCTCCTAAATTGAAGCCAAATAATAGGATAGCTTGGGAAGTCATCGAAGTTCTCCTTCGGATCTCCTAAATTGAAGCCAAATAATAGGATAGCTTGGGAGCTTGGAAAGTCACTGAAGTTCTCCTTTGGATCCGTGACATCCTCTAGTGTTTCCTCCTTTGGATTCCAAAACAAAATGTTTCAAATTTGAACCAATCCCCCTTCACACTTCTTAGTCCAATATCTTCGAGAAAATAAAATGTTCCAAATTTGAACCAATCCCCCTTCACACTTCTTAATCCGATATCTTTGAAATGTCTTAGGAAGTCACCGAAGTTCTCCTTCGGATCTGTGGCATCCTCTAGTGTTTCCTACTTTGGACTAAGTCACCGAAGTTCTCCTTCGGATCTGTGGCATCCTCTAGTGTTTCCTCCTTTGGACCCCAGCACCGAAGTTATCCTTCGAATCTGTGACATCCTCTAGTGTTTCCTCCTTTGGACTCCAAAAACAATGTTCAAAATTTGAACCAATCCCCTTTCACACTTCTTAGTCCGATATCTTTGAAATGTCCGNATTATGGGGTCAGTTTGACTTCATCTTTTTCAAAACTAAATTTTTTTTAAAAAAAAACGTCCTTTCGAAGCGGGCAACGGAATTTCAATTCCGATGACCGACAGCTTCTTACGGGCAAACCCCACACCAAAAATAATGCTGACAGCAGCTAATAGGCCTCTGACTAGTGTAGCTACCATGGAGGGCAAACGGCTGGACCCTTCCATCGGATCTTGCTCTATTATCATGTTCTTGCCTTTATGTGATACATTATCTTTAGCGGCCACTCTCAGTAGTGAAGGAAATCCCTCTTTTACTTTGCAGCTGACTATGCCCATGAGAGGACCTTCGTAGTCCATGTCAACCAGGTTAAAATCCATGCTGAAGTCTATGGTACCGCCCTACGGCACCATTTCCTTATTTAGTGCGAGGCTCCAACCATCCTGAAAAGCAAAGATCAGCTTCTGTCACAACATTTTTCTGTAGATGATAGGAAAAACGTTAGTGGGCCGAAACTTGTCATGAACAAGAACAAAACAAAGTATTTATTAAAGTAAATTTTAGTTTGCTTTGGTGAAATGAATTGTTTATTTTATGTATGAGTTTTGTTTGATTTAGTGGAACATTATACTCAAAAGTGGAAAGAAGAAAATTTGAAGTTTAAAATTTCTTTCTCAAAATTTACATTATATTGAGGTTAATTACAAAATTTAGACCCGGTTATAGACATTTGGCCACATAAATAACCCTAAAACAATCAAAGTTCTAAAAGTTTCAAAGCAAGCAGAGGCAAGCGGTGTCAGGTTACGTAATAAGTTTTCAGATATTGTCCGTTTATTGGTAACATGGGTCCTTGGCCCTGGAAGTCCACTAACTGGTAGGCTCCTCTTGTATAGACATTTTCTACCTATTTTTCGGCGTGCAAGAATAGGTCATTTGAGCACAAGTACGAGGTCACCAACTTTAAATGTCCTTGGGCGGACCAATTTGTCATGGGTTTGTACTATCTTTGCCTAGTGAAGCTCCAAATATTGCTGTGCTTCTAGTTATTTTTCCTCAAGACTCTCCAGTTCTTTAAGTATGAGTTTTGTACTTTCTTCCATTGTGAGTTGGTTGGCAACGACAACTCTGAGAGATAGTGTTTGGATTTCTAGCGGTAGCATGACCTCGGACCCATACACGAGCATATAAGGTGTACACTGAGTGGGAGTCCTAAAAGTAGTCTGGTAGGCCCACAAGGCTTATAATAGTTTGTTGTTCCAATACCTTTTATTTTCATCCAGAGTCTTCTTCAAAATCTATACCAGTGTTTCGTTGAAAGCCTAAGCAAGAGCATTTGCTCTTAGATAGTAAATCGTAGAGTATCTCCAATCTATCTCATGTCTTTTGACAAAATTATTGATCTTTGTGCTTCTGAAAGTTGTCCCTTTATCGAAAATTATTCTTCGTGGTACTCTGAAATGGTAGACAATTTGGCTTTTGAAAAATTGAAGAACGTGCTTTTTCGTAACCTCACGTAACGGTACAGCCTCTACCCATTTGGAGAAGTAATCTGTACCAGCAAGTACAAACATGTGCCCTTTGGAAGATGGAGGGTCTATCGGACCTATTATGTCTGTGACCCAACACTCAAATGGCCACGACACAACAGTTGGGTGTAGTACATTCAGAGGCTGGTGTAAGACCACCCCATGCACTTGGCATTGGTTACATCTTCTGATTGTATCCATGCAATCAGACATCATTGCTAGCCAATAATACCCAAGAGTTTTGATCTTCATTTTCATTTTTGGCCCTGACTGGTGAGTGCCAAACAATCCGGCATGTACCTCTTTGATAATATGCCATGCTTTGGCTCTGCTCAAATACCATAGCCACATCTGGTTGAATGATCTTTTGTAGATAATGTTTCACATCAAGGCTAAGACAAAGCCCTTCTTATGATGTGGTGTGCCTCATACTTGTCTTCTGACATCTTTACAGTATGCAAATATTCTATTAATAGCTTGCACCAATCTTTTTTGATGTCTGCAATTGTATTTATTGTTTCTTTTATTCCAAGATTGTGTAGAGTTTTGAAGTCGATCCAAGACAATACTCGTCTTCCTTGCACTGTGACTTCAATGGAATCCTTTGGGGGACATGCCATTTCTTTTGCAAGTTTTGCTAGAGCGTCGACATGGGCATTATCTCCCCCAGGAATCTGGTAAAAGGTTACACCAGGAATCTATTCCTGGAGCTTCATTGTGTACTGATGGTATTCTGCTAATCTTGGCTTCAAAATTTAGTATTGTCTGGCGACTTGCTGGATGACGAGTTGGGAGTCGCCATAAATCGCAATGTTTTTTATATCCATTGAGATTACCATTTACAACCCAACGATTAAAGCTTCATATTTTGCTTCATTGTTGGTGCACGGCTCTGTCAAGTGGTATGAGAACCTCATCATATCCTTATCTGGTGTGATAAAGATCAAACCAATTCCTGCTTTGTCTGGTATAACTATGCCTGATCTTTTGTCTTTTCTGGCTGACAAAGCGCCATCAAAGTACATCTCCCAGCATTGTGCACTGGATAATTACATTTGTAATATTTGCTTGTCTGGTAACTCATCGTTAAGAGAGGACCCAACTCACAATGAGTGTGTAGCGAGAAAGTCTGCTATGATCTATCCCTTGATAGCACGGAGGGGAACAAAAGTTATAATAAATTGCAATAAGATCATTGACCATCTTGCTAGATGTTCGGAGAGTGTTGGGAGAGTGTTGGTTGGGTCATCAAATATTGCAATGGATTAACTTTCGAGATCAGGGTAATCTTACGAGAAAGCATGCAATGTGTAAGCTTTTGGGCAACAAAAATTAACGCCATAAAATGCTTCTCAATAGATGGATACCTTATCTCCATCGGTATTAGGTGATGACTCAAGTAGTAGAGCACATTTTCTTTACCCTCATCATTGAATTGGGCTAAGAGGGCTCCGAGAGAGTCATCTAAAGCCGCGGTATAAAATATCAACGGTTTCCCTAGGATAGGGGCTGTCAAGACAGGAGGTGTCATTAAATATTGTTTAATGTCCTCAAAGGCCTGTTGGTAGTTCTCTTCCCAAATAAATTTGGCATCCTTTTTTATTAATGCCAAGAAAGGCTCACACCTATCTTAGAGATTAGAAAATAAAGCATCTCAAATGTGCCAACTTACCTTAGAAGGAACGTAGTTTTAGGGGGAGGAATTTCAAAGATAGCTTTAATCTTATCTGAATCGATCTCGATTCCTCGATGAGGGAGAACGAATCCCAAAAATTTCTCAGAGGTAATGCCAAAGGAGCACTTTAAGGGATTCATTTTAAGTTCATATCATCGTAACTGTTCAAACACGATCCTCAAATCATACAAATGGTCAATGTTCCATTTACTTTTGACGACTAAATCATCCACGTAGCATTCTACTTGGTTGTGAATGAGGTTGTCAAAAATCTTAGTCATTGCACGTTGATACGTTGCTCCGGCATTCGTTAGGCCAAACGACATCACTGTGTAGCAAAAAATTCTAATCGGTGTTCTAAAGGCTGTAAGTGCTGCAACCTCGGGAGCCATCTTGACTTGGTTGTATCTCGACGATTCGTCCATGAAGGAGAAAATTTCATGAGTTGAAGCGATCTCCACCTTTATCTCTGGTATAGGCAGTGGAAACTCGTCTTTTGGACATGCCTTGTTCAAATCTCTGAAGTCGACAAAAACACGGATCTGTCCATTTTTCTTCTTAACAGGTACAATATTAGCCAATCATATGGGGTACTGCTCCTCTTTAACAATGTTGGCATCTATAAATTTCTTCACCTCGGCCATGACTTGTTGTTCTATTTCAAAGTGCATTCTCTTGGGAGCATGTTTTACTGGGGTTATATTCTTGTCCACCCCAAGTTTATGGAATGCGACCTCTGCTGTCAGTCTTGACATTTCATCGTAGCTCCATGCAAAGCAATCTTTGAATTCTATTAATAGTTTGTTCAATTTTGTAGATTCTTCGTCATTAAGTAGAGAACTTATAGATGTAGTTCGGGGACATTCTTCAGTCCTGAGGTTAATCTCTTTCAATTCATCAACAATAGAATTAATTTCCTCCTAAAAATCTGGCAGAGCATCCTCTATTAGTTGATCAGTAGAGTCATCCTCTATATCAAGGCAATTCTCTTCTGACTAACTAGTAACAACCATGCCAAATTCAGAATCATCGACTGGTCCGAATGTACCAAATCTGAGACCCTCTTTTGAGTTTGGGGTTCAACTTTTAGCATTCCATAGTTTTTCAAAAAGTTGAAATTTATCTTTTAGAATTTGTTTTGGTAAGTGTCCCTGTTGAATTAACTTTTGAACACAACGTGAGAAGTAACCAAAAGGAAATTCCATTAATTCATTAGAATCATCATCCAAATTTACATGTGTTTCAAGCTCAGTAGAGGTAGAAGCAAGGTAAAATTTGATCGGCTTTAAACCAACAATACGGACTTCTTTGACCTCTAAACTCTTGACCTTTCGAGTGAGAATCGGAGTGAGGGTCATAGCATTCACATAGTGGTTTATTCGATCATACATTTTATTGTATTCATTTTTTTCTGTATCTTCTAGGGATATCTCTTACTGAGGTCTCTTCCATCTTTTCATCATTATCTCGTCTTCAGAACTGTCTTCATCACCAATGTTGATGGTTGGCCTAGTTCGTTCAACAATTAAATTGCTCCTTCCTCGTCCACATTCCCAGCCTCGACCTCGGGTGCGCAAACTAAAAGAACCTTCACCAACTCGTTGTAAGGAAGTGGTGGAAGCTCATTGAAGCGTAGTTGAACGGCCTCCTCTTTGTAATTCTTCTGAATCTTCATCTTTATTTGTGATAACTTCACGAGAGAAGACAGTCTTTGGAGACGTGTAGTAGGCAGCATCTTCATGGATACCAACTTTATGCACTGAAATTGGTTGTAGGTCTCCCTTGATGCAATTTTCTTGATCATCTTTGTGGTATTTGATGCACTGGTGTAGAGATGATGGAACCATATTTTGCTCATGAATTCATGGTCAACCCAGTAGAGCGTTAAAAGAGGTCTCGACATTGATGATATGAAATTTAGCAGTTGTCATGAGTTTTCCAACCTTCATAAGTAATATAATTGATCCAAGGGCTCTTTCTCCCTTTTGGTTGAATCCTTTTAACATCATTTTATCGACTGTAAGCCATTGAGCTTCAATATCCAAATAGGCCAATGTTCGTAGGCTAATCAAGTTAGGAGAGGCTCCAGGATCCTCTAAAACTCTGGATAACACAAATCTTCCCATGTTGACGGACATGTAGAGCGGACGATTGTGGTCGGCCATACCGAGCAACAAATCTTCATTTGTGAAGGTTACCCCAGGCTGTTCTTTCAATGAACAAACTTCATCTGAGGATGTACTGGACAACTGAGCTAAGCAAATCTCTAGGTCAAGCAAAGTTGTAACCAGAGACTCTCTCATCTCCTTTGACAGGATCAAAGCGTATTAGATGCTTAGTCAGGCCGATAACCTCCTAAGTTGAGCTAGCACATTGTAGTCTACTTTGTATGATGATTCGATTTTATCTTGATTATGTAGTTCTTCCATTGGTGGAGGTGTGGGTATCTCTTCTCTGGTCATTATTTGCTTTCTTTTATCTGTTGGAGCTGTTCTTGGTGGTAACACTTTTCTGCTCCTTAAGTTAACTTCTGTGATTTCTTCTTCTTGAGATATCATTATTGAATCATCCGGTGTCTTTTCCTCTCCGTCAAAAAGATTTAAGTTGATGGCAAGCGATGTACCATGATGCTCGAGAATTGGCTCCTCATTATCGATGTTGTTGTAAGGGTTATTATTGATGTCTTCTTTAGACTTGACAACGAGTTCATCAGACTTGAGTACAATTTGAGGATCATTTTGGGAATTGAGTTCGAAGATAGATCGGTCATAATCAGTTACGTTATTACCAGAAACAATTAAAATGTAGCTGAAATCACAATCATTATATTCATAATATCCCGGAGGGACAAAAAGATAACCATACAAAGTCAAGGGTTCAAGGATTTTCTTCCCCGAATGTAAGACAACCAATCTAGTAGAGGCAGCTCCTATCCTACCCCTCATGCTATCAATCTTTGTAGTGATGCTTTTCTTCTTCTTCTTTGTCCTTGGCGATGACGGATCTCCTGACAAAACCTTCATCTCAGGCTTAGTATGTTGTAGACTCTGAATGGAGGCTTGTTTTCATGCAGACTAGATCTTGTTTAGTATTTTCTTTGATGATTTGCTCCAGACCCCATTCCATACTTCTTCGGTATTCATTGAAGCCTGTTTCAATGAATCCTGAATTTGATTAAGGACCCTCTTGAGTTCATCCCAAGTTGTACTCCATCCATCTATTCCGACTTACAGATCAATTGGGGAGATTGGCTCAGCCGAAATCATGTTTATGGAACATTTTTCAGGTTCTCTTAAATATTCTTTCAGTATTTTTATGTTCTCTTCCTTGAGGTTTCTCTTAAGCCAGTCTTTAAAGATGAAGCATTTTGTGTGCCCAAGCAACCGGTGGTATGGGCAATAATTTGGTTCATTCTTCTTATCCACCTCTTCAGGCTTCTTTGGATCTGATAGTTTGAATTCTGTCTTCTTCATCAGCGTCCTGAATATTTTAGGTATAGTTTCATCCTGGAAAGAATACACAATTTTCTGTTTCTCTGACAGGTATATTCTTTTATCCCTTATTTGAGGTGAGCCCTCTTGAGGCAGCCGCTGGTTGGATTGACTATTCCATTTCTGAGAGTACTGTGACGAAGATTGGCGATGCTCTTTTGCATATATCTTTATCGGCTGCTTTCCTTTGTCAACGGTCACTACTACTCCTGATTTCTTTTCAAACACTCTGGTCACCTTAACCTTTTCATGTGGCTCCATATGCTTTATTTCTTCTTGAAGATTGCTAGATTTACTGAGTAGCTTCTCGAAGGATTTGATGGTGAGTCCCTTAAGCATGAAAGCTACTATCCCATGAATGCTCTTGAGCAAATTTCAATCGCATGATGTTCCTATAGCTGAGGTTCACATTTCATGCTAAGGTTTCTCCACCTTAAAATATAGTCTACCAAAGTTTTGCTAGGCTTTTGCTTTTCCATCATGAGCTCTCTAATAGACACATGGTGTTGTTCCCTGGCAAATCTTTTAACTAATAACTATTCTAATTCAAAAAATGTTTTAACTGGCCCGTTGGGCAAGTCAGTGTACCAGTTGAAAGCAATTCCTGACAAGCTGCTGACAAATTACTAGCAGAGTAGAGCTTAATTATTTCTCGTGTTGCCATAGCTGGCTCGGAAATGTGTTATATGCTGTCTGGGATTTTCAGTCCCATCGAATATCTTAAAGTTTGGGGCCATAAAACCTTTAGGGAAAGGCACGGCATCGAACTCCTTCGGGTAAGGTGTACGCTTCAAAATTGATGCACCGCCCTTGGATTGGGCTAAGGCGTCCCACGCTTGTTCAACCATTTGCTTGAACACCTTTTCTGGCATGAAACTTGATGGAGAATCTTTCTTCGATTGCTCATCTTTGTTTGCTAAAGTAGCCTCTCTTCTTTCACCTATAATGTGTATGATTTCTGGCTGATTAATCTCTAAAGAAGCCAATTGAGGTGCTTGTGATTGCCCCTGAATGGTGGACATGGCGGTCATAGCTGCAGTCATCTGTTCTATTCTTTTCTTCAGTAGACTAACTTGCTCAGCCCTTAGGAGGATAACCATACGCAGCTCATCTACGGCGTTCTCTTCGATGTGAGGTTGAGCCTCACGCGCAGATGTGATGGCTCTAGTTTCGATCACATGGACATCCATGAAATCCTCCTCTAAGTAATCATTGTAATCAAAATTTTTATTGTCGCTATCAACAGAAACTCCATTTTCTCGAGCTAACTCGAAAATCTTGATCTTGAGTTTCTCAACTTTCTCTTCAATTATCGATTCCTAGATTGCTTTAAGATCAGGAGGACCCTGATGGACATCCTCTATTTGTTCTTACATCTTATTGGCTATTGCCACGACAATGTCAGATATTACAGACACTGATTTTATTTCCTATCCTGCAGGCTCACTGGACTGTATCAGTGCAGCATCCTTGGGTACCCATACCCTTTCTTTTTTTGATGATGATGTCTCAGGACGAAGAGTCTTAGTAGAAACATCGGTACGTCAAAGGGAAAGTATGCTCCCCGTGGTGTAGACCGGCTATAATGCCTGGTAATCATCTTGTCTTTGTCTTTGGGATTGTTGTAATGTCTCAATAATGGGTGACGGGTAAGATTTTCGAACCCAGTCTTGACTTAACCGGTCGACGGCTTGCGGTCCTTATGGCAGTTTAATCAGTAGTAATCACTGCGGTATCAACTATGTTCCCTAAATTAAACCAAACAAGGATGCGGGTAGGTGGCACTCCAGCTATCTTGTGGGACTGTATAGCGGATTTGACACCCTTCAAAATTTCCTTCTTCATATGAGGAGAAATTGCATCTCCCACTCGTTTAAGAAACTTAATAACCGAACATCTTTCTTTGGTAGCAACCCTTCTGAAAACTGCAATAACTCGAGTGATAGGAGTGAACTTCTTTCTCTCCTCACCGTGTCCATGAAGTGACGGCAATGCGGCAGTCATCCTTCGGATACTGTCATATCCCTTGATTTTTGTCAGGGGATGGAATCTACTTCCTCGCAGGAGTGGATAAATTTTTGGTAACACTTCTTCAACTTGATGAGGATCCTCCTTAACGGGTGTCTCCTTGAGAGTCTGGGATTTAATGGCCTTTCAAAATTTTTTGTTACGGTTCCTCCTTTGATTTTGGGTCAGCGATACAGTCCTTGAACTTGATCCAATTTTAAACACGGGTGGTGGGACAGTTAATCCCTCAGTCAAATCCTCAATAATCATCACTTCTTTCCACTTAACAGCAGCGGGGCTAGTAGGTTTGGCGGTTGCCGCGACGGCAGTAGTTTTAGACTTTTTGCAGGTAAGGAAGTCTTGAAGGCAGTTCAGGTTAAATTGTGCAGACAATTCTTGTATTTTTGGAGCGACGATCTTCATTACTACAAACGGGGCTTTCCCGAAGATGACCTCGAGATCTTCAAATATAGTTCCAAATTTGATGGTAGAAGCAAGGTTACGGGCTTCATGGCTCGTTGGCTGGTTGCAGGAAAAGGTCAGCGTTGGGTAGGCCATTGCAGCAAGCTTTAAAAACAGGTGTTTTGGGGTTAGCTATATGGCCAAAAACCTCATAATGTTTAGTGCACGCACTAAAAGTAGAGGTTGATCTGTAGACCGACCGGGTCTTAATTTATGGGTATTTTAAAATCTTGTCTTAAAAAAAATTAAGAGGTGTAAAATTTAATTAATATAGGAAAATTTCAAAGTGCGCGCAGTACAACATGATTTGGTTTAATTTGCAGAATAGCAAATCTAATTTGGAAGGGAAATGCAAAGTATTTTAGGACCCAGTGCGGGACCTATTTCGTGGCAGAAAATGCCCGAGTGGAACTAGTCCACCGACACACCTATTAGGGGGTCCGACCCCACATGAAAATTCAAAGAGTTCTTAATGACCTTCTGAACCCCTCTATTCAATGATGGTTGAACCACTAGTCTTGAAGTCTAAAGAGTTAACTATACTTTTCTAAGACAGAAATGGGTAAAGTATGCAAACGGAAGAATGGTAATTTGGTCCAAGAGGGACATGAACACATTACCGATGTGTGAAGATAATATTTCTTAATTTGTATGGAGAGAAAAGTTTGTCCCTAAAGGATTCGCCAGAAGCTGTCGGCGCTATTTTTGGTTGGAGGGGAGTTGCTCGTAAGAAGCCAATCACTGGAATCAAAATCTCGTCATTCTCTTCAAAAGGACATTTTAATTTATATATATGCCGGAATCGAAATCCCGTCGCCCGCTTCGGAAGGACTTTTTAATTTACATATATATATATATAATCCGTTGGAAGCTGTCGGCCGCCGGAATCGAGACATTTTAATATATATATATATATATATATAGTAGAAAAATATGAAATCAAACTGACCCCATATTTTTCATAGTTTAAATGAAAGAGCACTGTAACTCAAATCCTGTATCTATCCCGAAGGATTAACACAAGACTTGAGGAGGAGACTTGATCAAATAAACTAAGAAATATATGACATCCATTTGGTCTGCGAAACCTTTATATTTGCCGACAAGTTCCCATATTTAATATAAAGAATTAAATAGAGTTTATATTAAGTTGGGTTTGGACATGCTTCCTATAAGGACAAACCCCTATAGTTAATTACATCTTAAATGACCAAAGTCACCTAAGAAGGCTCCCGATAAAAATCATGAAATATTATCTTCAAGGAGTTTCCAAGGGTAAGAAATTTCAATGAGATCGGGCAAAGAGGGGTGAAAGGGGATTGGTACAAATTTGGAACATTTCGTTGTAGAGTCCAAATGAGGAAGAACTTGGGGATGTCATGGATCCAGAGGGGAACCTTGGTGACTTCCCAAGCTATCCTAATGTTTGGCTTCAGTTTTGAGGAGAAATATTTGGGTGTTTCATCCTGCCAATTTTATTACTTAGGGCTTACATTCATGTGAAACAATCACAAAAATAGCCTGAAATATGTGAGGATTTAGGTCATGACAAACGACAACATCAGAATCCTAAGACGAGTTAGGGCTTATATTGTGTAGCAGGGCTATGTGAAGGCCTAAGTATAAGATGAGGATTTACATTGCATAAGCAAGCAACCTTGAATCCTTATGGATTTGTTGTTTAAGTCTAAGAAAGGAAGATTGATTTAGCTGGGGAAGACAGGTTTTTCTGTTGAAGATGGTCGTGTTTTCCACCATGCTAGCTCCAAGCTCCTCGCCGCAATGAGTTTGAGTTTTTTAGTGTGTCAAGTTATAATGTCAAATCAGGTGTCCTTATGGTTGAAGCTCTTTAAATTTTATGAGGGCATGTTAAAGTTGATTAGAGCGACACCAGTTAGGATCCTATGGTTCCCTAATTTCGGCATCACTATTTTCTATTGGATTACTTAATCCAAATGAACTTACTAAACTCAACTTAATGAGTTCCATAATTTCATTTAGATCGTGGGAAGCCTTGTTAGCAATTGTAGGTTACCTCCTCTGAAGAATTCTCAATCATCCGATAGAGATGTCTTAATTTAGTTGAAGTTGTAGTTTTGTGTGATGTTTATGATTAAATTTTGAGTTGTTTTATATTTTGAATGTTGTGGCGGTGAATTTTATCTTGGTTGATTTTAGTTTTGGTTTTGATTTGTGGCTATCCTGATAGTTTTAATTTTCATGGAGGGTGGCATCGTTGTTTAACATGCAAGTTTGCAGGTATAAAAGTACAATATGAAAGTACAAGAGAGACAACACTAAAAATTATAAAAGCGTACCTGTGGAATCTTCTCGTTGCACCACCTCAAACTCAAGATGCATGTCAGGGCAATTTATATAGAGGTGAAAATTAAGGTTTTGGTAGTTTTCCTAATTCTATGTCATATCTTGGTGTGTCCTTAGGAATTTAATTAAGGATGATTCTGTCAAGCAAAATATATTAAGTTTGGTAGATCTTCAACATATCCAACAGATCTAGAGAAAGAAGCAGGTCCATGCTACTCTCTCGCTGCCTGGTAGAAAATCCCGAGTTCTTTTAAACTTATTATGCTGCTTAATAAGTCATCCTGTAAATACCCTTAATGCTCAGTGAGCACTGATGTCACAATTATCCCTAAGAATAGGGTAATTATCATTTGTGATTCAATTAAGGAATTATGTGGGTGAAGTCCCTTAAAGAGGAAAGTTAGTGTTGTTGGAACACTTAGCCAAATTTTAACTTTAATTGGACTTGTAATGTTTGAAAGTTGTTTTAATTTTCAATGATATTTACTTTTCTAATCCTCATTTAAATGAAACTTGATTTAGCCTAATTCACTACTAAACCTTAAGACCTAGGTGAGTGTCTTAATTAGTTTTGAAAAGGTTAGGCTTTAAGTGATCATGATTCATGACTTGAATTTTATTTGAAAATCAAAATAAGGGGTATCAAATTGATTAATTATTGACTTCAAAAGTCATACCCCTAAGCCCTAGGTTCATTTTTTTTAATAAACTTCTAAATTTTACTAATTTAGAAATATATTAATTTATCTTTTTAATTAAGAAAGTGATGTTGGTTTCTACAAATTAACCCCTTATGTTTCAAACATCAAATAAATTGACTATGATCAGAGGTTACCCATTTTCCTTCTTGAATTAAGCCTAAATGATAATTAAGGCTCAGTTTCCAAAATTACACATTTGCCCCTAAGGCTCTAACATTTCATAATTTGTCAAATTCAACTCAAATGAATTTGAAATTTTTATCCTATCTCATTCATCGGTCAGTTAAGACATTAGAGGAGAAGATGTGATTTTTCAAAATTTAATTTATTTTATATAATTATTTTTATACAAAAATATGATTTTTCAAAGAAAATTCCTACCTTGACCATGGTAAATCCTACTTTTTTGAAATTTTTACTGGAGGTAGGCTTAGACCAGTGAAGACATTGGACAAAATTTCATGATTTTTTGGATTCTATTTGAATTTTAAGAATTATTTTAAGTTTTGGGGTATTTATTAAATATAAAATATTTTAAATACGGAAAATTAAGTTTTGTATTTTGAAAAAGTCTCCCTAAGGTCAGAAAACTCATAGGAGATAATTTTATATTTTTTTGAATTTTATTTGATTTATTGGAATTATTTTAGTGAAAACTCATTTTTTTCCTTTAAAAATTATTTTTAAACTTTGAAATTTTGTTTCATTATTTAGAAAATCAAGAAAAATATTCTAATTGTTCCTAAGTCATTAGAAAGCAATTTAGAACATTTTCATGAGTTTTATTATTTTTGTGATGTTTATGAATTTATAATTATTTTAAATATTTAAAAATAGGCTAAAAATAAAGTTTTTATTTTAAATATATTAGTTTATTTTTAAAAAATAGCCTTAACCACAAAGAACTCAAAAAATAAGTTTTTATAAATTTTTGAGTTATGTTTTGATCATTAAAAATCATTTAAATGCCAAAAGTGATGTTTATCTTGAAAAACCAACTTAAGTTATCAAATGAACTATAAATATTGTGAAATTTTTATGGTGAGTTCTATGGATCATAAATAATAGTGGAGATAAAAAATCAAGTCATTTGAATTTTTATATCTTTCAAAATTAATTATCTTAGTAATTTAGTTTCTGTGAAAATTAGGTGCATTTTAAATGACTTGACTCATGAAAAATTTTTCTAAAGATTCCCTGGTCATCATAAATCTTCCAAAATTTTCTTAGAGTTTTCTAATCAACATGCTAATTTTCATGATTAATTTAAGCAAATAATGTGCATAAATTTGAAATATATAGATCTCTGCCTAGAGACTTTCTGTGACTTTGGAAAAATTAGAGGATGTTTCCCTTAACAGAGGATATAACATGTTAAAATTTCAAGCCATGGTGAAGTACTAATATGCATGGAAAATCAAAACATTCAAATCAATATTTAATTAATTAAAACTAAAATATTCATTAAATGGACTTCAAATTATTTCCACATTGTTCTTCTCTGTTCACTAAGTAAGAGAGTATTTTTATTTTATTTTTTTAATTTTTATACACAAATATATGAATTTTTGAACTTAGGGGTATTTAAATAAATAGGAAAAATCCCTATTTATCTATTTAAACAGCGCGTGCTAGCTAGATCCTAGGCAGCTCGGAAAGCACGCATGGCGCGCTTTGGTTAGACGTCGCCATCCAAGTAGTTGCTGACTCGGCTCGCGATTTATGCTCTGAAGAGCTGTCCAGCTTGATCTCCTCTGTCCATCCGATACACACGCGATCGGACGGCTCCCCGTCATCGTCTCTGATAGAGTGATCCCATGACCGTCCACACTAAAACCCTAAGATCTCATCCTAGACTCAATCAAATCACTTTGGTTTTGATGTTATGGACTCTTCTAAGTGAGACAAACACATCCATACGATGGTCATGCAATTAAATTAAGCTTAATAAAATGGAGAATCAAAATAGGCTCATGTGTGGGAGAAGTTTTATTCCTTTGCTTTGAGAAGTGAAGCTTTAATCATATGGTCTTGGCACATTTGTTAAGGTCCAAGGAGGCTAGGGATTAAATCTCTGGTCTTGGTGTGAGGCCTAGATATGATTTCGATCACGACCAGATTTGGGTGTTGGTCCAGAACTATGGTAGAGGCTCTGTGGAAGGGGGATTTTATGGGGCTTTGGTTTCTTTCTTGATTGTGAACGTGTGGGCACACGTAATTGAAGTTTGGTGGACTGTGGAAGTGTAATAAGTTCTGTCCTGGTTTTGGGCAGAGGTTTGAGCTCAAAACTAAGCTTCCACTGTAGAATTCAGTGGGGGAGGAGGGTTGGATTGCGCTGAGGGGATCTCAGAGAAGCTTTGTAAGAAGTTTGGGAGGCTCTCTCTATGAAATTTTAGCACAGCTCCAAAGATCATGGAGGTGAGTTTTTTATAAAAATGCCCGTGGGGTGGCTCTCAGGGAACAAATTTGGGTGCATTGTGGTGCTTAGGTGGAGGGCAGAGGAGCTCTACAATTTGATTTGGATGAGATGGTTGCTAGGTTTGATTTGGGTGAAGCTCCATGGGGGTGGCTCTCAGTTTGGCCATTTTCCGGCCACTAGGCGGGCTGACCGGCCAGGGTGAGGTGTCTAGGTGCTCAGGGAACCCAGGGGAATATGCACATCAATTTAATGGATTGAGGTTTAATTTTGGCAAAAATATCCTAAGCTTATGCAATAATGGAATGAAATCCCTTAATTTAGGGGACCTTTGGTCCATGGCTTAGTTTAGGTGGTTATAGATGGGTTTTGGCTCAGCCTTAGGGTCTAACCAATGGCTGAGGTGGAATTAATTTGGTAACTTTGGGGTAGTTAGGCCATCTTTAATGCATAAATTCAATGTGGGTTCATGTGATCAAAGTTTGGGTTTGGGCTAGGTTAGCCATATCAAATGACCCAATTGATTGATCAACATTGTCTAGATGATGGTTATGAAAATTTTTGGTGAAGGGTTGAAGTGATTTTGAGTTCAATTAGTAGGTCAATCTAAAGGATTTTTTTAGATTTAGCCAATTTGGGCATGTTGGGCTAGACATGGGTCTAGGTTGGGCTAGTTCTGGGCTAAGGCTAAATTGAATGGTCCACATGATCAAGGGAGGTGTTGTGAAAATTTTAATTAATGGGGTTAAGGCCCTCAATTAGGTGAAATTTTGAGACATGGTTAATTTGGGACAAATTTGGAGCTTCTGAACTTAGGTTGAAATCAAATGAAATTGAGGTCCTACCAAGGCCAATTGAAGGTCAAATTTGATGTGTACAAATGTTATGAAGATTTTTCAACACAAATTGTGGCCAATTAAGTGGGCTATGGGTTCAATTTGGCGAAACCAAGTCATGGAGCCAAAATTGGGTTTTTGATCTAAATTAAAATTGGGTTAAAATCATGGATCAATTGCACTTGGATTTGGTTTTCTTGGTCATATGAAGAGTGAATTTGAGTTTAGAATTGAAATTGGGGAAATTGAGACCAATTATATAGACATTTGAGGTGATTTGGACAAAATATGGGCCTTTAAAGGACAATTTGGGGGTTTTGATCAAGGATGGTTAAATTGGCAAAATTAGGTTATGTGATAGTTGAGGAAAATGAAATTGGGAATATTTGAGAGGTTTTGAGAATTTTTGGGATTTTTTTGGTATTTTTGCAATATTGCGCTAACGAGGGGTATTTTGGTAATTTGGCCAATTTGGGGATTTTGGGTAGCTTGGGTCTTTTCAAGGTGTTTGAAATGATTTTTGAACCAATTTAGGTATTTTGAGTAAATTTGGGAATTTTGGCCAAATTTGGGGTCCCAAGGGTATTTGGGTAAATTAGGGGAATTTAAGGGCAATAGGGTAGGTTGGGTATCTTGATAGAGTTGGATTCTCAACCACCATAAATAAGTCATGGATCAATGGAAACCCCATTTTGGGTCCTCTATGTAGTGGTCTCTGCTAAACCCTAGCTTAGGGCTAATGGGTTCAGTGGACCACCTACAGGAGTCTCCCAAAATTATTAAGGGACAAAAGCCTGGAAGTTCTGGGTTTAGGGTAATGAGAGATTGTGAGTACATATGATTGCATGTAAGTGCCTTAGCCCTAGACCAACACCAAAGCCAACTCTTAAGGGCCAGCAGTCCTAAGGGTGACTCATCTTGAGTTTCCCCCATAGTGACCCCACCTACTAAGTGCGATAGGTTAGGTCCAATATGTGGAACTTCAAGTTGAGTATAGAAGAGTTTGAAATTTTGAATGGCGAGGGTTCCTTGTCTAGTTTTCTAAGAATATTAAATAGGAAAGTCCTATGGCTAGTTCTTAGGCTACTAAAGAGGAAAAACTGAACCTCAACCAAATGTGAGGTCAATATGGACTAAACTCTGGATTAGTCAATGTTCTTTATGCACTCAGAAGAGGGTAAATAATAAGATTGCACCTACTTGGTAAATAATAGTTCATACATATATATTTTAAAATAATTTTAATTTCTACACAAATCATATGCTCAATGTAAAGGGAAAGGATGCTTTCTTAAGTTTGAAATTTCCATCACAACATCTTAGTTTTAATTTTCGTAAATTTTCTTTTAAAAGTTTAGCATTTAGTTTAGTTAACTTTGTCTTTCAACTCCATTTTAATTATGATTCACTTGTTACTTAGTATTCAAAATTAACACTTTACTTTTTGTAGTTTTAAAATGGTAATTGAGATTATAATCTTAAGAACTTATTTACAGGCATTTCTAACTTCCGTGTCAGATCAATATCTAGGATTCCATTAGAGGCCTTTATTACTTTAGCGATACTATACTTGCATTATTTAAAAAGGGGATTTGATACTTTAAAGATTATTAAAAGATAAAACTTTTTCTAATTGAATTTATTTGTTGGGATTAGTTTGCATATTTGCTATTGTATCTATCGTGTGTATTTTGTAATATTAAAAAATATTTGCAAAACTAAGATAGAAGAACAATTAAAAAAATTCAAAAACAAAAAAAAGGTGATAGACCATATTAGCAAAATTGCTTGCAATTTGAGTAATGCTGGAATTAAAAATGATCATCATCAAAGATCTTTAAGAGATGGTGCTAATTTTACAGTAGATGAGATTCATTTAAGTATATAAAACCCTATTTTAGCTGCCAATTCATTTGAGATTGAACCTGATATCATCCAAATGGTTCAAAACAATCAGTTTGGGGGAGCACCAACAGAAGATCCTAATTTACACCTTGCTAGTTTTCTAGAATTGTGTTCTACATTTAAATATAATGGAGTGTCCAATGATGTCGTCAGACTTAGAATTTTTCCTTTTTGTTAGCGTTATTTCGGGGATGGTTTGGTTGGAGAGTTGCCCGTAAGAAGCTGTCGGTCACCGGAATCGAAATCCTCGTCGCCCGCTTCGGAAGGACGTTGAAGTATGAAATCAAACTGACCCCATATTTTTCATGTTTGTGGGGTTGCCCGTAAGAAGCTGTCGGTCATCGGAATCAAAAATCCCGTCACCCGCTTCGAAGGACGTTGAAGTATGAAATCAAACTGACCCCATATTTTTCGTAGTTTAAAATGAAAGAGCATTGTACCTCAAATCTTGTATCTATCCCGAAAGATAAACACAAGAATTGAGGACGAGGCTTGATCAAATAAACTAAGGAAAGTATGACGTCCGTTTGGTCTGCGAAACCTTTGTATTTGCCGACAAGTTCTCCTATTTAATATAAAGGATTAAATAGGGTTTATATTAAGCTGGGTTCGGACATGCTTCCTATAAGGGCAAGCCCCTAGAGTTAATTACATCTCAAATGACCAAAGCCACCTAAGAAGACTCTCGATAAAAATCAATAAATATTATTTTCAAAGAATTTCAAAGGGTACGACTCTTCAACGAAATCAGATGTAGAGGTGTGAAAGGGGATTTGTTCAAATTTGGAATATTTTATTGTAGAATCCAAAGAAAGAAGAACTAGGGGATGTCATGGATCTAGAGGCGAACCTCGATGACTTCCCAAGCTATCCTAATGTTTGGCTTCAACTTTGAGGGGAAGTATTTAAGTGTTTCATCCTGCAAATTTTATTATTTAGGGCTTACATTTGTGTGAAATGATCACACAAATAGCCTGGAAGATATGAGAGAGGTCGTGACAAACGACAACCTCGGAATCCTAAGACGAGTTAGGGCTTATATTGTATAACAGTATTAGTTAGGGCTTACATTCGTGTGAAATGATCACACAAATATCCTGAAAGATGTGAGGGCATCCTGCCAATTTTATTAGTTAGGGCTTACATTCGTGTGAAATGATAACACAAATAGCCTGGAAGATGTGAGGATTTAGGTCAAGGGCTTACATTTATGTGAAATGATCACACAAATAGCCTGAAAGATGTGAGGATTTAGGTCATACATTCGTGTGAAATGATCACACAAATAACCTGGAAAATGTGAGGATTTAGGTCGTGACAAACGACGAAATGATCACACAAATAGCCTGGAAGATGTGAGGGTTTAGGTTGTGACAAACGACAACCTTTTCGTGTGAAACGATCACACAAATAGCCTGGAAGATGTGAGGGTTTAGGTTGTGACAAACGAAAATCTCGAATGATCACACAAATAGCCTGGAAGATGTGAAGATTTAGGTCGTGATAAACGACAACCTCGGTCCTAAGACGAGTTAGGGCTTATATTGTATAGCAAGGCTATGCAAAGGCCTAAAGATAAGGTAAGGATTTACGTTGCATCAGAAAACAACCTTAAAGTCCTATGGCTTTATTGTTTAAGTCTAAGGAAGGAAGATTGGTTTAGCTGGGTTAGGCAGATTTTGCTGTTGAAGATGGCCGTGCTACCCACCATGCTAGCCCCAAGCTCCTTGTCGCAATGAGTTTAAGTTATCTAGTGTGTCAAGTTATAATATCAAATCAAGTGGTCCTATGGTTGAAGTTCTTTAAATTTAATGAGGGCATATTAAAGTTGATTAGAACGACACCGGTTAGGATCCTACGGTTCCATCGTTCTGGTATCAGTATTTTCAATTGGATTCACTTAGTCCAAATGAGCTTACTAAACCCAACTTAATGAGTTCCATAATTTCATTTAAACCGTCGGAAGCCTCATTAGCAACCATAGGTTACCTCCTAAGAGGAATTCCTTCATCGATAGAGACATCTTAATTTAGTTGAAGTTGTAGTTTTATGTGATGTTTGTGATTAAATTTTGATTTCATTTAAACCATTGGAAGCCTCGTTAGCAACCGTAGGTTACCTCCTCCGAGGGATTCCCGATCATCAAGACTGTGGGAAGCCTCGTTAGCAACCGTAGGTTACCTCCTCTGAGGGATTCTCGATCATCAGATAGAGACGTCTTAATTTAGTTGCAATTGTAGTTTTGTGTGATGTTTGTGATTAAATTTTGAGCTGTTTTATATTTAAATTTAATTGAAGTTGTGGTTTTGTGTGATGTTTGTGATTAAATTTTGAGTTGTTTTATATTTGGAATGTTATGGCGGTGAATTTTTTCTTGTTTGATTTTAGTTTTAGTTTTTGGGTATGTGGCTATCCTGATGGTTTTAGTTTTCATGCAGGGTGAGATCGTTGTTTAGCATACTATCCTGATGGTTTTAGTTTTCATGCAGGGGAGATCGTTGTTTAGCATGCAAATTTGCAGGTATAAAAGTACAGTATGAAAGTACAAGAAAAAGTCGTTGTTTAGCATGCAACTTTGCAGGTATAAAAGTACAGTATGAAAGTATAAGAAAAACAATTGTTTAGCATGCAAATTTGCAGGTATAAAAGTACAGTATGAAAGTACAAGAAAAACAACGCTAAAAAAACTGTAAAAGTGTACCTGGCGAGTCTTCTCGTTCCACCACTTGAAACTTAAAATGCATGTTAAAGCAGTTTATGAAGAGCAGGAAAGGTAAAATTTTCCTAATCCTACATCATATTATGGTGAGTCTTTAAAAGTTTAATTAAGAATGATTTCATTAAACAAAGAATATTAAGTTTAATAGGCCTATGAGGTATCCAACAAGTTAAGAGGGGGAAACAGGTCCATGCCTCTCCCTCACCAACTCAAATTTGAGAAATATAAACGTTTATTACTTGGCTTGAAATTTTATCTTTAGAATAATTTGAGTTGAATTAATTTTAAAGAATGGTTTTATATGATCTAATTTTATTTTTTGGATCATTTCTAATTTCTGCAAAATTTTCTTGATTACCTTAGAATTGACCCAAACTAATTTACTTTAATTTGGGGAAATTTAAGTTTAAACAATTTTTAAACTTGGATGAAAGTTTAAGTTAATTTAAACTTAAATTTTCTTTAAATCTGAATAAGATTTAAAAAAATTCTAGATTCAAAACTGGTTTTTAAACTTAGAATATTCATTATAGATAAACAAAGTTCATCTAAATGATCCAAATGAACTAAAGTTTGGTAGTTCAATTGAAAGGAGATTAGAAGGAGCAAAATTCCCTTACTCTAAGTTAAGTCTAGTTTAGATATAGAAAATTTAGTTTTAATTGAGTCTAATTTAGTCAAGACATAATTAAATAATTAGGTCTAATGTGAGTAAGACCTAATTTTTTTGTGATTTTACTAAGTCTAATATGATGCAGACATAGTTAACATGGAGGATTTTTTAATCTAAATATAGGTTCAATATGATTTGATCCTATAAATTTAGACTCAGGTTTACAATTTAGGTTGAACTTAAGATTCAAGTAAGTTCAATTTGCTTTGAACTTAAACTTAGATTGGGTTTGAACTTAAGGCAATGTTGAATTAAGTCTAAATTTCATTAATACTTAGAAGATTGAAGTAACTTCAATTTAATTTAGACTAAGGCTTAGGTTCAATTTGCATTTGAACCTAAGGTTTAGTTGAGTTAAGTCTAATTTTAATTTGGACTCCAAAAAATGTTCAAGTAAGTTTGATTTAGTTTGGACGTAGGCTTAGGTTCAATTTGAATTTGAACCTAAGGGTTAGTTCAGTTAAGTCTAATTTTAATTTAGACTTAAGATGTCAAAGTATGTCCAAATTAGTTTGAACTTAGGCTTAGTTTCAACTTAGATTTGAACCTAAGGGTTAGTTAAGTCAATTCTAATTTTAATTTAGACTTAAGAGGTTGAACCTAAGTCCAATTTAGTTTGGACTTAGACTTAGGTTCAATTTAGATTTGAAGCTAAGGGTTATTTGAGTTATGTCTAATACTAATTTAGATACCACACATTGAACTATGTCCAATTTAGTTTCGACTTAGACTTAGGTTCAATTTGGATTTGAACCTAAGGGTTAGTTAAGTTAAGACTAATTTTAATTTAAACTTAAAAGGTTGAACAAGGTCTGATTCAGTTTGGACCTAGGCTTAGGTTCAATTTTGATTTGAACCTAAGGACTAGTTCAGTTTAAGTCTAATTTTAATTAAGACTTAAAGAGTTGAACTAAATCCAATTTAGTTAGGACTTAGACATAGGTTCATTTTGGATTTGAATCTAAGGGTTAGTCTAGTTAAGTCTAATTTTAATTTAGACTTAAAAGGTTGGACTAAGTCCAATTTAGTTTGGACTTAGATTTAGGTTCAATTTGGATTTAAACCTAAAGGTTAGTTGAGTTAAGTCTAATTTTAATTTAGACTTTAAAGGTTGATATAAGTCTGATTCAGTTTGGTCTTAGACTGGTTCAATTTGGATTTAAACCTAAAAGTTTTAATTTAAGTCTAATGTAGACTTAGGTTAAATTTCAAATTTAAGGTTAAGTTTAATGTGGATTTAAACTTAACTTGATGCCTTGGTTAGAAAGATTTAAGATTAATTAAAAAATTAAGTCTAATTTAGGTTAGAATTAATTGGGTTTAAAATTAATTAAACCTTATTTAATTAAGGTTTCATGGATAATTAAGTCTAATTTAGTTAGACTTAATTAGAGTTTAAGCCTAATTTGAGTAAGACTTAGGGTTAATTAGTCCTAATTTGATTTAGGTTTAATGAGTATTTAAGTCTAATTTGGGTTAGACTTAATTGTGGTTTAAGCCTAATTTAGATAAGGCTTAGAGTTAATTAAACCTAATTTGATTAAGGTGTAATAAATAATTAATTCTAATTTACATTAGAGTTAATTAGGGTTTAAGCCTAAATTTAGATAAGACTTTCGATTAATTAAACCTAATTTGGTGAAGGGCATAATTTCAATAAGGCTTAGAGTTAATTAAACATAATTTTATTAAGGTTTAATAGATAATTAAGTCTAATTTAGGTTAGACTTAATTAGGGTTTATTTTAGGTCTAAGATGGGTTAGACCTAAATATTTGGACTAGATTAATCCTAATCAACATTTCTAATCCCTTAAAATAAAGGATTAATAATGACAAACCATGTTTAGGGATTTTTGACTAAGGTAAAAATTATATTTACATTTTTACTCCTAAATGTCTAAATTGTCATTTTAAATTTGTTAAAGGTTAGAAATTTTTATTTTAGAGTTTAAATTCATTACCCTAAATTTTCTAACCAAATTTCATTTTTTATTTTCAATTTTTTGTTTTTTTATTAATATTCTTGGGAATAATTATAAAACATGGTGAAAATTGGTGAATTTGGCTTTGTGAATTTTTCCTAACCTTGGAAAAATAAGGAAATGACCCTAAGGATAAAAGGATTAAACCCTGAATTGTTTTTCTTTTTTGGAATTATAAGTAATTTTTAAGAATTAAATTACTCTAAAGAGTAAATAATTAATTAAACTTAAATTATAATTCATTAATTTTCAATTTTATTTTTATAATTTTCTCCTTATTATCCTATATTTAAGGAAATTTTTATTTAATTTTTATGATTTTTTTGCATTAAGTTATGCATTCTTAAAGTTTTTTATGATTATTTGTACTTAAATAAATAGAGAATTCAGAATTTTCTATTTATCCGGCACGGCGCCAGGTAGATCATAGGAGTCGTCGAAATTTCATGCACAGTTGTTTGATTGACGGAGCTTCCCACATATGCGCTGAGCTGGCCCAAGGTTTGCCTTATTTCATAAGGATGAAATGATGATCTGTCTTGATCAGAGCCATCCATTTTTGATACACAAAAATGGACAACATCAGTTCATCTTCCTAAAGAGGAGATGAACCAAGAACTGTTCGTAATCAAAGATTAAGATCTAAGTGGATTTGAAGCCAAATTACACAATTTTTTTTCCTAAAGCTTCATTTAAAGGAAACGAACACATCCGTACCACTTTGTTGGCTTGGTTTTATTGTACCTTTGCTCATGAGGGTTGGCTTTAATTGGGGCTGACAGAAGCGTTTGTGATAACTTTTTGAAGCTTCTCCTTTATCAAATTTGAAGTGAAATCAAGCCTAGGTATATTCTAAATGGAAAGGTAGGTCACCTTCAGCTTGGGGTAGGTTAGAGGCTTTGGAGGGACTCAATTTTGATAGGAAATGTCTTTGTAGAGTTCAGGGAGTCTTTTACAAGGCTTAATTTGAAGTTTTATCAAGTTTGATGTCACATCAAAAATTTGCCTTTGAGTTGGGATGGGAATTTAGCGTTTCACAGAGGTTTTGAGGCCTTGAAAAGATAGGGGACCTATTGCCTATGTCTTGGAGAAGATTTTTTCTTCGAAAGGCCAGAGGTTTTTGAGCTTGGATCATGTTCTTCTCCTAGGAGGTCTCGAGTTTGCCATCTTTATAGCCATCGGAGGCTTAAATGGGATTAAGCTAAGCTTGAGGATGATCCTTCTATCCTTCTGAAGTGATCTCTCTGATCAGAGGGAGGAGTTATGAAGAGAATTATGGCTTTGACATTATTGTCCATGTTGGCTCCAATGGAGGAGGAGAGAAAATTTCATGGATTTTGGTCATTAGGGAGGGGAGGAGGTAGGGTGGTTGAGCATGGAAGTACTCCTCCTTGACCGAAGCATGAAAGTACTAGGGTTACTTAGACTAGAATGTCAAGTATGTAGGGGAGGTAGGTAGGAATAACTCCCATTGTCCCCTTCCTTTTATTTTAATTCCCTTTTTATTTTATTATTCTTTGAAATAATGCATGGGTCATTAAATTCCATGGAAGGTTATTGTAGGTCATGGATGAGCCATTAGCACATGGGCTTGGGCCATGGGCTTAATTCCATGTCTTGGAACATGGGCTTAATGTTTGGGCTTTAAGCATAGAATTAGTGTTTTAGCCTAAAATAATGGGTCTTAAATTTATTCTTATAATTAATTAATTAATTAATTAAATAAAATTTGTAAATTTGACCAACTTATCATAAGTTGACCATGGTTGACCAAAGTTAACTAATTTGACCAATTTGACCATGGTTTACCATGGTCGACCAATTTGTCCAATGTTGACCAAATTGGCCGTGATTGACAAAAGTTGACCCATTTGACCATGGTTGACTATGATTAACCAAGATTGACCGAGGTTAATGACCAAAGAAAATTATGTTGAGATTTTCATACCTATTTTACACTAATTTTGACGATATTGTACTTTAAAGAAGGGTAATTTTGATGTTTCATTGCAGGTATGATGAATTATGGTCGTTGGAGCAAAAATGATGCAAAAAGGAGCGAATTTGAAGTGAAAAGGACCAAAATATGAAGATTTGAACTAGGGTGCTGACGGCGAGCCCAACGGCGCCGACTGAGAAAATTTCACGATAGCCCAAATCAAATATTTTAGAAGGCATGTCAACGGCGCCCTCGAGGCCTCCAATGGTGAGATCGGTTGTTATCTCAATAGGTGCATTGAATGTGGATGATTTTTGAGGGGATGCTTAGGCAACTCTTGGAAAAACTCTTCTATAACTTTAAAAGAAGCTTTTGGTTGAAATAGACAAGTGTTGGGAGAGTGTGGAGACTTTGTAGTGTGTAGAGAGTTTAATTTAGGGTTAGATTGTGAGGAATTCATCGAGAGATTGTAAAAGTGGAGGAAAAGTGAGAGATTTCTTCCTCGTTGCTGCTTCAAAGAAGAATTCCATGTGCTGTAAAGAACGAAAGAGATTCAGAGGAACTTTGTAGTTTGTATGACTTTACTTTTATATATAAATTCCGTGTTTTGTCGTATCTTACCCATGAGTTTTAAGTAGTTTTCTCTGTCTTTCTCCATGTCTTGAGATTTTGTGAAATGGTGATTTGACTTGGTTGAGCCATGAAAATGTTAAAGAAGTTGTGATGATCTTTTCACTTTGATCTTAATTTACTTTCAATCTGGCCAATTGATATGTTAAAATATGTTGAGTTTTACATTTAAAGTGAAGATTACATCCAATATTCAGAGAGGTCAAAGTCCTTGGAAGTTGGGTGCAAATAAATAAGGAAATAAAATTATCGGGCGTAGAATTGTAGATTTTAGAGTGACAGACTAAAATCCTCATCTCAAATAGGGAAATAAAATTATCGGGCTTAGAATTGGAGATTTTAGAGTGATAGACTAAAATCCCCAATTCAATCCTATTGTTTGGGTGTTGAAGTGTAGATGTTAGCCCTCAGGTGAGGGGAACGTGAGAGCTCCAAAGTGAGAGCCTCGTTTGGGTGCTGAAGTGTAGATGTTAGCCCTCAGGCGAGGGGAACGTGGGAGCTCCAAAGAGAGAGCCGGTATCCTCCCAGTCTAGCCGCAGATTCAGTAAACAAGCATAGGATTAGTCAATGTTCTTTATGCCTGGACGAAAGGGTAAAGAATAGGTAAGCTCCTATTTGGCACAATCCAATTTGAACTAATTACATATTTATTTCAATTGCCTATTAGTGATATATAAGCAATTTGAATTATATTGTTGTGATTAAGTATTGATTTTCTAAAATCTTAGTTTGTAGCCTAATTTGTGCCTGGAAGTAAACAAGAATTATAATTAGTGTAACAGACAAATTAGGACTATTAGAAAACTTTCACTGGAATTGCAACTTATTTTCATATTTAGTTAACAATTTTTCTGTGTATTGATTTCAATTGTATGCATAAATTTTGACCTGAAAATCTTATACCCTATGATTCGGAATTAGAACGCACTATTAGAAGAATTAGAAGACTAAAAAGAGAACCTATAAATCAAGACACAATTGAAAACAACGTAAAAAATCAAGGAATAGATAATGAACACCAACCTAGACCTCTACGAGATTATGCAAATCCTTTAGCAGATGAAATTCACTTATCTATCCAAAATCGTGATGTAGCTACTAATTCATTTGAGCTTAAACCTGCTATTATCCAAATGGTACAAAACAATCAATTCAGAGGTACACCAAATGATGATCCTAATTTACACCTCGCTAGTTTTATAGAACTTTTTGCTACCTTTAAATATGACAAAGTTTTGAACGATGCTGTTAGACTTAGACTTTTTCCTTTTTCACTTAGGGATAAGACTAAGATGTGGTTAAATTTATTAGTACCTGGATCTATTAGAACTTGGGGAGAACTTTCACAGAAATTTCTATCCAAATATTTCCCTCGATCCAAAATGGCTAAACTTATAAATGACATAACATCATTTTGTCAGATTGATGGAGAGTCTATATATGAAGCTTAGGAGAGATCTAAAGATCTTATTAGAAGGTGCCCTCATCATTCGTTACCAGATTGGTTGATAATTCAAACTTTTTATAATGGATTAATGGGATCACATATATTGATTATAGATGTTGCGACTGGTGGTTCTTTAATGTCAAAACCTTTTGATGAGGCTTATTCGTTAATAGAAGAGATGGCTACCAAATATCTTCAATGGCCTTCTGAAAGGGTAAATCCTAAAAGAGTAGCTAGTATCCATGATTCTAATGCAATATCTATGTTAGCTTCGCAGATTGTTGCAACATCAAAGAAATTAAATCATTAGGGAATGAATTATTCTCCAACACGTACTATGAAGGAAGAGAATTCATTTGGGCAATTTGTGGATGTTCAACCTTCATATGAAACCTTAAATGCTATTAATAATAGACCCAACAATCCTTATTTAAACTATTATAACCCAGGTTGGAAGAATCATCAAAATTTTAATTGGAATAATAGTTCTACAAATCAACAATGGGCGAGCAACCTAGTGAACCCATTAGGATATTCATCCAACCAAGGAAATGTTAATTATAGACCTTCTTATGCTCCAAGATTTAACACTAACACTTAAATTAAGGAGAAGAAGTTGTCTATGAAAGAGATGATACTAAACATGGGTCAACAATTGCAGAATCAAGGAAATTAATTACAAATTCAAGGAAATCAGTTACAAAATCAAGAAACTGCTATTAAGAATATTGAAAATCAATTAGGGCATATTGCTACTGCACTTAGTAACTGAACATTAGGAACTTTTCCTAGTACTGTGGAACCAAGTCCTAAAGATTAAGCAAAAGAACAGATAAAAACGATACAATTACGAAGTGGAAAAGAATTGGAAACAAGGGTGCAAAAAGAAACAAAAACTGAAAAAGAGAAAGTGGATACAGAAAAAGAAAAGGATCATGAATACCCAGATTTATAATATCCACTTACACCAATGAAAATTACTGTAGAGAAACCTCCACCACCGTTTCTTTAAAGATTGAAGCAACATAAAAAGGATAAATAATATTCCAAGTTTCTAGAAATTCTTAAGAAATTAACGGTAAATATTCCCTTCATAGAAGCTTTAGAGCAAATGCCTAACTATGTGAAGTTCATGAAAGATATTTTAAACAAGAAAAGGAAATTCACTGATAATGAAATTGTTGCACTTAGCGAAGAGTGTAGTGCAATTATTCTAAAAAAGCTTACTGAAAAATTAAAAACCCATGTAGTTTCGCTATACCATGTGCTATCTGTTAAAAATTTCATGGAAGAGTTTTATGTGATTTGGGAGCCAACATTAATCTTATGCCTCCATTAANGCGACTGGTGGTTCTTTAATGTCAAAACCTTTTGATGAGGCTTATTCGTTAATAGAAGAGATGGCTACCAAATATCTTCAATGGCCTNAACGGGATTTCAATTCCGATGACCGACAGCTTCTTACGGGCAAACCCCACACAAAAAATAGTGCCGACACTTTATTACTGGTAGAGTGCATACATTTTAGGATGAGGTAATACCAGATGTTGGTAACACGTAAGCCAATAATTTAGGAAAAACCTTGCCCATCGGGTTAACCCTACCAAATTCGTGAAAGTACCCAATTTATTAGGTTAATGATTCTGTTATAAAATGGTAGTAAAGAAGGAAGATGATGAGAACGAGGAAGAGCTGGCTTATTCTATTTGTAAGTTAAGTTTGGGGGTGGGGGATTAAAATAATTAATTTAATTCCATAAATGAAGATGGGTTGCAAAAATCAGTTCCATGTTTACTTAAGGCCAAACAATGCTTAAAACAGCGCCGACGCCTAAGCGCAACATATTGGTGCTATGACATCATACACGCTGCGCATAGGCGCTGCATTTAGCGCCTAAGCGTCAAACCGTCTGGTTCATAAAAAGTACCGAACTAGATCATTTTTTCGCACGATCCATTATCTTCTTCCCTGTTCTTTCGCGAGGCACTGAAGAGAGCTCCCTAGGGTTTGATCTTTTTGGCTTGTGCTTGCATTCTAGGGCTTAAAACATTTAGATCTCATCTTCTCCAAGTAAGATTCTTCTTTAAATCTTGTGATTTTCTATTTTAGCCATGGATTCTTTCATACTTTGGAATTTTTTGTATTTTTTTTCGAGGACCATGGAGAAGAAAAAAGAATCCATGGAAAGATCTTATTTAGCTTTAAATATGCATTTAGAGGCTTATAAAACCTCGATTTGGCCTGATTTCTTCTTCCATAGGATTGTCTCTAGATTTAGCAGATGGCTCCTAAAACTAAAGGATGTAAGGTAATGGAGACATATGATCACAAGAAGTTTGTGAGTTCAAAAGCACAACAACGCTACAATGAATCTCTTCTCTCGAAGAAATTGATTGTAGAGCAAGGTTTTCTTAGCCTCAGTGTAGCAGTGGAAAATCTAATTTTAGCGTGTTAATGGGAAACTTTCTGCTATACTACTGTCAATGCAGTCATCTCTATCGTGAGAGAATACTACACCAATCTTTCTAGGTTACTGAAAATTTTGTGGTAGTAAGGAAAAAGTGATTTTATTTTACTCATGCCCACATCAACGCACTGTACTCATTGAGGGATGTGTCGAAGTGCTACTATTCTGAATTCGAGCCAACTGACACAGCTTGATGAAATCATGATGGTTTTGACTGATGGGAAAGGAGCCTATAAGATCATCAGTGGTAATAAGGTAAACTTCTCCTCTTCAAAGCTTACTGTCGCGTTAAAGGCGTGACTTTACTTTATTTCTGCTAGGCTACTTCCCTTCATAATCTTAGTAAAGTGACTAAAGAGTGGGTTGCACTAAACTATTGTATTCATAAAATGATGCCTATTTAGATTAGCTCCTTTATTTATGAATCTATCAGCATAGCTAAGGGAGGTACTAATGTGGGGCTTGGATACCCCTCTCTTTTTTTCACTTTATGTCAACGATCTGGAGTTAGTTTTGAATCTTTGGAAGATTAGTTGCATCCACTAAAGCAAATCAGCAAGTTCAATGTTCATTTATATGATAAATGACTCAACCTACAATTACGCAGTAATTTAACTTCCAAAAGATGACAAAAAACTTGACCCAATTTATATTTAGCAGCTAGTGTGTGAAATTGTTATGTTATAAAATTTAGAATTTTTGATTTATAGTTTACACACTGGGGGTACTACGCAACTATACATATTGTTTCAAGTAATATAGGAATTTCTTTAGAAACACAGTATTGATCCCACTGATAAGTGAGGTAAGAAATCCCTTAGGCTAATTCTAGTCTACTACTATCAGGTGTTAGTTTGAAATTTTTGAAAAGTTTGGTTTTCCTAAATTCACTAATTTACTATAAAATTAAAGTTAACTAAAAACCAAATCTAAGGAGATTGGATAAATTTTGGAAAGTTCTTATATAATTAAAATCCATTTCCCCTTGCAATAAGATCATAATTATAGTAGGAATTGAATGCATAAAAATGTAATTTTATGAAAAATAGGAGCATTCCTACAATTTACCCCTTTTAAACAAAATGAACACTAGTTAATCTAAATTTACTTTGACTTTTTGTGGTAGTGTTGAGTAGATTCTAGCCTCTCACTTCTAGATTACTCACCGTGCGCTCTTTATAGGACCTACTAGGGACCCTTATTTCTAACATTAGACCAAATTGGTAAATGATCTAACATGTCACCATAGAAACACCAATTCTACGCCCATCAAAATTTATCTCCCTATATATTTGCACTAATCAGTGGACTAAATCGACCTCCCATCTTAAAGTTTAACGTGTTATTCACAAGTTGGGTAAAATAATAGCCCCCCGGTCGTTATGTTTCGCAACAAATTTTAAAATTACAATTGATCAGTTTGTAAAGTGAATTAAGAACCGATGAAATACCATATAAAATTTTGGAATAAAAGAAATCGTCAAAACATTCTAACCTCATAAATGGTTAAATCTTATCACAAGGAGGAGTAAGGAAAACTACTCACTAAACATGGAGAAAACATAACAAAAAACTTTATTTAAATTAAAAGAAATTCACTAGAAAAGTGTTTATAACAATTAAAGATAATGAAGAACACAATACTTAGTTTTTTTTCCTTTGAAAGAACGATGAAAATACCTCCAACAAAGTATCTTGTTGATCCACACAAAATTCCTACAATTTCTTTCAGATCTCTCAAAATCGCTCACCAATCTCTCCATAAAAGGTAGAAATCTACATTCCTACTTCCATCTATGACCACTAGACATTCTTGGAATTTTCAAGAGTTTGAAAAGCCAAAATGTGCCTTCCCAAGTGCTAAAAGGTGATTTTCCTCCAAAAATCAAGCAAAAACCGTCCGTAATGATTTCTGGAGCCTAGGCGTCTATTTCAGTGCGTCGAGGCACCTGTTTCGAGTGCTTGGGCGCCAAATTTTTTTCTTACTCCAATTTGCTCCAACAAAATGCGCCATATAAGAACTTTCTTTCTTGCTCGATTTGACTCCAAATTGCACTTTTTTTGCTCCATTTTCTCCAAAAGTCCATCTTTCATTCCTACAACAAAAACATATAAAATATATTCTTTTAAAGTGTAATATCATTAAATATCATTAAAAATTAGCATGAAATCTATATATAAAGTAGGTGATTTTTAGGCGTGTCAATAAACATGCCACTTTTGGTTGTGGAGCTAACACTTCAGATGCTCCTTCTACTTCTAGACCATCTACTTCACGTGTTGTAGCTCCACCTTCTGCTACTTTGGATTTCATTTATGATCATTTTCAGGAGTTACAAGATTATATATTCTTTTTACTGGGCCAAGTGTATAACGTTGCAGACTATTTATAAAAAATTGACTCGTATTTAAAGCAGAAAAGGGATTATGAGGTCGGTTTCTATACTTCTATTGTAAACTTTCTTAGAGGAGATATAAATCTAGAGTTTCTTTCTTATCCACCTTATCAGATGTTTAAGTGTCACATGTCTATGGATGAGGATGTTGATAATGAGGATGATGAGTATGATGAGGAGTAGTAGTGCTTTATATGTTTAGGTATGACCTTTTTTTTCTAGCTATTGATGATTATGCTATTTTACTTTCATGTTATTTGGTTGTACTAGACATAGTTTTATTTTCTACTATTTTTGTATGGATTCTGTACTTTTTTATTTTTAGATATATTGCACTACTGTTTTCTTTGCACTTTAGTTGATATATATTATTACTCTTGTGATAGAGTAGTCCTTTACTCTGAAATTTTCATGCTAAACATGTTGAATAGAGATTCACTTACTACTACACACCTGGCTTCATAGTTTATGCTTATATGCTTTTCATTTTTAGGTCTCTGTGATAGAAAATAACTCAATTAAAATTTCTCCTTGCCTGCATTTTAGTACTTAATGTTTTAAAGGCTTAAGAATTCAACTTTGGGGGAGGGGAAAAAAACTAAAAAGAATTAAACTTTATTTGTCCTCGATAAACTGCATTTAAATATCATTTTAAATTAACTATGGTATGTGGTGTTATCTTTAGAGAAATATATTTTTGATTCTGTGAATGTTATAGTAGACTCAAGTAATTTTTTTTATTAGTGATAAGGTCGGTCCTAGATTTAAGATATTTAGTATAAGGGAATAGGGATATGATTTTACTATTTATAGTAAGAAGAAGAGTATTTTTCAAACACTAGGAATGATTTAGACTTTAAAAAGAATTGAGACTCTATGAATAATCATTTTTATACTAATACAAATTATCAAGTAGAGAAACGTGAGAAGTTTTTAACTTTAAGAGGAGGATAGTGAAGTTCAAAATCATTAAAGGCTATCCCGATATAATATCCTCACATAAAAGAGTAAAAATTTAAAATATCANGCCCAATTATGTGAAAATTATGAAAGATATTTTGAACAAGAAAAGGAAGTTCACGGATAATGAAACTATTGCAATTAGCAATTATGTGAAATTTATGAAAGATTTTCTGAACAAAAAGAGAAAGTTCTTAGATAATGAAACTGTTGCACTTAGCGCAGAGTGTAGTGCAATTATTCAGAAAAAGCTTCCTGAAAAATTAAAAGATCCTGGCAGTTTCACTTTACCATGTGCTATTAGTGAAAAATTTTATGGAAGAGCTTTATGTGATTTGGGAGCCAGCATTAATCTTATGCCTGTATCAGTTTTTAAAAGATTAAGATTAGAAGAAGTCTCACCTACTTCTGTAACTCTACGGTTAGCGGATCGTTCAGTTACATTTCCTAAGGGAGTTATAAGAGATTGTAACTCTACAGTTAGCGAATCGTTCAATTACATATCCTAAGGGAGTTATAGAAGATGTGTTAATAAATTTATCTTTCCTGTGGATTTCATTATTTTAGATATGGAGGAAGATAAAGAAATACCTATTATTTTAGAGAGATCATTTTTAGCTACTGGAGAAGCTATGATAGATGTTCAAAAAAACCTATCATTTTAGGGAGACCATTTTTAGCTACTGGAAAAGTTATGATAGATGTTCAAAAAATATAACAACTATGAGAGTAAATGATCAAGAAGTAACTTTTAACATTGCGAAATCTATGAAATACCCTACTGTTTAGGGAGACCATTTTTAGCTGCTGGAAAAGCTATGATAGATGTTTAAAAAAGAGAATTAACGATGAGAGTTAATGATCAAGAAGTGACTTTTAACATTGCGAAATCTATGAAATACTCTGCTGTCTAGAGAAATAATGAATGTTTTTTTACATGGAAATTATTGAACATCTACTGAACTACCCTGCTGTTGAAAGAGATAATGAATATTTTCGCATGGAAATTATTGAACATCTATTGAACAAATATTTTAAAGAACATTTTGAAGATAAAAAGCATTTTGAAGAAGAAGAACATTTTGTAGAGAAGGAACAATTTGAAAAGAATGACAAAGTTATTCTGGACGAATTAGAAAATTAAGAACTAGATTATGTTCAGGAAAGATTTGAGATGTTGGATATTACGGAAAATGCTGATAAAAATCTAGTTCCATAAATTATATAAACTACCTGAACTTGAGATGAAAGTACTACCTAGCCACTTTAAGTATGTGTTTTTAGGAGACTCATCTACATTACCTATTATTATATCTTTAAAATTAAATGATATGCAAGAGTAAAGACTGTTAGATATATTGAAACNGAGATTTTTTTTTTTTTGGTTGAATAATGTTAAACATTCGCACATAAAATATATCTCGATAGTTCACCTAGTCCAAAGTTGCGTTCGACACCAGATTCGGAGAAATTCCCCTCTTCAACACATAACTTAGAGAAAAAGAAGAGTAACACATAAATCGTGTTGGAACCTTCGCTACTATTGAGAGGAGGTCACCCTCGAGTCGGCCACATATCACGCCACACAAGCCCCAATTATTTTTCGCTAACAATGCCCAGGTACAAGTGAAATCAACAGAGACACCATCTTTTCCCTTATTTTTATAGGAGGGGGAAGTCAATTGTCCTAGCACTGGTCACCCTACAAAACTCTACAAGCGGGCCCATTGAGACAAGCTAATTAGACACCTGTCAACCTGACACATCCATTAATACTTGGTGGCTGGTTTCTCAAGAAAAGAAAGAAAAAAAAAAAAGAAATTCACATCAACATCAATGCACACTTTGAATGTTGACCCACTAAGGTCACGTGATGAGACGAAGGTGTCATGCTCGCTAAACGCCAAACCACTAAGTCTCAACATTCAAGGAGCTGGATCCGACTAAAAAACACCATAAAAACCAACCAAATACCAATTCTTGAATTCATAGGACAGTGACTTGGGTCTGAGGCAAACCAACCCGTCGGCATATTTTTAGTCGATCACTATGGGAAGTCGTTGCGAGTGTGATTCGACTCTCAATCGACGACTTAAGTTAAATGAATCCATTAAAGAAACGACCAATGAGAGCATGGCATCCAAAGTTCAGGCTTTGGCTCTGGAGGCGACCAAGACACGAGCTGAAGACAAGATCCGCGGCAAGTCATCAAGGTCGCCTTGGAGGCTAGTCTCTCTGGAGGCAACGACCCAACCAAATAGGATCAACAAAACATCTTGGTCGACCGACCACACGACAAATTGACTCACAAGATGAGTAAATGATAAGTCAAAATGCAACCAACCCCAAAAAGAGAAAGCAAAAAAGCTAACCAATTTTACTCATATATCTAAAAAAGAGAAACAAAAAATCTTGCTCCTCAAAAAAAAAGGGAGAAAGGAAAAGGAAGTTCTCAAGCTGAAAAGGCCTAGCGGGTGGCTACCCCCTCTTCAGTGCCCAAGTGATCTATCTCCTTGGAAGGCTTCTCCAACTTATACGGAATCAGAGCGAAGAACTCTTTTAAGTTGGAATACTTATTGTCGATCAGACCATGGTGGATGAATCCTTGGATGACATAGTCAAACCCAAGCCTGAGTTGACCCACTTGAACATCTTCATGCTCCTCCTTGGGGACCAACGAGGTGACCTTCTCCTTAAGCTCTACAACTTCCTTCCTCAAAATCGCTATGGTACCAACCAATTCCCAACTGGCCTTCTCAAATCTAGCAAACTTGAGGTTCAGAAGGTCTCAATTTTCATGGAGTTTCTTAAGATTAATCTCCAACAAGGACTCCTTCTTTCGAGCCCCATCCAACAATCCTTCCAACTCAAGCACAGCTAATCTAAAAAAATGGGCACTTTGTGCCACAATTAATTGCCATAGACGTGCGTTCAGGAGAACTTCCCTGTGATCGAAGTCTCACAAAGTACGACTGTGCTCCTTAGGCCATACCAGGTCCAAAAAAGTTGGGGGCATATTTCTATTTTCAACCGTCAGCGGGAAGCGATTTCAAGATCAATCTAACAAGTTGAATCACTTGTCAGCCTCAAGCCATATCCTTCTAACATTATTGCGTGTAGGCTTTTACTCGAAAGCCTCTTTACTTCTCTTTAAAGGAGGGCAACATGGGACTTCCATTTCCTCCACTAGCTCCTTCCCTCACCGACATATCCCCTCTCCCTTGGGGGAAGATGAGCCTTGCCGCTAGAAGATGAGGTAGATTTTCCCATCAGAGAATTGGACGAATCAGCAGGAGTTTCCCAGGTGGCTTCGTCCCTCACAGAGAAAGCAACGTAGAAAGGGTCCCCGACCTACTAATCCGATAGAGCTGCGACAATTAGTGATGTGTCAGACGACACGCCAGCTTTCAAAGAAGAAGGCGATGCAGTCACCACTCTGCCGAGAGTCCCTTCAAAAAATGAGCCCATGTCACCTTCCACTACATCAACAAAATGAGAAGCATGTTTCAGAGCAATAGCAATGACATTTCCAACCACATTATCTTCAAGAACAACACTATGATCAGACATAGAGACAAGGTATCTCAAGGCCACACCATAAGAGAGGGGGTCCTCCTCTCCTACACGACGACTACCTGACCCTGAGCGATGCTTTTGCTTCTGGTGCTTGACGACCAACTTTTTCTTCTCCACCACTGATCAAACCTCCTCTTTGACGTCCGAGAGATTACAGTGCTTTCGGTCATCTCATTCATCAACATACAGGTAATCTTTGTCTTGGCAATATACTATGGGATCTAGAGATGATGCCTGATCAACATCTCCCGGGCACCATTCATGCTTTTTGGAAGAGACTTCAGCTTGTGCACCACACACATTGCTAGCTTGATCCGGATCCCCTAGGCACCGGAACAAGAACTGACCAAAAACTTCTTCTTCCAGTCCTTTATTTTATTCTCCACTCCTAGTAAGTAGAGTTCCTTACCTGCTAAAAACATGGCGAAGCCATCCTCACCAACCTTAAGCATGAAAAAATGCTTATAGAGGTCGATCAACCATGTAATTTGCTCCTGCCGACAAAAGAGAATGGAAGTCATTATTACAGCTCGAACTTCGGCAGCACTTGCATTGAAATAACCCCATACATATTGAAGACATTCCAAAGCTCATTACATAGAGATAACTGGAGGCTGTATTTGAATAGTCTCGGTAGAAGACTAGATCCTTATCTACGGTGTCCATCGCTCGTGCCGACCCTGCCAACATTCTAAGAGCAACATCTTCATGTAGAACGAACAACCTCTACAGCTCCTTTACCTCATTCTCCATCAGTAACAAAGAATCAACGCCTTTGACAGAGCTAAAGAGGGTAGGGGAGTATTTTAGAGCCATCTCGAGAAACAAGAAACAATCGACAGATAAAAGGTGAAAAAAGAATAAAAGCACAGAAAGAGAGACCAAAAGTGTAAAGTAAAAAAGAAGTGATCCATTACCATATTTATAAGGTGAACACGTAAAACGATGTGTTACATAATGATAAGTGTCACACCAAATATCTTTTTAAATTTTTTTAAGCGTCGTTTTACTTCGAATACTATTATTATAAATCTAGAATAAAGTGCTTTATGAGTGGATCCTCTAAGGTCTCAATTGGGACATACACCTTGTGAGTTAACCTTTGGAGGAACATCTGTCCACCTAACACAGTCTGATCCAGCTGATCAACCTTACAAGGGAACTTGCCCATGTCGATCAACTCGTGAAACACTCCATGCTCGCACAATGCCTCGACCTGCTCACCTGGCAGGGAGGCAACCTCCACCCGCAGGCCTACCATCTCTGAGTCTGTGGAAGTCAGTGGTACTGACAGCTGCCCACATTGGGTTCATGACTGAACTTCGATGACCCACCATCCTGGCGATCCTCGACCCGACCGATTCATCTACATTGGAATTATGAAAATAGAAGTTGAGAACCATCAACAGACCAAATAAGGCCTTACATACCTATAAATTTGTCCATGGAAGAAAGGGTCCTAAAGGGCTTCTCTCCCCTTCATGTCAAGGGCCACCACCTTCTTACAGTAGCGGCTGAGGAAGGGCGATGATTTTCGCTTTGTAATGCTCCCTTTTACTCGCCTCAACATCTTCTTCAAACAAAGTCTGTTGGTCCCCGCTGCTTAAATCCATGTCAGGCTCAAGGATTGTGGCTTCCTTACGAGGGACTTTTGGCATCATCCCCTCAAGATCCAGGGATGAATCGACCCAATCCACTGACACAGGTTCGGATCTCGATCGCCTTTCCCTCTTAATCTTTTCTTTCAATGAAGGTTCTGAGACTAGATAGCTCGCTTTGGCTAGAATTTTGGGGTCAGTGGTGATCCAACCTGAACTATCGACCATAGCGCAACTCAGTTGTCTAGGAGAAAATGATGACAACGGATGAAATGCAAAGCCCGCATCTTTATTTATAGAGTGCGGTGAGCACAAAATCCAAATGCGAAGGTGAGCACAAAATCCAAATGGGAAGTTAGTCATTGAATTAAATTTCTTGATTTTAGTTCCATTAGTTATTAATAATTTCTCTGTTCTTATCGTAGTTGTCGTTGTCAAGGAGTAGGGAAACTCGGGGAACTAATATGTATGCACTAAAATCGTCGCCATGAATCTCGAAGCAAATGAGTGGCTTAGGACAATGGTCAGGCAATGGAGGCATCGGGCTACAAGATCATAATCCAAATCAACCATTCAACAACCGACAACTCAGTCGAGCCACCCGACACATTATGATGAAGGATTCAACCGTCGGGCCATGCCTATAGTCCTAGACTGCTTAAATTTTTCACAAGGACGCTCTACTATAACATATCAGCCAACTAGATTTTTACTTCGACGGGCATAATCACCACTTGACCGGTCGCCTTAGTCGGTTGAAGTCAAGCGCATCGACGAGGTGGTTACTGTCGCATTTGAATTCAAATTGCAATATAGATTTAATAACAAATCCTCACGATTAGATTGGATTAAGGACGGTTTCCATAATTATTTCCTTTTTTTTATAATTGCACAAATACACATCAATAAATGGGAGTGAAAAGGACGAATCAAGGGACCTTTCCCCATTTCTTTGCAGGGACTTCCTTAATTACTTTACTCCCTCCCATCCTCCTACTAGCGCCAAAGGACAATTCAGGATTGAANGCTATGCTTTGTAAATGCCCCTTTTATTTTATTTTAGGAAGAATCACATTTTACATGCATCCAACTCAATTCGTATGTAACATCTAAACTTTAATTTTTACATATATGACATCTTACTTATGTTTAAAAAGATATTTTTCACTTTTTTAAAACTAAAGTAGAGATATTTTTTTTTTTTTTGCTATGATTCTATGAAAGATTTGGATGATAAAAATAAAAAAATTAAAGTTGAGGTTTCAAATATGTAAATAGAAAAAAATTAGGGGCAAGTGTGTAAATTTCTATCATTTTTGTGCCGTGAAGAAAAAAATTAGGGGCAAGTGTGTAAATTTCTATTATTTTTGTGCCGTGATGAAACAAACAAGGTAGATACTACACTCGTGGATTAATATTTCAGCAAATGACGCAATCTTCGGTAATCAGATTTGGACTTGGGAGAAGAAAAGTAATCAAAAGGGGGCATTTTGAAGTAAAATGGTGGCCAACAAGTCAATTCAGCCCGTCCGATTACACACGTGGGGAAGCTCAATTCAAGACTAAATTAATGTGAAATTAAGTGGCCTGTCTATTTTTTTAAATTCCTCCTCAATCTGGTTTCGCCAAGAGGCCAGCCGTCATCAAATCAAAAGTTTTTGAAGATTTACATGCATACCACTCAATTCTTAATTCTATGTGTTTACATGTCTAACACCTAAAACTTTAATTTTCACTTTTTTTAAAGTTAAAATAGTGATATTTTTTACATGATATGAAAGATTTGGGTGGTATACATGTATAGACTTTAGATATGTAAAAACATAAGAATGGGGTGGTATGTATGTAAATGCCCTAACTTTTTCTTAATCTCGGGCCGTTGGAAAAGGTCAATTAAATCAGATAGATCAAAACGTCAAAAGGGCAACGCCAAGTTAATTTATATAAAAATAAAGAGTCAATTGATGCTCTGAAACAAAGTAGATGGCCTCCATTATCGGTGAATTTGTGGGTCCTGTTTTTATCGAGTCACTTGAGGCATAAATAACTATATATGAACATGATAAATCTTTCTTTGAGATATTTTATGCCAGTGTGTCACATCATCGTGCCATTTGTTCAAAGAAATCGGCCAGAAGTTCCCCATGGAGGTTTTTTTATTTATTTTTACTTCTTTTAATCTTACGTGGCGAATCCAACAGCTCAATATTATTTGTCCTTTGTTTTGGTTTTATTGCTCATGAGATAGAGATTTTTATACAGGCCAGTATGATATTACATAAATTGCAATAACTTTTTTAATTCAAAATTCATATATTTATAGATTTATTTTAACTTTTTTTTTTCAGAAAAATTTAAGGCCTTTGAGACCCTTTGATATTTGTAGTTTCATTACGTATATAAAAAAATATATCAGTATGAATCTCAAGGCAATCCAACGGCCTAATAAAAGGATGACGGAGAGGGGATCAACTGACCGATCGACAATCCTAGGGCAGAACAAGTTCCTAAAAGCAGGCCTAAGGATCGAATCATTTGAAGATATAATGACGTCAAATAGCAAATGGGTTGAAACACTGCGTTATGACCGACTGGAAGCCAACAAGACAAATCAAGGGAAAACAATCATAGGCACAACCACCGATCGACGGTATCCATACTAATCGGATGAGCCCACTTATCATTTAATATAACTTATATATATGTAATGTATTAAAATAATTACCTTAAAAACTAAAGATTAAAACCCTAAACATGTAATTCCTATATTCATACCCTCATGTCTATAAATAAGAGTCATCTTTCAATAAATTACTCTTTTTTTGCAGCTCATGACCATTTACTCGAGCAGTCCGCGGTTTCGCACTGGCTGGGGTCGGGAACTTGGGGCCTTTGTAATAATTGCCAGAGGTGCCCATCCATGTGAAGCGAGACTTTAGGCTAGTGTCTTTCATTAATTAATTCAACTTGTTGAATATTCCTTTCGTCCATCTTTCCTTCTCCCATTTCACACTTTTTCAGAGTCATAAGGGCAATAAGGTAAAGTTCAAATTAACATCATATTTAGGTTTTGTGACTTTGGCCAAGGAGATAGCATGATCAGGATCGAAATTATACCCTAACTGCTAATTTCTAACTAAGATGTTAATAAAATTTGTTACAATTTGAACTCTCATTTATCAATATATTTTTTCCGCTTTATCCTAATGGCCTCATAATTTTAATTCATTGATCTAATTTCCTTTGAGTTTTATACAAGCAAAAACCCTTGTTCTTAAGTATAATTTACTAAAATATTTATATTTTATGTCTTTTAAGAACTATAGAAAATATTCATGAATTTCAACTCTAAAACATAGTTCAGGTATTTATACATTGTATTCCCATGTTTATTGTCTTATGGAGAACATTTTTTATCAGTCCCATTTGACATATAAAATAATTAAATAATTCATAATTTTAATTATTCTTTTATAATAAAATTCATATAATATACCTATGAATTAATTTTGCATTTGTTACCGTCCCTATTTTACCAAGATTTATGCACAGCCGCCCATTGCCCAAATCCCATTTCTAAACGACTAGACCTTATCTAAACAAATATTAAAGAAAATATTAATATAAAAAAAGAGCTAGAGCTTATCTTATTATTTTTCCCCCTTTCCATTTGATGTTGATAGGCTGCCTATAAAACTAAAAGCGGGCAAGGAATATTTCAGGCCTATTCGGACCCACCCTTGCTTCAAAAAACAAAACAAAAAAATTTCCAGACATGCCGCTCAATCCTTATGTATTTACATTACTACCAAAATTTCAATTTTATATATATATCACCTTAATTTTTATGCAATATGAAAATTTTGGTGGGTATAAAAGTAAAAAAAAATAGAGCTTAGCCATTAAATATGTAAATAAATAAAATTGATAAGCATAAACTTATATTTCCCCACAAAAGGGGGCTCTTTACATACCTAGCTATGTATCCTCATACTAAACTTTGACTTTACATTCCTACTACCAACCTTTCGTATCATACCAAAAATATCATTATTTTAACATTTAAAGAAAAAAAAAATGCCTTTCATGCATAAATAAGATGACATTTATGTAAAATTTGTAGTTCAGTTATTAGGGATTACATATGTAAATAAATAAAGATATGGTAAAAATATTGTAGATAAAAATTAATGTGGACCAATTGCATAATTAGTGGATTTATTTTAAAAATAAATATTGCAACTAAAAATTTCCTTATTTACAATGAATCTTTATCGTATACCGTGGAATCTCACGCGGTGGCCGTGATTCCGTTCCCCTACAATTAATTGAATCTTGAACTTTCTCTACTTTGGAATCAGAAAAGCATTTAAAACCATTCAATATATTACTAATTATAATCATTTTAAAAAAAGTAAAAAAAAACGATGAAGCATAAATTTACAGAGAAACTCACCGGAAAAGCGAGACCTGCACCAGCGTGCTCGGCCACCACATATGCGCTGGCTCAACGACGTACTTCCTCATCAATCCCGCCCATCCGTACCCCAGCACCTGCCATGTAAAGCGAATTTCAGCCTCCCGGAAATCCCCTCCATGTGCAGGATCAGCCATGAATACAAAANAGAAACTCACCGGAAAAGCGAGACCTGCACCAGCGTGCTCGGCCACCACATATGCGCTGGCTCAACGACGTATTTTCTCATCAATCCCGCCCATCCGTACCCCAGCACCTGCAATGTAAAGCGAATTCAGCCTCCCGGAAATCCCCTCTCCATGTGCAGGATCAGCCATGAATACAAAACATTTCAAACATATACACAGAGTTTATCTCTTCTAATTTTAAAATAAAAAAAAAACAATGCAATCATTAAATTACCTTATATATATTCTAAATTATTGATGTTTAGATCTGCATTATATTCTAAATTATTGATGTTTAGATCTGCATTATATTCTAAGGATAATTTTGCTCAAGTTTTATGCAAGTAATCCCGATCAAATCCTCGGTAGAACAGGGAAACGATCAGTGCAGAAAACCCNGATGTTTAGATCTGCATTATATTCTAAGGATAATTTTGCTCAAGTTTTATGCAAGTAATCCCGATCAAATCCCCGGGAGAACAGGGAAACGAAGAGTGCAGAAAACCAGACAGATTATGGAGGAAAGCGATCAAACCTGCGTGGTGATAATAAGAATCCAGCTAGCGATGAATGAGATGTTCCTCTTATAGAACGCCTTGATGATGTTAACAATCCCAACAGCATAAGCATTTCCGTTTCCAAAAGAATACCCGGCGTTTGCAAAGATCGAGATCAGGACATGCTCTTTCATGTTGAACGGCCCCGGATTGAACGAGAACTTCCGATCACCGAATCCCGGCAGTCGGAACTTCGTCGTCGGTAGGGATCGAGCGAGGAAATGTCCCGCCGGAAGAGAGGCCACCTGAACGGTGATCTGCGTGATCACAAGCGGCTCCGTTCGGTAGGCGAAGAACTGATTCAGGAAGGACATTAGGGCGCAGGATAGAAGCCCTAGGAACCACATCCGGAACGTCCATACTGGAAGACTGGGATCGTCAGTTGTCGACACAGTCAATCGGACTTGCTCGATTGGAGATAATTCGTCTTCGTCTTCGACGGTGGGTAGGCCTTTTTCCGGCAGCTTGATTCCTTCGTATTGCTCTTCCTGCTCCTTCGACTTCGCCATTAGCAAAAGGAGTCCGATTGGGGATAGCAGAGGGGTCTACTTATAGAAAAGTTTTTTAATATTTAACATTTTAATAGCTTTTATTTTCTTAAGACTGGTGAGAGAAAATTAGGATGCTGCTCGTGCCACGTGGAGGCAGTAAGTGGTGTGTCTTTTCTTGGGTGGTAATGTGTGTATTTTTGTTATTAGTCTGTGGTGGGCCCCGATCAGCGGTGGGTCCAGAAAATATTAGCAGGTTAATTTTTTTTTAAATCGGAAATATCTATATTATCTGCCTAAATTAGAAAATAATTATCATTGATAGGGTATGGAAAAATATTGTTAAACTCATGGATTTGGAATTTAATTATGTTGGATTTGAGAAAGGAAAGTTGAAGGCTTATTCCCCACTTAAATTTGGTTGATTTCAAATATTGAATTTTAGAAACTGCCAAATTGGAATTTTTGGACTATTGTTTAAAAATTTTGTTTGAATGTTCAATCTAATTAAGATTGACATTAAAAATTGGGAATTGTTTGCTATTTTTTATTTTATTTATATTTTAATTTGAAATAGTATATGTTTTATATGGTATAAAATATTGGGTTATTTACATAAATACTAAAATAAATTTTTTATTTTTTTTGAATATTTTTTGAAGTAAGCCTTAATTTTTTTGGAAGTAAATCCTAAACATAAAAAGTAAAAAAATAAAAAGTGATATCAAATAAGCCCTATATTTTTTAGTTTACTTTTGATGTGTCATTTAAAAAATATACCCAATCAAATATGAATTTTAGTAATTTTTTTTTATTTAGAAATTTTTGGAAGTAAATTTGATATTATCACTTATTCAAATTTATTTGAATGGTTGATTTAGTGTTATTATTATTATTATAATGGAACGAGTTTCGTTTCCCCACACCTTCACCATAGAAATTGAAGAAAATAAAAATATAAGAAAATAATTTAAGGAGATGAACATAACATGTTAAAAGTGGCTCAATTTGAGTTCAAATCAAGCACAAAAAAAATTTAATTGAAATTTTCAAGACATCAATTGAATTTATCTTAAAAAATATAAGATGATTATAATCAAATCATGCATCTAGATCAAAGAAATCCATCATAAAACGAGCATCAAACAAATTTGATGTGATCAGGAAACTAAATTGATGAATACCAAAAACTAGAAGTAGACCCACCTATTTCACATGAAAGTGATATGTACTTGAGTTTGTGGAAAGCTTAAAGACCACTAGAGCACCACAGTCTACCTATTGTTATTTGATCATCATTATCTTATTGTTTTCATTTAACTGTCATTGTTAGATTATTGCCACTCAATAATTATCCGCTAACCACTACCATTAACAAGTAGTCACCATCTTGCCAACATCGTTGACTATTTTATCTTGAACTAACTAAATGGAAACCATCATGTCAATGCAAGTCTCATTATGTCAAACATTTAATAATTAATTAATTATTGAAGATCTATTTATAAATACTTTTTTTCTCTTTCTTCAATATTCTCAAATAAACCATCCTTTTCATATTATCAAAAAAAAATTAATTTGGAAAATTATAATATTTTTGTTTTCTATTACTTGACCCTAAAAAAAAAAATTATTATAACAAACATATCTAAAATTAGGAACTCAAAATTAACATATAACATTTACAAATATAAATAAGAATGAGTAATAATAATTCAATTGTTTAGTCAAAATTTAGTAAATTTTATATGCACAAATTGTAATAAAAAATATACTATATTTTGACTAAACAATTATATATACATATATAGATATATATACATATATATACATATATAGACATATGTACATATATATACATATATATACATATATACATATAGATGTATATACATATATACATATGTACATATATATACATATATCTACATATATATGTATAGATGTAGAGATGTATATACATATATATATATATATATATAT
>JXCR01139972.1:182914-212368 GCA_002079205.1 Phalaenopsis hybrid cultivar | reverse complement strand
ATATATATAGACATATATAGACATATATATAGACATATATATATAGACATATATATATATATATATAGACATATATAGACATATATATAGACATATATATATAGACATATATATACATATATATAGACATATATAGACATATATATAGACATATATATATAGACATATATATACATATATATAGACATATATATAGACATATATATATATACATATATATACACATATATATAGACATATATATAGACAGATATATAGACATATATATAGACAGATATATATAGACATATATATACACATATATATAGACATATATATAGACAGATATATAGACATATATATAGACAGATATATATAGACATATATATACACATATATATAGACATATATATAGACAGATATATAGACATATATATAGACAGATATATATAGACATATATATACACATATATATAGACATATATATAGACAGATATATAGACATATATATAGACAGATATATATAGACATATATATACACATATATATAGACATATATATAGACAGATATATAGACATATATATAGACAGATATATATAGACATATATATACACATATATATAGACATATATATAGACAGATATATAGACATATATATAGACAGATATATATAGACATATATATACACATATATATAGACATATATATAGACAGATATATAGACATATATATAGACAGATATATATAGACATATATATACACATATATATAGACATATATATAGACAGATATATAGACATATATATAGACAGATATATATAGACATATATATACACATATATATAGACATATATATAGACAGATATATAGACATATATATAGACAGATATATATAGACATATATATACACATATATATAGACATATATATAGACAGATATATAGACATATATATAGACAGATATATATAGACATATATATACACATATATATAGACATATATATAGACAGATATATAGACATATATATAGACAGATATATATAGACATATATATACACATATATATAGACATATATATAGACAGATATATAGACATATATATAGACAGATATATATAGACATATATATACACATATATATAGACATATATATAGACAGATATATAGACATATATATAGACAGATATATATAGACATATATATACACATATATATAGACATATATATAGACAGATATATAGACATATATATAGACAGATATATATAGACATATATATACACATATATATAGACATATATATAGACAGATATATAGACATATATATAGACAGATATATATAGACATATATATACACATATATATAGACATATATATAGACAGATATATAGACATATATATAGACAGATATATATAGACATATATATACACATATATATAGACATATATATAGACAGATATATAGACATATATATAGACAGATATATATAGACATATATATACACATATATATAGACATATATATAGACAGATATATAGACATATATATAGACAGATATATATAGACATATATATACACATATATATAGACATATATATAGACAGATATATAGACATATATATAGACAGATATATATAGACATATATATACACATATATATAGACATATATATAGACANACACACACACACACACACACACACACACACACACACACACACACACACACACACACACACACACACACACACACACACACGTCTATATATATATATATGGTATGAAATCTATAAGATTAATTAGAATATTAATTGTATTAAGAAAAGATTTTTAGGAGGCTAAAGGGCAAATAAAGGGAGCCTTCCTTCAGTTCCCTCTACAAAGAATTTTCGATTGATTCTACTCTTTCTCTTTCCTCCTTCGTCCGGTTCTAACTCTATAGGCGCGTTCACAAAGAACACTTTATGATCCAACAATATCATTATATGTTTATATTTATTTAAGTACATCGCAAACATAGATTGATAAGCATATACATGAATCAAAAGCCATTATACATCCTCTTTGATGTACATAAAATATAGCCTCTCAATGATTTGTATTTTCGCCATTTGTTCCACAATTGGACTTGAATTCAATATAATGATTGGATTGTTATTATCAAATGATCTTGACTATAACAATATGTCATTCTCATATGATCACAATTATATAATCAACATTATTTGACCATAATCGTCCAATTGATCACTGAATCACTATAACCCAAATGTCATATTAAATTCACACTAACATAATAGATTATTACACATAGGCCATACTCCATGACTATTATTATTAAAAAAGAAAAAATTAATGTGTTTGTTAAGAATATTTTCACATGGAGCTAAAATATAAGAATCTCATTCTTTATTATTAAATGATAAAACACAATAGTTTGTGACATATTTGAACACATTTCCAATTTTCTACGTGCATTTATTTTATGATTGATTGGCATATTTCTTATAATAATATATCTTCATCATGGGATAATCATTAATTTGGGAATCAACCTTTCAGTCAAAAATAGAGCACATGCACAAAGACATATCCATGGGGGATTGCATTTAGAGGTGTAAATGACTCCTTAAAAATTTTTAATGTTCGTGTTCAGCTCATTAATATTTAGAACAAAAAAATGTGTTTTTGTTCGGCGTGTTTGCTTAGTGTGTCGAACACTAGCTGCTCGCGAATAAAGAGTCGTTGTGACAACCCCAATCACGCAACCGTAGGATGTTAAGGGTCGGGGAGAGATTTAAATCATATTATTTATATTAAAACATCATTTATATATTATTTAATATAATTTTATTCTATTTTTTAATGGAGAATTTTAATTTATAGGTTCTTCATCAAAGGCAACAACCTTATTTGTGTTTTAGCTTCCCTCTTAGATGATAAGATGTCCGCCACAATAAATGTTGAATGTTATAGTTCTTTATGAAGAGAAAATTTGTGACAGATCTATTCAAACCTACCAGAACTCAAATCCTCTCCTTTTTAGATGTTGGATTATGAGAGTTATCTCGAATGAGAGATGAGTTTGGTATAACTTGTTAGACAAGTCCTGACACTCGTTCTTCTATGTAGTGTTCTAGTCAATTAAGTTTTTTAAAAATTATATATATAATTATTTCAAGGCAACACAAGTGAAACATAAATGAACAAATATTTGTTCGTTCTCGACTCATTAACTTAGCGAACGAATTGAACACAAGCTTCTTAAGGAGCCGAACACGAACTGTTAGCGAAAAACAAGCCGTTTTGACATCCCAACTTGCATTGACAAAAAAAAAAATAGTAAATCAAGCTCGAATCTTTTATCTCTTAAAAGAGTTTCGTAACGTGGGATATCGCACTATGGCGGATTTTTCCAACCACAAAATTAATAAATCTACGGCTAACAGTAATTATGATATCACACTTATGTAAATCCCCCTTAATTATATTATATTATTTTTATTGTAGGAGTTCAAACTTTCAAATGATATATCTCCGAGTCTTTTAAGGGCTTATTCTCTGGTGCAATTAAGTCCTTAAATATATTTATTCCTAGTATAAAATGATTAATAATTCATTAATTATCGTAATTACTTATATTAACGCAGTTCAATCAAGCTCATCCATAAAGAAATATAATTATGAGGACTATATAACAATAAAAAAAATTATTATTAGTAATGTATAATGTCAATATACTCATTATCAATCTCCAAATAATTTTTTGAAATCTCTTGCTAATTCAATTTTTCATATTTTTGCATCTAACATTCGTTCTCTTATAGTTTATGACATTGACATACTTTTTTTACCCCTATTGTAACATATCTCAAATAATTTCAAAGGCATTAAAGTGACATTAATTTTTGTATAACTAATATTAGTATCTAATTTTAAAATCATCTAAAAATAAAGACCTGGTTGGATAAACTGTGTTTTGGCAGCTTATTTAAAACATTATATTTTCAAACCGCTGAAATCAACATTTTCACTTTATTCTTCGTTAGGTGCTGTGACAGTTTTCTAGTTATGTTCTGACTTTTCTAAAAAAAAAAAAAAACTACAATAGCCACTTTAGTTTTTTGAACAACTTGATTATTTTTTAGCAACTTATTAATAAATTGCAGCTCCCTGAATAGACCCTAAGTTTCAACTTTGACAGTATGATGAGAAGCTTCGTAGTTACAAACAAAAAAAAAATGATAAATACACAAAGCTATAGAATTATATAAACTACAAAATTCCCTTCCTAATGAAATCAAGTAGCCAATTTTTTTTTTTTTCTTTTGAGGCTTCAATAAATATGTATATTACAATTAAATAACCATCTAAAGATTTTTCCCAAAAAATTGGAGTACTTTTTTTAAGAAAATTATGAAGTACTCAAACATTTCAATAAATATTTTAAATATACATTATTTAAAAAATGTATAAATTGTAATAAATTATTGAAATTTATAACAAATAAAATAATGAATTAAAAAATACTTTTTTTTTGTGAATTTCCTACTTTTGCAAATATTAATTTTGACATAAACGTAGCAATAAATGTCATGAGCATTCATAAAAAAAAAAGGCATGGTGTAAATTACCATTATTCCGAAATAAGTTAAACAAAACTTCATCAAAATTGATCATTTTTAATTGTCAATAACCCTAAACAAACAATTAAAACGTGGTTAAAATTTTTTAGATAAGTTGAAGATCAAATGATCTTCAAATTTATATGATTATTATCTTGTTAAACATTTCAACGAGTGAAATCTAACGAGCTAAAGATCACTTAATCTTAAGGTCCTTATAATATGATAACATTGAATGAATGATTTATGATAAAATTAGTTATCAACAAGTGCCTTTAATATAATAATTCTAAATCTTATATAAAAACATATGAAATGTCACTACTCAAATTTATAAGTAAACTCGTATTTTTCGTAAGCTATGATACTAATAATCATCATTAGCAATTCTCATCATTTTATTATCATCATCCCATCACAATCATTAATCCGCCATCACTTGATTATGATTGCCTAACAACTAACCCCATACCATCATACATCAACTTGTGCTACTAAACATTTATCACCTAACCATTGATATCAACTAACCATTGATAAACTTTTATTGTATGGCTTAATTCTTATATATATAAAAGATATAAGGCTCGTGTGAGGTGTAACCCCAAGTCGTTTTTGTTTCTTCTTATCCGATGCTAGTGAAATCTTCTTTCCCGCTGACGGAGGAGAATCAATTCAACTCTGGTTCATATAAATCTTTTGTGTTTGATTGTTGTTGTGTGAATTTCTACGTTTTCACGTAACAATTGATATCAAAACTTTTGATTTATGATTTAGGTTGTGGTTAGATGTTGACGACAACAAATTGGACGTGTGTAGCTGGAGTTTTTTCTAGCAGGCAGCTGGCGTGCAGAACCGAGGCAGGCCGGGGCTTGGACGCGTAGTTTGAGCGATTGCAGAAGCTTACGACAGGCCGGGTTGAGAGAAAAATCCGGCGGGTTGCAACAATGAGACTAGGTGTTAAAGGCTTCCCGGCGGCTGCATAGGGAATTATGACTCCGGAGGCGGTCGGCGTCTCCAAGCAGCCGGCGGGGCCGGTGCCGTCCGGCGTGAAGCGAGAGCAAGCGGGCTGTTGGCGGCAGGGAGCGTAGGTGTCGGTGCTGCAACCTTCCAAAAGCAGAGGGAAAGGGAACTTTTTATTTCAAGAAAATATTCTTTGATTCCTTCAACTTCCATAGAAGGCCTTTGGAAAGTTGATGGGAAAAGCTCAAGGGATTCTCTTTTTATTTCCAATGGAAGGAATATTCCTTTACTTGCTGCTTGCAGAGCCCGTCACAGGAAGATTATGGAAAGGTTCTGGGAAAAACTTTTTAAGAAAAAGGGAAGGAATTTCGAATTTACAGAAAAACTAAGAGAAATTTTCAGAAAAAGAAATTTATGTTTTCTGATTTTTTTTTGGTGACATTTTTTGTTCTCTGTCTTTTTTATTTTTTCTTTGAGAAATTTTTTTTTGGGCAAGAGGTTTATACAATGGAAAAAATAATTTAAAGTACGATGTCGGGTTCCGTGGGAAAAAAAATTGATTGCACGATGTCAGGTTCATCGGCATGCANACTCCGGTCCGGTGCCGTCCGGCGTGAAGCCAGAGCAAGCGGGCTGTTGGCGGCAGGGAACGTAGGTGTCGGTGCTGCAACCTTCCAAAAGATGAGGGAATGGGAAATTTTTATTTCAAGAAAATATTCTTTGATTCCTTCAACTTCGCAGAAGCAGGCGGCATAGAAGGCCTTTGGAAAGTTGATGGGAAAAGCAGAAGGGATTCGAAGGAATATTCCTTTACTTGCTGCTTGCTGAGCCCGTCACAGGAGGATTTTGGAAAGGTTCTGGGAAAAACTTTTTAAGAAAAAGGGAAGGAATTTCGGAATTACAGAAAAAATTAGGGAAATTTTCAGAAAAAGAAATTTATATTTTCTGAAATTTTCTTTTTTGGTAACATTTTTTGTTCTCTGCCTTTTTTACTTTTTCTTTGAGAATTTTTTTTTTTGGGTAAGAGGTTTAGACAATGGCAAAAATAATTTATAGTACGATGTCCGGTTCTGTGGTAAAAAAAAATTGATTGCACCATATCAGGTTCATCCACATGTGCTATGATAGTGGAAAAGTCGATTCATCAGGTGGTTACGTATCTCGTCAAAATTATTGTGATGAAAATTGATGTTAAAGATAACTTTGGCATGTGTCGGCGATGTGAAGTGATATATGCAGTGTGTTTAATGAATCTTTAGTAAGTTCTAGATATCGAGAAATGTCCTGAAAAGATATCATAGAGAAATTGGTTAAAGATGAATATGAGTTAAGCATGTCTGATCTTAACTCAGAAATTGGTTAAAGATATCATAGAGAAATTGGTTAATGATCATTGGAAGAAAGATTTTTTGAAACTGAAGGTGAAGGGAAAAGAAATTGCATTTGAGCCAGATTTAAATGTCTCGTCATCTGTAGTTATCACATTTTGTTTATAGATGATTCATGTTGGATTCTGGATACAATTTCAACCTATCATATTTATCCTCATTGAGGGTGGTTCTGTACGTACAAGGAGCTGGACAAGCTGCAGTGTCTATGAGCAACGATCAAGCATGTCGTACTATTAATGTAGGGAGTATACTTATCAAGATGCATGATGATACAATGAGAGAGCTCACTGATGTTAAATATGTTCCACATATCAGGAGAAATTTGTTGTCAATTGGGGCTTTAGAGTATAAGAACTACAAGGTAGTTATTGAGACATGAGTTTTTAGGATATGTAGTAGAGCAATGGTTTTTATGAAGGGAGTTTGCAATCACAATTTTTTACTAACTTTAGGGTAGTACGATGACTGGAGCGGCTATTGTTGCTAATAGTTCTTTTGACGACACTATGTTGCAGCAAATGCGGCTAACTCATGCTATTGTTATTTCACTTCACACCTTGAGAAGAAAGGATTGATTAAAGGAGCGAGCACCAACAAGCTTGATTTCTGTAAGCATTGTGTGTTTGACAAGAAGATACAAATATCTTTTGAGAATGTCAATCTAAAGTACATAAAGCATTTTAGAGTATGTTCACATAGAAGTTTGGGGCTCTATTCAAAGGGTGAAGATAATTTGTCTCTTTTATTAATGATTACTTAAGTTTGATTGTATACCATGAAGCACAAAAGTGAAGTTTTGGAGATTTCATAGCATGGAAGAAGTGGATTGAGGCTCTGACTGGTAAAAAGATATGGTGTATCATATCAAACAATGTGAGGGAATACACTTTAGATGTGTTTTTGCAAGAAGGTCGGAGAGTTGGGATAGAACACTACTTCACTGTTCAAGACACACCACAACAAAACGGGGAAGCAGAGAGGATGAATCAGACTTTGGTGGAGAAAGTTTGGTGTATGTTATAAAATTTTAGGTTGGATAGAGTTTATTAAGCTGAGGCAATATAATATGCCTTCCAGTTGATTATTTGACTGCCTTTTACAACTGTTGGGAAGAAGACCCCAAAAGAGATTTTGTCAGGACATCCTGTTATAGATTATGAGCTATGAGAGTGTTTGGGTGTCTAACATATTATCACATGCAAAATAATAAACTCGAACCATGATCAAAGAAGGTGACCTTTATTGGCTTTAGGCGTGGAGTTGAGTGCTTCAAGTTGTGTAATCCCTCATAAAAGAAGATTGTCATTAGCAGGGATATTTCATTTGACGAGACAAACTTGTTAGAAATTTAGGACTCAGAGTAGGTGGAGATTTCTATTGGGACCACATATATGCAGCAGAAGTTAGAGTTTGAAACAACTCCATTTGTTTTAAAGTGCTTGTCCTCTTCAACTCAGATATTTGATTCAGTTGTAGCTCAAAAGGTATCTGTTGATAGTTCTTAGAAGGAGGTGGAAGAAGATGTTGAGGTTAAGATTCTTGTTCGGAATCTATTACTAGGAGCAGAACCAAGTGTCAGAATGTCCCAAAACTAGCTTGGTTGAGCGATCACATTGCATTTACACTTTTAGTCACTGAGGCAGAAATTTTTTATCACTATAAAGAATTGGTGGAGAGCCCAGATTGTGTTATTTAGAGAGTGGCAATGGATGAAGCAATCAAATCTCTACAGAATAATGGTGCTTTGAGCTTGTTGAAGCTTCCTATAGGAAGGAAAGGCATCGGGTGCAAATGAGAGTATCCAAAGAAGAAAGAGCCACATGGAACTGATGTGTCGTATAAGGCAAGATTAGTGGCAGAAAGCTTTGCACAATGAGAAGGCATTTATTCTGATCAAGTGTTTTCCCTAGTAGTTAAGCATCCCTCCATCCTTGTTCTCTGTACACTTGTAGCACAATGCATTCTAATCTTGGAACCGCTCGATGTGAAAACTACATTCCTACACCGAGAATTGTAAGAAGAGATTTATAATTTGTAGCCGCTTGGATATAGAGTATCAAATAACTTGGTTTGCAAAATAAACAAGTTTTTATATGGGTTTAAGCAATCAGCTTGGAAATGATATGAAAAAATTGATTAGTTCATGAGGAGACATGAGTACATAAGAAGCCAGTAAGATCACTGTGCATATTTCAAGAAGTTAGCCAATAAAGAGTTCATTTACTTTCTTGTATAAGTTAACGACATGTTGATTTCATCTGCCAGTTAGATTGAGGTTGACATGATGAAGAATCATTGTTCCAAACATTTCAAAATGAAGGAGTTACGTGAAGCTTGAAGAATTCTTGACATGGAGGTTCTCAATGACAAATCAACTAAAAATGTTTGGCTTTCGCAAGAAGCTTATGTTCAGATGGTGTTGAAGAAATATGAGGTTGATGACTTAAGCAAATTGGTGAGCCGACCAATTGCATCCAACTTTCCATTGAGTTCAGGAATGATATGTGATCGATTTCTTATGCTAGTGTAGTAGGCAGTCTGATTTATGTCATGGTTTGCACTGAGCCAAACATTGCACAAACAATTGATGTTGTGAGCATGTTCATGCATGACACAGAAAGAAATCATTGACATGCTATGAAGGGTATTGTGAGGTATCTAAAATATACATTTGACTTTGGCTTTGTGTTTGAGAGATAATCATCCAGTGCACATTTGTGTGCATGCTACACTGACTTAGACTATGCAGATGATATGGATATGCAAAGATTTATGATGGGCTATTTATTCACATTCACAGGAGGCCCAATCAGTTGAAGGTCATTTCTTATGTCTGTTGTTGCTTTCTACTTTTGTCGTTGAGTACATGCCAATTGTGGAGGCGATGAAAGAAGCAATATTGATGCAGGGCATATAGGATGACTTGAGAGTTGATCAAGAGTCTCTAAAGATATTCTGTGATAGTCAGAGTGCAATATTCTTGGCTACAAATCCAGTTCATCATGGTCGTACCAAGCAATTGATGTAAGGCACCACTTAGTTTTGGACTTGATTGAAGAAGGCATGATTACGTTGAGGAAAATAGATACGAAGGAGAATCTAGTGGACATGCTTACGAAAGTACTACCGGTATAGAAGTTCACATGTCACAGGAGTTTGATGAACATTTGAGCGCATGACTGATTGCCCAGTAAGACATTTTGATGAACTATGTGAGGCTTAAAGGGGTACACAGGCAACCATATTGGTGCAGCTAATTTGGAGTTAGAGCTCAGTTGATCATCTCTCACTTATCTGGAAGTAAGAGATGACGTGAAGATTGTTGTATTTATGGATTTGATTTAATTGTTGTATGGCCTTATCCTCCTCTATATATGGATATAAAACTCATGTGAGGTGTATGGTATGGAGAAGTGTTGAGCTGTAAATTCAAGTCGTTTTTGTTTCTCTCCATCCGATGCTAGCAGAATCCCCCTCCTCGCGGACATAGACAAAATCAATTTAACGCCGAACTACATAAATCATTGGTGTTTGATTGTTATTGTGTAAATTTCTACGCATATTTATTGGTTTCACATAACACAAAGGACACGAGTTTCAGATGTCTTTGTCCGTTATGATTTCATCACTCCCTTCCCAACGGGGCGATATGAGGAGAACGATGGGAGTTTCAGAGGTCGTCTTCAGAGGATGAGAATTTCCGATGTCTTTTTTGTCACGATCATGTCACTATCTTCCTAGTAAGGAAGAGGAATGGAAGCAGAATGATGAGAGTTATAGAGCTCGCTGCCAGAGCAGATCACACATGAACGATGACGTTAACAGAAGCCGATTTTGTAATATTAAAGTTTGATGCATGAGATGCGTAGATGATGCAGGTTTTGTGGGCTTTCAGATCAGATCTGATAATATTTACCTAGGCCCGATACATTTCCTCTGCCTCATTTAAGTTGTATTAGATCAAAACTTTTCAGGTAGAGATGAGCGCTTGAATCCAAAATTTTGAAATTTTGCATTTTTAGTTTAGATGATCAGTTCGACATATTTTTGGGACAGCAAATATGGGCGTTATTATTTTGATTTTCTTTTTAATTTTAGCAACTCTAATCTTAATATAACAATGCACCCATTTATATCGATATTAAATTACAATTGATTATATTTAAGTATAACTCATATTCATATGAGATTCAGATGAGTATAACTCAGCCAAGCTGACATGTGGATTGGTTCGGGCTCTATTTGATTTATGGCTCTTGCGCTGAGCCCAATGTTCCAACAAGCCAAGCTAAACCCAACCCTTGCCTGAATGGTTAATNAACAGTAATATATATATATATATATATATATATATATATAGTTGTTTAGCCAACCCAAACCAGAAGGCTTATAGTCCACTTTCGCCTTTTATTGTTTCACTTGTTATTTCATTTGATCCTTTCGTGTGTTTTTCTTCGAGTTTATTTTGTGAGTCACTTCAGTTTACTTGATAAGTTATGGAGTGGGAGCCTAGAGGTAAAACAGTAAATTTGGATTTTTAATACCCAAATTAAATTTTACAATTAATCAAACGGTAAATGGGCAATATTGATTATAATAAACCTTTTTGGATGATTGAAATATAAAGGGTAAATGGTAGAAACCAACTTGCCACTTGACTCATAATAAGGATATTGGTGGAATTCTATTAATCATCACAATTTGAAGGTTAATTCAACATGATGATTCTAAAGTTATGGGCTTAAACTATGAGGATGGTAACACCATTTCAATATTTAGTTATCTTAAAGCCCATCAATTTGTGGTTAGATACCAAGTTTGATATTAATGAGAATTTAAATTCCATTTCAATATTTAGTTATCTTAGATTCACTTTGAAATATGATTTTAAGAGTACCTAATAGTGAATTTGGTTTGATGTGAAAGAATTGTCTTAACTTGGGATTAGAAAATATGGACTTAATTAATTGATAAACATGTTTAAACACATTAGGCCCAACATGAGCTCTGACATTAAAATCCTTAATGACTTTGGACTTGTCCTTTGGGTACTTACTCACATAACTGTCAAATAAAATGTTTGGAGACTATCTAACTTCTTTCATCTTTTGGGATGGTCAAAATTCCAATGTTCACTAGGTAATGGGGTAACATTAGTTTTGGCATTGGGATGGTTAATATAATAATATGTTAAGTTCATATAATGAACTAGAATAATTTTAATGAACCTTAAACTAGTTAAGGGTCATTCCCGAACACTTTGAAATCTTTTTGGTAATTTTAAGGGCAAATTGAACTTGTTATATTTTATTATAAATCATCTATTAAGATATTTTGAGATTCGATAAAAGTCATAACTCGGGGTTTGGTAGCAATACTTTCATTTATTCCTGCAATTTAAATTCCTTGCAAAATTATATAGATGTCTTACAAGTACTAACCTTTCAGGTGGAGGAACAAGAAGAATGGACAGGTACACTTTTAAATTATTGCATTTACCTTTCTATATTTCTTACTTCAAATTTGCATGCTAAAAAATAATGTCACCATGCATGAAAACCCAAACTGCTACGATAGCCACAAAACCAAAATAATTTTTTTTAAAAAAAATCAAACAAGATAAAATTCACTCCCACAACATTCAAAATATAAGACAACTCAAAATTTAATCACAAACATCACAAAGCAAAAATCACAACTAAATTAAAAGTCTCTATCGAATGATCGGGACTAAATTAAGGAGTTAACCTACAGTTGCTAAGAAGATTTCCAGTGGTCTAAATGAAAATTTGGAACTCATTGAGTTGAGTTTAGTAAATTTGTTTGGACTAAGTAAATTTGAAAAAAAATAGTGGTACTAGAACGAGGGAACCGTTGGATCCTAACCGGTGTTGCTATAATAAATATTAATATGCCCCATAACATTTAAATGACAATGCCCCTTAGGAACATTTCATTTTACATCATGACTTTACACATTAGAAAACTTAAAATACCTACAACGAGGAGCTTGGAGCTAGCATCATGGGCAGCACGACCATCTTCAACAAAAAAACATGTCTACACTAACTAAACCACTCCTTAGAATTAAACAAAAACTCATAGGACTTTGAGATTGTCTGCCTAGCGCAACATAAATCCTCAACTTTTTCTTAGGCTTTTGTATAGCTCTGCTAGACAATATGAGCCTTAACTCGTTTTAGGATTCTGAGGCTATCGTTCATTACGACCTAAACTCTCACATCTTCTAGGCTATTTGTGTGATCGTTTCTCACAAATGTGAGCCCTAAATTAATAAAATTGACAGGATGAAACATTTAAATATTTCTCCTTTAAACTGAAGCCAAACCATAAGGTAGCTTAAAAAGTCACTGATGTTCTTCTTTAGATTAATTCAAAAGTCACCAATATATATATATATGTAAATTAATTGTCCCACCGAAGGAGGCGACATGATTTCAATTCAGGTGACCGACAACTTCCATAGGACGACCCCCCCACAGTTTTAGTGCCACAGCTTCTAGAGACACCTCTGGGGAATAACTAAAAAATCAGGGAATCATATCTTCATACATCAGTAATGTGTTCATGTCTTGTATGGACCAAATTACCTTTTCTTCGTTGACATGCTTTGTTCATTTCTTCCTTGGGTAAGCACAGGATAAACTCTTTCAGACTTTAGGATCATCTGTTCAGTCTCCTTTGAACAGAGAGGTTGAGGATTTCATTAGTACTTTAATCTTTTGTATGGGGTCGGACCCCTAATAGTAGTTTTGGTGGACTAGTTTCACTTGGGCGTTGTGTGTTGTGAAGTTGGTCTCACATTAGGTCCTAAACTATGAATTTTCTTCATTTACGTCGGGTTTGGTTTGCTTTTATATGAATCAAGTTAAGTTGTGGCATCTCTGAATGGCCATTTAATTTGTTAATAAAAACTCTTTCATTATAGGTAAATGATAAATTTGAAATTTAAAATAATAAAGGATGTCCAGTTCATAAGACAAGTTCGTTAACGGGAGTACTTCTGTTGAAATTGTGTTGACACAAGGCGTCACTTACATTCAGAAATTCTTAAAATGACAGAGACAATGTTTTCACTATAGTTGATTTTTTCTTTTTCTTCTGGAACAGAGCGCTGTCAATAAGGATGAATTGCCTGACATGACAGTTATTAAGTTTGGAGAAGGGTTTGATGATATTGGAGTCATGTTCGGGAAGGTGTCCATCACAGTAATCAAAATTTGAAACGGATAAGTCCATGGAACCTTTTGTAGAGTTCAACTTGAAATCTGCCAAGGAATTATCCCCTTCAAATGTGTTGGTCAAAAAGAGCCCTTCTTGTACTGTAAAGTCTGTCGTTAGGAGCGTTGGGACTTCTCTGAGGACTGTTTTTTATCCTACTATTGGATTCACCATCACCGCGCTAACTGTTCTGCTAAATAAAAGAAAAGTGATTCTACATGAGGAAGAGTCAGTCGAAACATATACCCCACCATTTTCTAGGTTCGAGATTAGGCCCAATCCGAAGCCTGTGCAACTAACAAATGCACATGAAAGGAGGTTGCATCATGTAGATAGAAAGTCACTTTTAACAAAGAATCAACAGTTAAGCAAGGTATACCCATTCAAAGAGAATTCCATGTCGAAGATGTTCCACAAATTCCTAATGAGACTTGAATTCAGACTATCAGAGCTGAAAAAGCTAGAGGAGGTCAGCAAGAAGGATCATCCCCTATACAACCCATATCACAGATTGCTTGACCACACCATAAAAAATGGCTTTAGTTTCAATGATTAGATTGAGGAGAATTTCAAAAGTTGAAATGTAATGATCTCAAAAAAATATTTGATAATAACCTAAAATAGGTTCTATCGATATGATTTTGGTTCAGTTGTTTGTTCCAACTGACCCCTACGCAACTAACAACAGATGAAATACCTCTTGGCTACCGTTGTAATACTATTTTTGTTTAAAGAGGATATTAGCAGGATCAATTTTAGTCTGTCCTACCTCTCCTACTGCAATGAATGAAAGGAAGGAAAGAGTTTGTTGTCATGCAGAATTGTTCGATATTTGGAAAGCTGATCACATCAAAATAGAAATTGGATATTTTAATATAAATATGACTTCAAGGGAAAATTAAATTAATGCCCCAATAATTGAGTCATCCACTTTAAAGAATTCTGATTGAGTACTAATTTGATTTTAAAATAAAATAATATGCTTGAAATACGACTAATTGACTTGGCATATAATGATCTAGAATTCGTCTTAAGAAATATTTTTTAATTATTAGTTAGGGAAGTTTGGACATTCAAAATCTTTTAGAGAAATTTGTTTCACAATATATAGTAATTCTCGGAAAACAAACGGAGCACAGAAAAAAATTTGTGAGTCCCCTGAGAAGAAGCTTGAGGTGAGCATAGATTCAAAAATTGGTGTTTGAATTCAGACCTTCAAAATATTTAAATCATGCTTTGCCATTTATAGTAATTCTCAACAAAACATGGGAAAAAGAAGAAATAAAATAAGAAAAGAAAAAAGATTGTGTGAAAAGTTTGATCCGGAAATTAAAGTAAAAGGAAGAGTCTCCTTGAGAAGAATCTTGAGGTGTACATACAATAAAAAATTGGTGTCCGAGTTTCCCCTAATTAATGAGACTTAAAATTCTCTCTTGTAAAATTTCTCCAGATATTATATTCAAGAGAAAGTTCAATGATCTTGGGTTTTTTGTTCAGCCATTAATTGGCTCAGAATAATCTTTGGACAATGAAAAATGTTCTAATCACAAGAGCATAAATTTTAAAATTTTTTTAGGCTTAGAATGAAAAAATTAAAGAAACGACGATGATATTAGCAGTTAATGGAAATTTAAACTCGAAGTCATATCCTTCTGTTCCTAGCATATACAACTCCAACGCCAATTTGAAGAACATTAGAGTGACTTCTCAAAAACAACTTGAACAACATTTACAAAATCAATTTCAAAGATAATGACAACTACTACAAACAAAAGTTATGAAGTTACAGCTTTTCAGCTGTGGTTTCCTTAGGGATAACACATATTGATAGGCACTTGAAGGAATATAATTTTGATAGAACCTTAAAGACTGGGTTATACTCTAACACTTGTCTTTAGTCAGTGGACGATACTTCAAAAAGCACTGTGCAACGTGTTTCAAAGACAAAGACTCGTTCTTACAAGCATGGATGTCTAAAATTGGGTTAAAATACTAGAACAATGCAACAAAATAAAATTCAACACCACACAAGAACTTATGCAGACGTTCTCCGCGCTTTGCAAAATTTTCATGATCTCTAAATATATAAATCTCAGAAAAATTCTTCATATTGCCTGCATGAACCAGATCTCAGCTAAATTCTTCATCAATCTTTGCATAAATTGAACCTCATCAAAATTCCAATTCTTTACATTCAAGGTTTTTCACTCTTTGCTTGTGTAGCATGAATATGCTTGTCCATACCCGTTTTGTCACATTCCCAAGGAGTCTTTAACTCTTCAAAAATTTCTTCAATATTTCAGCACCAATGTCAATTTTCACGTGTTACATATCTGTGAACTTAACACCACAATCTATCTACAATATTCCCACTTTGTTCTCTGTGTCAGCCTAGAGATTAAATATTTTTCCCCTATCTCTTGGGTTGGATGTTAGTCCATGAGCTTTCCTTCCTGATGTAGTGATATTCCTTTTGTCACCTCTTAGGATGGATGTTAGTCCTTGAGCTTTCCTTCCTAATGTGGCACCTTTTGCTACCTCTTAGGTTAGACATTATTCCTTGAGCTTTCCTTCCCGGTGTAGTGATATTCTTTTTTTCACCTCTTAGGATGGATGTTAGTCCCTGAGCTTTCCTTCCTATTGCGCCACCTTTCGTTACCTCTTGGGTTGGATGTTATACCCTGAGCTTTCCTTCCTAATGTAGTGATATTCATTTTGTCACCTCTTTAGATGGATATTAGCTCCTGAGCTTCCTTCCTAATATGACACCTTCCGCTACCTCTTGGGTTAGATGTTTATCTTTGAGCTTTCCTTTCTAGTGTAGTGATATTCCTTTTTTCACCACTTAGGATGGATGTTAGTCCCTAAGCTTTCCTTCCTAATATGACACCTTCTACTACCTCCTAGGTTGGATTTTAGTCTCTATGCTTTCCTTCCTGGTGTAGTGATTTTATTTTTGTCACCTCTTAGGATGGATGTTAGTCCTTGAGCTTTCCTTCCTAATGTGACACCTTCTGCTATCTCTTGAGTTGGATGTTAGTCTCTGATCATTCCTTCCCGATGTAGTGATATTCCTTTTGTCACCTCTTAGGATGGATGTGAGCCGTTAAGCTTTCCTTCTTAATGTGACACCTTTCGCTACCTCTTGGGTTAGATGTTAGTCCCTGAGCTTTCTTCCAGATGTGACACCTTCTGGTACCTCTTGGGTTGGATGTTAGTCCCTGAGCGTTCCTTCATGATGTAGTGATATTCTTATTGTCACCTCTTAGGATGGATGTTAGTCTCTGAGCTTTCCTTCTTAATGTGACACCTTGCCTTACCTATTGGGTTGGATGTTAGTCCCTGAGCTACCCTTCCCGGTGTAGTGATATTCCTTTTGTCACCACTTAGGATGGATGTTAGTCTTTGAGCTTTACTTCCTAATGTAACACCTTTTGCTACCTCTTGGGTTGGATGTTAGTCTTTGATCTTTCCTTTACGGTGTAGTGATACTCCTTTTGTCACCACTTAGGATGGATGCTAGTCCCTTAGCTTTCCTTCCTAAGTCACACGTTCTCTACCTCATGGGTGGGATGTTTGTCCCTGAGCTTTCCTTCCCAATGTAGTGATATTCCTTTTGTCACCTCTTAGGAAGGTTGTTAGTTCCTAAGCTTTCCTTCTTAATGTGACACCTTCTGCTACCTTTTGAGTTGGTTGTTAGTCTCTGAGCATCCTTCTCAATGTAGCAAATTTGAAATTACCTTCTGTTACCTCTTGAGTTGGATGGTAGTACTTGAGCTATCCTCATCAATGTAGCAAATTTTATTTTACCTTATGTTACCTCTTGAATTGGATGTTAGTCCATGATTTGTCGTTCACAATATAGGAAATTTGATATTTCCTTCTGTTACCTCCTGAGTTGGATGTTAGTCGTTGAGCTGTCCTTCGCAATGTAGCATATGTGATATTCATTCCATTATTTCTTCAGCTGGATCTGAGGCCCTGTGCATTCCATCTCAATCTAACCCCTACACATAACTCTATCTCTTGAAAATTTTAAATCAAAATTGAAACCAAAATTAAAATTTAAAACATTCAAATTGAATTGATTCCTCGCCGTGACCGTCAGTTTTCTTAATGGTCATTTAAAAAATTCCTTACCTTTTTTCTCTGATCAGAGTCTCTATTTACTACCCAGCAGCAACTTTCCACTCCTTTCTGTTCTATTCTGAGTGTGTTGGCATAGATAGATGTGTTGGTTTAGTTGATTTTTTCGGTCAATGCCAATACGTGCGGTGTGCTCGCCCGACACACCACATCTATTGAGGGCCCATTTTTTTAACACACTTTTGGTTGAGGTCTAGTTTTCTCCTCTTCCGTAGCCTAGGTTCTAGCCATACAACTTTACTATTGATTATTCTTAGAAAACTAGAAAAGGAACACTCACCATTAGAAATTCTAAACTCTTTTATGATCAACTTGAAGTTCCATATATTGGTCCTAACCTCTAGCACTTAGTAAGTGGGGCCACTATAGGGGAGCTCAAGGAGAATCCCCATAGGATTGCTTGACCTTAGGGTTGACTCTGAATGTTGGTCTAGAGCTAGTTAAATCACATGCACCCACTTGCTCATACGATCACTCACTTTCACCCTCATTAACTCACAACTCTAAACCCAACTTGTAACCTTTGATCCCTCAAACTTTTGGGAGACTCATGTATACGTTCCACTAGACCCACTAGCCCTAGGTTATGGTTTAGATAAGATAAGTACATGAAGGACCCAAAGTGGAGGATTTCGTTGGTCCATGGCTCAAATCGTGTGGTTGGCACCTCAATGTCACCAAAATACCCAACTCATCCTTTTGTCCCCAAAACCAATTTAAACTCTTCAATTGAACTCAATTTGATCCTAATTATTCCCAAATTTTATCTCTAAACTCAAATTCAACATAATGAAACTCAGTTCAAACTAAGTCCCATCGTTTTGTCCCCAAATTCAACTTAAATCCAAAACCTCTAATTTTGCCCAAATTTAGCCATGTCTCCAAACGTTACCAAATTGAATGCCCAAACCCAAAAATTGACACCCAATGAATATTGAGAACATTTTATGATGATCAACCACATCAAATTGAACCATCAATTTGTCCCTAGCTAAACTCTGACTTAACCCGAACCGAAGCCTTATCCAACATCCCCAAATTTGACCAGATGTCCAAATAGAACAAATTTGAATTACAAAATCAATCTAAATTCATTCCAAATCTTTTTTAAACCTCTAATGAAAATCAACTACATAGTCTTGATCAATTAATTGAGCTTAAATCAAATTTTTGATGTAAATTTAATTTGACACGTTTTTGACCTAATCGCCGATGAGGTTGTCCAAACGACCTTAGATGACAAAATGGACTCCGCCTGCATGTTCAAGATGTTGAAATTTCCTAGAGAGGACACTTCTTTTCTTGTAGTTCCATGCAAACATGAATTGGTAATTTTAAATGATAAATATTATAAAAAAATCTTTTATTTTCTTCTTTTCTTTTCTTCTTTAGTCTTAAATCCCTAATCCCAAAATCTCTCTCTCATGCCTCCTCTCCAACTCCCATTCGTGATCGACCGAGCCTCTCCCCCTTTTCTCCTTTGTGACATAGTAGGCACCCCATCCCCTATCGCGTGATCTTCTGATTCTCTTCCCTCATCAAACCGCCTGCATGGAAGGCCTCCAGCTCCGCTCAACTCCTCGTGCTACACGTGACATGGAGACTTCTCATCCTCTCCCTCCTAAAAGCTCTTCCCATCTCCTTTCCCTCTTTCCTACAAAAAAAACCCCTTCTAGGGAGGACTTGTACTGGCCAAATTTCGTATACAAGGGAGAGGTGCTGCTTGATTTTTTGTTTGCTCGAACTCTATGTTTTCTTGACATTTTGGCAAGCTCTCTCAGCCTCTCTACAAATCACCTAGTGCTTAGTTGCCGCTTTTTTTTACTGTTCACATTCTTAATGCTATAATTTCATCCTATTCAAAATATGTATGCTTCATGTGTGTGAAAATTATGAAAACTCTGGTGCTTTGCTTATGAAATCTTAAATGTTTTGGAATTCTAAAAGTTTGGCTGTTTTATTTGTAAGAATCTAAAATATTTGGTTTGCTCACCTGTAAAAATCTGAAAGCTTAGTGCCATATTTGAAAAAAAAAATCTTAAAATTAGGTACTAGATATGTAAACGCATGAGGAATTGAATGACATGTATGGATATCCATGTTGAGGCTCTCAACCATCTTGTTTTATGAAAGTGTGAAATTTCATAAATTTATTTGTTTTGTGGAAATCATGGAAATTGGCTTGTTTCTTGCATAATAATAAGATGAGGTCTCTATGATTCATTTAAACAAAATTTCTAGAGTTTTTGTTTGGTTTTAGTGAGTGTTGGGCTACGGTAAGGCCCGGTTTTGGGGAAGTGTGGCAACAGTTTTTTGGGCTATGATTTGCCTTAGTTTTGGCAAATTTTGGGGGGCAGTTTGCCTGTAAGATTTCAAGCCTATTTGGATCAATCTTGTGGGATTCTTTGGCTGCAGGTCTTTGGTCTTTTTCAGAGATTATAAGGGCCATTGTTTCACAATTATTTTGGGCTAAATTTTTTGAAAATTGAGGCTTATTTTAGTGATGTTTGGGTGGCATTTTGACACTTTATTCAATAAGGTCAGAGCTGCAGTTTTATATTTTCTCAAAAGATCTTAATGGCACTAAAACTGTAGCTCTAACCTGAACCTGAATGCTTATAAACTACTTCGGCCTTTTTATTGTTTCACTTGTTATTTCATTTAAGATTTACCTGTGTTTTTCTTCCAGCTTATTTTATGAGTCACTTGAGTTTACTTGATAAGTTATGGAGTGGGAGCCCTAGGCGCAAAATAGTAATTTTAGAATTTTAATACTCAAACTAAATTTTAGGATTAATCAAAGGGTAAATGGGCAATATTGTTCATAATAAACCTTTTTGGAGGATTGAAATATAAAGGGTAAATGGTAGAAACCAATTTACCATTTTCCTCATAATAAGGATATTGATGCAATTCTATTAATCATGACGATTTGAAAGTTAATTCAAAAAGACGATTCTAAAGTAATGGGCTTAAGCTATGAATATGGTAATTCACCTACCTTAAAGCCCATCAATTGGCGATTAAATGCTAAGTTTGATATTAATCAGAATTAAAATTTCATTTCAATATTTAATAATATTAAACTCTCTTTGAAAATCAAATTTGAGAGGCCCTAATAGTGAATTAGGTATGAAGTGCAAAAATTGTCTTAACTTGGGATTAGAAAAGATGGACTTAATTAATTGATAAACATTTTCAAACACTTTAGGCCCAACTTTAGCTCTGGATATTAAAATCCTTAATGACTTTAGACTTGTCTTTTGAGGTACCTACTCACATAACTGTCAAATAAAATGTTAGGAGACTATCTAATTTCCATCATCTCTTGGGATGGTTGAAATGTCCATGTTCATCGGGTAATGGGGTAACCTTATTTTTGGTCTCAGAATGATTAATAGAATAATTTGATAAGTTTAAATAATGAACTTGAAATAATTAAAGAGATCCTCAAAGAATTTCAAGATCATTCCTTGAACACTTTGAAATCTTTTGGGTATTTTGAAGGGCAAATTGAACTTGTCATATTATGTTCTAAAATCTTCCATTAAGATCTTTTGAGATTCAATAAAGTCATAACTCAGGGTTTGGCAGATATACCTTCTCTTACTTTTGCAATTTAAATTCCGTGCAAAATTATATGCATGTCTTGCAAGTACGAACCTTTCAGGTGGAGGAACGAGAAGACTCGGCAGATACGCTATTAAATTATTGCATTTACCTTTCTATACTTCTTGCTTCAAACCTGCATGTTAAATAATGATGTCAACATGCATGAAAACCAAAACTGCTAAATAGCTACATAAAAAAAATAAAAAATTTTAAAAAAAATCAATCAAGATAAGATTCTCCGCAACAACATTCAAAATATAAGACTACTCAAAATTTAATCACAAACATCACAAAAAAAAATCACAACTAAATTAAAAAGTCTCTTTCGGATGATAGGAAATACCTCGAAGGAGGTAACCTATAGGTGCTAATGATATTTCCCATAGCCTAAGATAAAGTATGGAACTAATTGTGTTGACTTTAGTAAAATCATTTGAACTATGTGAATCTAAAAGAAAATAGTGGTACCTGAACAAGGGAACCATAGGTCTAAACCGATGTCACTCTAATCAGCTTTAATATGCCTAATATAATTTAAATAACATTTCTCTTAGGAACATTTGAATTAAAATCATGACTTGACACATTTGAAAACTTAAACTCGCTACGACGATGAGCTTGGAGCTAGCATCGTGAGCAACACGTCCATCTTCAACAACAAAACATCCCTACATAAACTAAACCACTTCTTAGAATTAAACAACAAGCCATAGGACTTCGAGGTTGTCTACCTAGCTCAACATAAATCCTCAACTTATTTTAGGCTTTTGTATAGCTCTGCTGCACAATATAAGCCGTAACTCATTTTAGGATTTCGAGGTTTTCATTTGTTATGACCTAAAGCCTCACATCTTCTAAGCTATTTGTGTGATCATTTCACACAAATGTGAGCCCTAAATTAATAAAATTGGCAAGATGAAACATTTAACTATTTCTCCTTTAAATTGATGCCAAACCATAGGGTAGCTTGGGAAGTCATCGAGGTTCTCTTTCGGATCCATGACATCCCATAGTCTCCCTTCCTTTATATTCATAATATGTTCCAAATTTAAGTCATTCCTTTTTCACACCTCTTTGTCGAATCACGTTGAAAAGCCTTATTCTTTTGAGCTTCATGAAGATAATTTCCATTAATTTTTATCTAAGATGTAATTAGGTATAAGGGCTTGCCTTTATAGGAAACATTTCCTGACCCAGCTTAATCTAAACCCTATTTAATTTTTCATATTAAATAGGGGAACTTATCGACTTATAAATAAAATATTTTTCGCAGACCAAAAAGATGTCTCATATTTCTTAGTTTATTTTATCAAGCCTCACCCTCAAGTCTTGCATTTATCTTTTGGGATAGATACATGACTTGCGGTGTAGTGCTCTTTCATTTAAACTATGAAAGATATGTGATCTGTTTGATTTCATATTGTCCAAAAACTATATATATGTAAATTAAATGCCCCTCTGAAACGGGCTACGGGATCTCGATTTCGGCCACTGACAGCTTTCGCAAGACTGAGGATAGAGATTAACTTATAAGTTCTATACTTTTGTTTAAGAAATACAACAGAAAAATTTAAGAAGAGCCTTTAATAACTTAGATTCAAACTCTAAGTCTAGGAATATTAGCAATCAAATTCAAGATTTTTGAATCTCTGTTCATTTTAATAAGAATTGCAATTTTTCATATTAAGGACATTTAAAACATTCATATGGAAAATAACTTCAAGAAAACTTTACTATGAATGCTACTAATACTCCAATTTAAGTTTAGAAAATGTAATAAAGCCCCTACCTTAAGTTGATTAAAGTGAAGACAATTTTTAATTAGGCATTTCCTCAATTATTTTTCTTTTCTTTTTTTTCCTCTTTTATTTTATTTTTTTCTTTCTTCTTTTTTTCCTTTTAGGATCTTTTCAATCCTTGCTTTCTTTTCTTTTTTCAAGTGAGCATTAATGTATCTTGATAGTCTTTAACGATTTTGAACTTAACTATCCTCTTCTTAAAGTTATAACTCTATACCTTTCTTCACTTTTTAAATTCATATTAGTTTATGATTTTTTCATAAAGTCTCATTTGTTTCTTGATACATGAAACTCTAAAATTCTTAATACTTCAAAAATGCCATTTTCTTTACTTTAAATAGAAAAACATAGTCTTATGTTATCATACCAAATATCTTAAACTTTAGAATTGACCTTCATTATTCAAAACTCTTTACTAAAATTTACCACAATACTTAATAAATAGAACTATAGTCATTTAAAGTTAAATCTTAATATCTCAGCCCATGTTAAATTAATTATAAAAATATAGTTACTTAAGGACAAATAAAATTTAGTTTACTCCTTTTCAAAATAAAATTTGCTTTTTCCCAAAACTTAAGTTGTTAACTGATTTTAAAAATGTTTCTAATATAAAATTTAAATAGGTGAAAGAAAACAGTAAATGCATGAAAAATAAAAACTAACCTGTAGAGGTTTTTTGACTATGAAACTAGGCTCCGGTATACTGTAGGTACTAACTGTAAAACTACATACAGGCTTTAAAGCATTAAATAAAACCTAATATATTATAGAGATCTTGCTGAGAATTAAAATCATAAATACAAAAATGGAAAAACTGAACTAACAAACTAAACTATAAAATACTAAAAAAGCAGAAAAAGTGAAGGTCTACAATTACTATTACAGATTTAGTTCACAACATAACATAAAACTACTTTTACTACAATAAGTTTTCAAATGAAAGTACATCACAATAAAAACACAAACAACAAATATAAATCAAGACAAACTAAACTAAACTCATAAAACATCAATCTTCATCTCTTTCCTTCTCATCATCTAATTCTTCTTCTTCATCATCATTATGAATGGGAGTATAGGGAGTGAAACTAAGGCAAGCAGGAAAGTCCACATTAGGTTCATCCCTAGGGTGTTTTACCATGGCATTTTCAAAATCAATATCATGTTGAAATCTCATCTGTTGATATTCATCATTATATGCATTCCTTGCTCCTATATCTCCCAACTGAGTTTGAATATTTACTATATCCATCTATTGAATCATCAGTTGGTTCATAATACTTTCAAATGACACAGATCTAGAAACATATGCAGCAGATGTAGCAACGGAACGAATGTTCTTATAGATTATAGAGCCAAGATCTAGAGCACCCATCTGTTGGATACATAAATTCAAAATGGCACTATCCTTCGTAACTTCTCAATGGTGGTTCGTAGGTATCATTCTGACAGATAAAAAGTAGTGTCAGACCTTGGATACTTCATTTAACATAGAAGCAGAGAGTTTTACCTTAACATTTTTCTTCATATTTCAAGCTCCTCTTCCATCAGTAAGAAATTAAATAACTTCATCCTGAGCCTCATTCGTAGTAGAGGATTTGTACTTACAGTGAAATGCCCTTTGCAACTGATACATTTCATTAATCCTCCTCAGGGTGAACTCAATCATTTTACCATGAGCATAGATGTGGTCATAATAAGTCTCTATAAAATTGACATTAAAATCCATGATTATGCCAAAAATAGGCTTGGCAATAAAGTAACAGAAACTCTCTCACTACCGAACAACAATCAATCTCTCGACTTCACACCCCAGATTTTTGAATGCTCAATGCAAAATTATTTTCTTTTTATTAAGTAGACCACAAAAATGAACCCTAGCTTTGAATTTGATGATTTTTTGGTCATCATATTCTAATTTCCTCTTTCTTTTGCTCGTCCTTGGTATCATTGCAATCTTTGAAAGACAAAAAATTGATAAATCCAAATAAATTTTGAAAATTTTGCAAATTACAATGTGGAATGTTCTAATCTTAAATCCACTGAGTAAGAGTTCTTTACCAAAGGATTTTCTAAAAATCTCCTTAAAAACTTTAAAAATTTTAGATCTCGGCAATGTAGGAGAAATTCTTGGTGGAAATAAAAAATTTTTAGTTCAAAGTGTAGCTATTACCGAGAGAAGATGAAATCTAAACTTCTTTTGTCTTTTAATCCCATTAAATCCAAGTGTTTAGAAGCCCTAGGGGTGTAAACCGATGGTTGAAGGCAAATGAAGGGGAAAAATAGTGTTTTCACTGTGCAATTCGGGAAATTGTAGAGTACTTGGGGACTTTTGGGTCTCGAGCACCGTCGACGCCCAAGCTGGCCCCTTTGGCGCCAGTGCCAAAAATATACAATTTCCTGATTTTCGTACATCAATCATTTCTAATTTACTCCAACATCCAATTAGTCTTTTTAAAGAATTATATTCGTCCTTATGTTGTCTACAAATAAGTGTTTTTAGAAACAACACAACTTTATTATATGAATTTCTGAATTTTTACTAACACACATTTTTAATCCCACTAACACATACATAAAGCAAATCACACTATAATTATGCGTCGAAATCAAGTCACAACACTAGAATGCTGAAAACTAAACTATTCATTCAATTAAAGTGATACGAGTTTCAATGCAAAGCAAATCCAACACAATTACATTTATAACATAATTAATTTTAAATAGTATAAGGTTTAACTTCTTCAATTACTCCTCTTCATCTTCAGCATAGTCTCCACCTCTAATAACTCCCATAGACTGGTAATGCACGTACATATTGGAGAATTGTCGGTAGGGGAATTAATAAGTTGATTTTTCATTGATCCATTCATTCTGCTTGAACATCTGCGCCAAACCCGCTACTATCCATCTCATGTGATCAAAGTGTTCCTTCATCCTCCAATATAAGTGATCAAAAAGGTAAATAATATTTCTTTATTGCATTTATGATATTCTGATGTTCTCTTTCTATCTTCTTTATTTTTTCTCCAATACTTGTGAACTTCCAGCTATACATGGCATTAAGGGTGTCAAAGCATGTGATTATTGATTCAAAAAATGTCCAACGCTTCATTTCCATACCCAAATGTAGTTTGCATCTGCAAAATCCATGGGCTCCTAGGGTAATAACACTTTTCCCAACTTTCATTTGGTACTTGAGATTGACTGCAATGTAAGATGATCGCAGAAGGATGCCTTGGTCCATATATAGGCTGATTGATTTTAATATCCAAAATAGATTTAACAACAATTGATCTTACATTAATGGGCTTTCCCATTTGAATGTAGATGTTTAAAATTGCACTTTTGTTTGTAAATTTACTAATTCTCATTATAGGGAGTAGTTTTGCATAGATGACAAAATGCCATTGTTTAGATATTGGATTTAACTGTAAGGCGAAGAAACTAATATACCTATCATATCTGATTTCCCAATTATCACATTTATTCATCAGAAATCGGTATACATCAAATCCTTCGATAGAATAAAGTTCACATAGCAAAAGGTTGGCACAATTTCTATTATAAAATTATTTTTAATTTGTGATGCAGTAAATGGTACACCCTCACCTTGAAAGATGACGACTCCTTGGTTAATTCCATGAAGATTAGCATTAAATTCTCTTACCACTAGATCAAGTTTTGTTGTGGTAGTGTGGAATAGAACTTCCCAAAGTCTCTATACTATGATTTTTTAAATTTGTGAACTTCATTTACTCAATTGATGATTGAAAAAGCCTGTATCCTTGATGAGTCTCTTCTTCATGATGACTTTGTCATAAAATTTTTGTGTGTCAAAATTGATGAACTTTCTTCGATTAAAAATCCTATATCTTGAAGTGTTTCTAGAAATGAAAGCCATGGATTTCAAAATTTGGAAGTATCTGGTCATTTAAAATGGTTTTCATGCTATTAAAAAGACTTTTAGACAGTTATTTTAAAACAAAATCTTGCCAAATTTTGCTAAAATCTCCCTGAACTATCAAAACTTTACTAGGCGTTGTCAGCACCACCACTGGCATTGATGGTGTCATTGGCGCCAAAGCCAAAATTACGTCTATTTCATCTTTGCTTCAAACCATTCCTAATTTTTTGTCCAATACCAATATTTGTCTTAATTTATGATATATAAGATTGTGTAGGATTCTAAGGTATTAATATCTCCTAATACATTATAACAATTTTAAAACAAATTACTAAGATTTAAATGACATTGAGGTGGAAACATACTCTGAGTTATTGCTAAATATTCTTTTGGCTAAGATCAAACCACCTTGGTATATCTTAGCTTGGCTGAAAAGAATCAAGTACACTATTGAAATGCATCACCTTAATATTTTCCTTTCATTTATTTATAGAGAAGGGAATCAATATGAGGACTAGATGGCAAAATGGAGGGTGCAAAATGCTATTATTGGTAATATCCCTCCCTCATCCTTGCATAAACTAATTAAAAAAGATTTGGACGCCCCCTATGTACGTTTTTGAGGTGTTGTTCCCTCATCCTCTTTTCTTTTTGTTATTTATGGGTTTGTCTTGTGTCTTTTTAGATTATCATTTTCTGCTTTTATTGAAGACGTCTCTTGATCTTTTTCTTGGCCAGCTACTTTGGGATGTTAAGCAGGAAGTCTTATTATTTTTTCTATTTTGGTTCTGGGAGTTGGGTGCTCAGTTTTGTACTTATTTTGTAAAAATTGTTTGCTTTCATATGGGGAAGTCTTCTTATAGTTTTTCCCTATGTTTTAGGGTGTTGGGTCCTCTGTTTTGAGCTTAGAATGATAGTTTCTGCTGGCATTATTTGTTGCTTTTGATAGCCTTTGCGGACAGAGCATTGCATGGTTAGTACTTTTAATATGATGATTAGCTGTTGTTATGGGCCCTTTAAAGTTTTGCACTACGCACCATTTTTTCTCTAGGGCTTTTAGTTATACTCTTGCGTACCTCATTCTGATTTAAACTATTATGGAGGCTTTTCTGGATAAAGATTTAAGTTTAGAATGACTGGCTATAGCAGCACATTCTCTTCACTTTGTTGGTTGTATTTTTTGGTTCACAGGCAAGATTGTGATACTAGCAGGATTTTAAATTTGCTGTTCATTTTAATGGTGGGTTTAGTGGTATCTTTCTCTTATAGGGGGTTTTATAGCCTCATTTTGGTTGGCAACATAGTGAAAAGCTTGTTCCATAATGCATGCTTTAAACATTGCTATACTGAGTTGAGATTTCAGGATTTGATCACTGATTTCCTTGATTTTGTATTGTTGTAGTGGCAGTATGCACCACATCACTTTTCTTACTTCTATGAAGTCCCTGATGTTATTTTTCTAAACCACTTTGAAGATTGGAGGCTTACAGTTCATGCACTTTTGTTTGGTTTAATGGAAGGCTGATTAATACTATTTTTTGCTTCTTTGGCAGTTCGTTTTCTGTTGTGAAAGGAAGCTTTAGACCTTCTTTTCTCTAGACTGTGAGCTATTATTATTATCTAGAGTTCTATGGCTTCAGTTTGGTTAGCATTATTGTGAATTGCAATAGTTGTTATCTTCTGGACACAAAGCTGGGTTTGGTGGCTTTGACATACTATTACATTAAGTGACTTGCAGTAAAATTTTGGTGGTGGTATGTTGAGCATCTGCGAATCATATATATATATA
>JXCR01139972.1:117154-182816 GCA_002079205.1 Phalaenopsis hybrid cultivar | reverse complement strand
GTGTGTGTGTGTGCGTGCGTGAGAAATATATATATATATATATATATATATATATATATATATATATATATATATATATATATATATATATATATATATATATATATATATATATATATGCATGACATAAACAAAACAACAATTCTAATCAGCCAGACAAGGAGTGGTAGCTGGATTGCCTGCATGGTCAGTAACAAAGATATGCCCAAGATTTTAGTTCTGAAATCTGATGTAAGGAATTTGAAGGTTGTCTCCTTGTGTTAACATTTGTAGAGGGAGAGGGAAAGTAGTTGAGACCACAACATGGCTCAGATTTGAGCCTTCCAAAGCTAAGAAATTTGCTGGCCTGTTTGCTTCCCTATAATTGAACTTTATTTGGAAGCTCCTCTCATTGATGGTCTTCTTAATTATAGAGAACCACTGATTGATGTGCCATGGGGGGGAAGAGGTGGCAGTGATTAGCTCCACCAGATGAGAAGAGTCCACTTCAGCAATAATGCAACCCCACTTAACTTCCTTGGCAAATTTTAAGGCCCAATAAAGGGCAGCAGCTTCTGCTTCCAAAGCATCTTCGACAATAAATGGGGCCTTGAAATATAGCAAAACTTTGCCCGTGTGATCTTTGAAGATACCTCCCATACCAGCTTTCCTATTTGTGAAGCTTCCATCTGTATTAATTTTAATGAAAGGGTAAGGGGGCTTCTCCCATCTGACCTTGATCACCATAGGATGTTGGGTGTCAATTTTAATCATAGCCTTCAAAATCTGAGGGAACTTCTTCCAATTTATCAGCTTGTGTAAATAGGCCTTGAAGTTTGCTGCCACAGAGATAGAAGGAGTCACACTATCTTCATGCTTCACCTTGTTCCTAGCATTCCAAATAAACCAAGCAACAATGAAAGGGAGGGACATCAGTTTGATTGCCTGCCAGTCTTTCAAGCTTCCTTTTAAATTTCCCCAGCCCACATTAAACAAATTCAGGTTGCTATTAAAGATCAGGTCATTCCAAACCTCCCTAGCAAAATTACATATGAAAAAAAGGTGATCACTAGATTCTTGATTGTTATTGCATAAGTGGCATCTTGAAGGGCCTTTTAATCCTCTCAGCTTCAATATGTCATCTGTTGGGATTAGGTCCTTTAGAACTCTCCAGGAAAAGAACAACATGGAAAGGGTTAAGAATTTTTGGCATTTGCTGATATTCCACCTGCAATCTTCCCATTTGAATAAGCTGTTTAACTTATATATATATATGGTTTGCCTCCCACAAAGCGATTAGTTTAACTTTTTCACCCCGATGCACCAATGTTTAATCAGGTTGACTCAACATCAAGATTTCTTTAATTTGTGGCATGTGCCCTTCAAAATAATATTTCAATCGATGCCTATTAACTTTAAATATTTTTCCATTTTTAGGATTTTAAATAAAAAATGTTCCATAATGAAAGAATTTGATCACATCAAATGGTCCTAACAATCTAGATTTTAGCTTTCCTGGAAATAATATCAATCTAGAATTATATAATAGAACTTCTTGCCTAGGATCAAATTTCTTTTATATAATCCTCTAATCATGCCATATTTTCATTCTCTATTTATAAATTTTTACATTATCATATGCTTAATTTCTTATCTCTTCAAGTTCATTAAGTTGCAATAATCTTATCTCACTAACATCATTTAGATTAAAATTATTTTTCTTACCCAAATTGCTTTATGTTCTAACTCTTTTGGTAACTCACATGTTTTACCAAAAATAATTCTTTGTGGGGACATTTTAATAGGAACCTTATAGGCATTTCTGTATGCCCATAATGTTGAATCAAATCTAGCAGACCAATCCAATTTATCAGGATTTACAACTTTTTTCTAAAATTCATTTTTTTACGATTTGATATCTCTGCTAGACCGCTAGTTTAGGGATGATAAGCAGTAGATTATCTATACATAATATTATATTTTCTAATAAATTTTGCGATCCTCTTATTCCTAAAATGGGATCATCCATTAGTAATAATCACTATCGACATTACATATCTTGTAAAAATATTTTTAATTATAAATTTTAAAACACGTAGAGCATCACCTTTAGGTACAACAATAGCTTCAATCCATTTGAACATATAATCAACAAAAAGCAATATATATAAATTTCCAAATGAAGGCATAAATGGTCCCATAAAATCTAATCCACATACATAAAAAATTTTAATTTCCAATGAGTAATTTAAAGGCATTTCATTTCCTATAAAAATATTTCCTACTCACTGACATTAATCACATGCTTATTAACATCTCTAAAAAGAGTAGGCCAACAAAATCCAGCTTGCAAAATTGTATGTGCAGTTCTACTTGTTCCAAAATTTCCTTCAAATTCAGAATCATGAAATCGTTCATATATTTATTCAGTTTCTTCATAACAAACACATTTTCTAATGATCAAATCTTTACATTGTTTATGTAAATATGAATCATCCCAAAAATAGAATCTTTCATCACGAATAAATTTCTTTAACTATTGATTCTTTACATCTAGTGGTAGAATACACTCACAATATAATTTACTATATCAACATACCGCGGTATATTTTTTATATCAATACTAAAAAATTGTTCATCACGAAAAGTTTCAAAAATTTAATTTACAAATTTAGTTAATATTTCTTGTTCTAGTCTAGACAAATGATCGGTTATTTTATTATTAGTTCCCTTTCTATCTACTACCAAAAAATCAAAATCTTGCATTAGAAGTATTCATCTAATTAATCTCGATTTAACATCCATCTTTTGAATCAAATATGTGATAGCAGAATGGTCTATATTCATTTTACATTTAGCTCCAATTAATTAAGGTCCAAACTTATCAAAGGAATAAACAATAGCTAATAACTCTCTTTCAATAGTGGTGTAATTAATTTGAGCATTATTTAGAGTTTTACTAGAATAGTATATTAATTTAAAAACTTTGTCATACCTTTGCCCTAAAACAGCTCCGAGAGCATAATCACCAGCATCACACATTATTTCAAATGGTTTCTCCCAATCAGGTGGAACTATTTTAGGAGCAGTTATTAATTTTTTTTAAGTAATTCAAATGCTCTTATGCATTCCTCATTAAAATTAAATTTCATATCTTTTTTTAAGAAGTGACATAATGGCTAAGTAATTTTTGAAAAATTTCTTATCTAACGCCTATAGAAACCAGCAAGTCTCAGAAATCTTATTACCCCTCTAATCGTAGTAGGAGGTGATAATATTGCAATAACTTGAACTTTTGCTGGATCTACTTCCATGTCATTTTTATAACTTTTATGCCCAAGTACAATTCCTCCAACAACCACAAATAGTCATTTTTCCTAATTTAGTAATTAGTTGATTGTTTCGCATAGTTCCAAATTTTTTTCTAAATTATTTAAGCACGATTCAAATGACGTTCTGAATATTGAAAACTCATCCATAAATACTCCCATTTCACATTCAATTAAATTACAAAAATTGACAGCATACATCTTTGAAATGTCGCAGGTGCGTTACATAGTCCAAAAAGCATTCTGCAAAAAGCAAATGTTCTATAAGGGCTTGTAAACCTTGTTTTTTTCATGATCTTTAGGAGCAATCAAAATCTTTGATACCCTGTATATCCATCTAGAAAGTAGTAATATTTTTGCCCATCCAATCTATCCAACATTTGTTTTAGAAATGGTAAATAAAAATGATCTTTTCTGGTGGGTACAATTAATTTTCTATTGTCTATACAAAGTCACCAGCTAGCAACTTGTCTTATTGAAGTTAATTCATTTCTCTCATTTACTTCAATTTTCACTCCTCCTTTCTTTGGAACACACTAGATCAGACTTACATAATCACTTTCTGAAATAGGATATAAAATTCCAGCATCTAACTATTTTAAGATTTTCTTTTCAACAACTTCTTTCATTATCATGTTTAATCTCCTCTATGGAATAACTTTAGGTTCATATTGTTCATCCAATAGAATTCTATGCATACAAATAGAAGGATTGATCCCTTTAATATCTGCTAAAGTCCATCAAAAGGCCTTCTTATATCTTTTCAACATTTCTACTAATTTTTGCTCTTAAAATTCATGTAAATTAGAAGATATAATAATACACAATGTAGATGAATTTCATAAACACATATTTTAAATGGTAGTTAATATTTTCAGTTCAATTTCATGTGTCTTAGTTCTTAAAGGAATAAGATTTTCATTATCAATTTTTGTAAGGTCCAAAATTTCAAATTTGTCCTGAACAAAATCTAAAATTTCATTTTCTAATTCATTCTCATTCTCATAATTCCCTTCTTGCCTTAATTTTTCTTCAAACATTCCCTTAAATTGTTCATTACTTAGATAATCATAACTTCCATTCTATAACATTCATTATCTTTTCTATCAGATGATATTTCATAGCTTTTTCTATATTAAATGTTACTTTTTGATCATTGACTCTCATTATTAATTCTCTTTTTTACACATCTATCACAGCTCTCACTGTTGCAAGAATGGTCTCCCCAAAATAATAGGAATCTCTTTATCTTTCTCCATATTTAAAATGAAAAAGTTTAAAGGAAAAATAAACATATTCAGTTTCCCTAATACATCTTCTATAACTCCTTTAGGAGAATATATTAGTCGACCAACTAACTAAAAAGTTATAGCAGTAGGGGAAATCTCTCCAAAATCTAAACGTTTAAAAATTTATATAGGCAAAAGATTAATACTAGCTCTTAGATCACAAAAGGTTTTTCCAAGAAATTTCTCACCAATAGTACAAGGTATAGTAAAACTACCAGGATCTTTTAACTTTCTAGGAAGTTTTTTCTGAATATTTGCACTACACTCTTCACTGAGTGCAACTGTCTCATAATTTACAAACTTCCACTTCTTATTTAGTACATCCTTAAAAAATTTCACATAACTTGGCATTTGTTCCAAAGCATCAATGAAAGGATTATTTATCGTTAACTTTTTAAGAATTTGCAAAAATTTTGTAAATTATTTATCTTTATTCTTCTGCTTCAATCATTGAAGAAATGGAGGTGGCAGTTTTTCTAAAGAAATTTTTATTGGTTTATTTTCATCATTGTTGTTTTCAATATCCACCTTCTCCTTCTCAACTTCAGTTTCTCTTTGGATTACTGTCTCGACTTCATAATTGAATAGCTTTAATTTGCTCCTTATTATGATCTTTTGGGTTAACTTCAAGAGTGCTAGGAAGAATTTCTGAAGGTTTATTACTAAGTGGAGTAGCAACATGTTCTAGCTGATTTTCAATGTTCCTAAATGTAGCTCATTGATTTTGTATTTGATTTCCCAAGTTCAACATCACTTCTTCCGTAGTCAACTTCTTCTCCTTAACTTATGAGTTATTGTTAAATTCTAGAGGATAATAAGGTCTATATTTAGGATTCCCTTTTTTATTTGAATTTCTTGAGGGGATAATCAAATTGTTATAATTATTCCAACTAAGATTAGCACGTTTTTTCCATCCAGGATTATAATAATTAGAATTGGTATTATTGTTCATATTATTTATAACATTCATAGTTTCATAAGATGGTTGAGTATCGATTATCTGTCTTAGTGAGTTTTCCTCCAATACTGGTGGTATTTGAGAATGGTTCACTCTAATTTGATCAATCTTCATTGATATAACAACTATTTGTGATGCAAAAATAGACATTGCATCAGAATCATGATTACTAGCTACTCTATTTGGATTTACCCATTTAGAGGGTCATTGTTGATTATTAGTAGCCATCTTCTCTATTAAAGAATATGCTTCACCAAAAGGTTTTGACATCATTGATCAACCTGCAACAACATTTATACTATATCTAAGTGATCCTACTAATTCATTGTAAAAAGTTTGATTTATTAACCAATCTGGTAAAGCATGGTGTAGACATCTCGTAAGGAGACCTTGAAATCTTTCCCAAGCTTCATATTTTGATTCCCTTTTTAACTGACAAAAATATATAATATCGTTTCTAAGCTTAGCAGTTTTCGAGGGTGGAAAATATTTAAATAAAAATTTTGTGATAGTTCTCCCCAAGTTCTTATGATTCAGGTGCTATTTAATTTATCCAAGCTTAAGCTTCGGCCCTTAACGAAAAAGGAAACACTAAGCTAAACAACATCATTAGATGTTCCATCATATTTAAAAGTAGCACATATTTCAAAAAAAATAGCAAAATGTATGATAAAATCTTTAGTAGGTATTCCTCCAAACTGATTAATTTGTACCATTTGGATAATAGCAGTTTAAGCTCAAATGAATTAGCAGCAACATCTGGATTATGAATAGTCAAGTGAAGTTCATCAGCTGTAGGATTAACATAATCTTTAAAAGATCTTTGTCTATTTTCTTTTATTTGATTATCTAAGTTATTCACCATTTAATTCAATTTTTTAATTTCTTTTTTTTTTGTTTTCAAACTTATTTAATAGTATGCTCTAGTTCTGAATTGTAAGGTTCTATACCTCAGATCCAGTACAACGCATAAACAAATATAATGACCAAAAATCTTCTCAAAAGTACTAATAAATTAAAAAAAATTATTTTTATGATTTTTATTATATATATTTTTACTTTTTTGTATGATATTTTCTTTACTTGATCGCTAAATTTCCAAATTTACCAAATTTACCAAACTTATTTAATTTAACGTCGTTACCTTCCTTGGCAACGACGCCAAAAACGTCATTCCAATATTATAAATGTGTAAAATTAATAAAGTTGACTCCGCTTTACGACGACATCAAAAACTTGATTTGTTGTTTTTGAATAAAAAATTGAAGCAATTTATGTTGGGATACTATGGAAGTTTACATATCGTTATCAATTAATACAAGACTTTTTAATTAAGCCCCAAATATTGATTCAAGAAGGAAGATGTAAATTTTTAATGGAAATTTAAATCAGGAAATTCACAATGATAAAAAAATTCACTACACTAAATTTCTATTGTTTAGGATGGTAATAGAACTAAATTACCAACTACAACCGAAATTATAAGGCAAAACAAAGCAATAACTACCAAACTATATATTTTGTGATGAAGTTTTCAAATTTGAGAAAACAAATTGTGCAAACTTTAAAATATGGAAAAACAAGCATGGTAAAACTTGATTAGTTTCAAAACAACACCCTAAACTTCCTTGACCTCTAAACTCTCAACCTTTTCGGGGTTAATCGGCGTAACGGTCATGGTGTGCATGTAGTGGTTGATCCAATCATATATTAACTCATCTTCACTTTTCTCCACATCTTCCAAGGAAATCTTGAACTGTGTTTTCTTATGTTTTATCATCATTATCTCTTCATCAGACTTATCTTCATTAGAACTCTCTTCCATGTTCATGCTGATGGACGACCTTGTCTGTTCAATAATTAGGTCGGTTCTTCCTCGTCCATGTCTCTGGCCTCAATCTCAGATGCGTGGGCTAAAAGAACCTCCAACAACTTATTTTAAAGGAGTGGACATAGACCGTTGAAGAGCAATTGAATAATGTTACTCTTATAATCTCTTTGAATTTTCCATCTTACTTGACACAACTTCTTGAGAAAAAATGGTCTTCTTTAGAGGATCTTAGTATGCGGTGTCTTCGTGGATGCCTATTTCATGAAGTAAAAATGGTTGCAATTCTCCTTTGATGAAATATTCTTATCCCTCTTTATAATACTTTATGCACTGGTGCAGCAATGATAAAACTATATTATGCTCATGAATTTATGGTCGACCAAGCAAAGCATTGAACAAAGTTTCTGCGTTGATGATATGGAACTTAGCGGTTGTTAATAGCTTTCTAACGTTCAATAGTAGTGAAATTGATCCCAGAGCTCTCTCCCCTTTTTGGTGGAATCTGGTTAAAATCATCTTATCAGCGCAAAGCTTCTGAGCATCAATATCCAAATATGCTAATGTCCGTAGACTCATCAAGTTGAGTGCTGCTCCTGAATCTACCAAAACTCAGGAGAGAACATATCTGCTGATGTTGATGTAGATGTAGAGTGGTCTATTTTGATTGGTAGTACTAAGCATCAAGTCTTCATAGGTGAATTTTACTCAAGGCTTTTCCTTAAACGAACAAACTTCATCTGAGGATGTGTTGGCCAATTGAGCTAAGCAAATTGCTGGATCAAGTAGGGTCATGAACAGAGATTCCCTCATCCCCTTTGACAGGATTAGTGTTTCATAGATACTTAATTATGCTCATAAACTCTGGATGGAATATCCATTCCACACAAAATCTTGATTCACAATAAAAAATAGTTGCTTAATCAATTTTCACTTGATTAAGCGTCTCTTTCACTAGCGGAGGCGGAGGTAGTTCTTCTTAAGTAACTATTTGATTCCTTTATCCATTGGAGCTGTCCTTGGATATAATATCTTCCCTCCTCTTAAATTTAATTTTGTAATTTCTTCTTCTTCTAATTTTGCAGCTTATTCTTATAGTGTTGTTTATGAATCTAACAAGTCCAACTTGATCGCTATTGGGGTTCCTTAACACTTGAAGACTGGCTTCTCACTCTCAAAACTATCATAACTCGCGTCTTCATTATCTTCTTCATATCCATTAGTAGGCATTTTAGACTTAAGTATGATTTACAGATCAGTTTGTGAATCGATATTGGGGTGAGAATGGTGCAGTCAGTCACGTTATCACTATAGAGAATTAAAACGTAGCTAAAATCATAATCCTTATATTCAAAAGTCCCTAGAGGAGTAATAAAGATAGTCATACCTGAAAATAGTTTGAGGAATTTCTCCTCTAAATCTGAAACAACAAATATAATAGAGGCAGCCCCTATCCTACGCCTCATGCTATCGGTCTTCATCTCATGCACGATCTCATTTTCTTCCTCTCTCTCTACGACAATCTCTCCGGTGTGATCTCCATCTTTAGTCAAATAGGGTGTAGACTCTGAATGGTGGCTTGTTCTAATGTGGTTTGAATCTGGTCCAGTATCTTCTTGGATGATCTATTCCATAGTGTACTCCAACCACCTTCTTTTGATTATTGCTTTATCGAGGTGATTTACTTGGTTGAAATCTTATGTATTGAACCTCTTTCAGGCTTTTCTAAATAGTCTTTCAGGATTATTATATTTCATTATTTGAGATTTCTCTCGAGCCAATCCTTAAAACTGAAAGATCCCTCTATGGTGTGCCCAAATAGTTTGTGAGATGATCCTTCTTATCAACCTCTTCCGATTTCCTTGGCTCTAGCAATCGGAACTTAGTCTTCTTCAACAAGTTTCTGAACATCTTTGGCACAGCCTCATTATTAAAAGAATACACCCTAATCATCCATTCTATAAATGTTGAACCCTGTCTACCATCTGTCCACTACAGTCTTTTTTGACATGACTGCTATCTGGACTAGTAATTTTGTTGAGTCTGCTGCTACTGACAAAACTGATCATTCTTTGACGACTACTGAGAACCTTGAGGAGGCTACTTAGCCAGAACCTTCAATGGTTGCTTGCCCTTATCAACTGTTGCTAATTTACAAGAGTTTTTCTTAAATATCTTGATTATTCTACACTTCTTAGTCTTTTCCTAAGATTCCATATGCTTAACCTCCTCCTGCAAGTTGTTGGCCTTGCTAAGTAACTTATCGAATGATTTGATTGTGAAACCCTTGATCATGAAAACTACTACATGAAAGCTTTTAAGTAGAATGTCAATCGCATGTTGTTCCTGTGGCTGAGGTTTATACTTCATGCTCAGGTTTCTCCACTTGAAGATATAATCAACCAAGGTTTTGTTAGGCTTTTGTATTTCCACCATGACATCTCTTTTTGTGAAATGATGTTTCACTCTGATAAACCTCTTCAAAAACAAGTTTTGTAACTTATTAAATGTCTTTAGTGATCCCTTGGGCAACTCGACCTACCAGTCAAATGATATCACTCATTAAATGCTATCGAATTGGCAGAACAACAATGTTTCATCACTTCTAACATTATAAGAACTAGCTCTTAGGAGGCTATATGTTGACTGAGATATTTGGTTCCATCGAATGTCTTCAATTTTTGTGACACAAAGACCTTGGAGTAGGGCACAACATGAAATTCCTCTAAGGTCTACTTTTTGAAATTGTTGCACCCTTCTTAGACTTGGTTAGGGCCTCCTTAGCTTGCTGTTTGACCATCTACTTAATGTCCTTTTCTAGCACTAAACTATGGATGGAATATTTCTTCCATAGTTCATCTCTTCTGCCAGAAATGACCTTCATTCTATCATCTATAATATGCACAACTTTGGGCTTATTGACCTTTGGTGAACCTAATTGCTGCGACTGAGACTATGTGTGTACTGTATCTATGGCAGCCATGGTGGCGACCAACTCTTCCATCCTTCTCTCCATTTGTACTACCTGTTCATCTATTAATTGAATTGTCCTTCGCAAGTCATCTTCTGCGTTCTCCTCACCAGAAAGTGGAGCATCGCACATAGATGTTGCTGCATTAGATTTAATGATATTAATCTTCCTGAACTCCTCATCGAGAAAATCTATAAAATCAAAATCTTCATCATCATCATCAACACCTACTTCTCACTCTTTGGTCAATTCAGCAATCTCAGCTCTAAGCTTTTCCACCTTTTCTTTGATTGCTTTCTCCTGCATCCTTAGAACTGGAGGTTTCTCTAGAACATCATCCTGCTGTATGACAGACTTTGCAAAATGGTGACAACCTCTAGAACATTGGATCTATGGTTCATTCCACAAAACTGCCCCATGTGATAATCAGAATGTACTGGTGCAACACCCTTGGGCACCCACACTCTTGTCATCGACGTCGATGCTTTATGACAAAGTGTCTTGGAGTAGGCATCAATATGTCCAAGAGAAGTACACCAGCAATGAGTCCCTTTCCTTTATCCTTCTTTTGGAAGTCTTCATGAATAGTGGTAGGCGGTATACACGAACCCAGATGTGACATAACAAATCAACATCCTACAGACTATAGATTAGCAATGGTAGAATATGTGATGGTTTTAATGCTATCAACATGACTTCAGAGCTGGAATCTGACTTATATAAGGGCTGGAGACACTTAAATTATTTTTTGGCACTAGCAGACATATCTAATATCCTTCAAGAATTCTTTCTTCATCCAAGGTGAAAATGTGCATCCTAATCACTTGAGTAACTCAGCAAAGGTACACTCTTTCTTGGAAGCTACTCTTTCAAAAACTGTACAGACTTTGGTGATAGAATTGGTCCTTTCTTTCACCTTAGTATAATCCTGTAATGACGATAGAGTAGAGACAATCCTATAGATACTCCCACCCCCAATGGAATGCATCAGTGGATGTAACCTGCTTCCCCAAAGGAGGGGACCAATCTCAGAAAATCCAAGTTTCTATTGGTGAGGAATCTCATCAACAAATGATATCCCTATAGCTAGGGCCTTGAAAACCCTCTCAATTTTTTGATTTTGGTTTCTTCGTTGTGACTTGGTCGACGACTTAACCTCTAAGCTATAACCGACTTCAAATACTGATGGCATAGTAGTGAACCCATCAACTAAATCTTCTTAAATCAAAATTTCTTTTCCTTTGGCAGACGGTGTGTTAGGCACAGTAACAGTGAATCTGTCAACAGTAGGTGTGATGAGTCCAGAGTAGATTGATGTTGGGACAACGAACTTAATAGGTGTCAGGGTGGTAGAAATCTTCACCTTCTTATAGGAAGGGAAGTTTTGTGGATAATTTAAATTAAACTCAATAGACGACTGTTGATCTTTTAGAGAAGCAATCTTCATGACAACAAACGGGGCCTTTCCTTGTACAACTTCAAATTAATTGAATCCAGCTCTGAACTTAATCATCGGTGCAATGTTATAGGTGTCGCGGTCGTTGCAATGTTATAGCATGTTAAAGTGAGAGTAGGGAACACCACTGTAGCAGCTTTAAAGGAACTGTTCTGAGGGTTAGTATTGGCCATCACATTTTAATTTTAGTGCGAACACTAAAAAATAACAAAGGTCATTATGTGGACTAGGTGCGTGCTTTCTTAATTTCATTTAAAAATTTATTATTTATTTATGATTGTAGTGTTAAAGAGTTTTGATTAAAATTAAGTGAAGATGTAGAAACCTAACGAGTTAGCTTGATTTTCAAAATAACAAACCATACCCATAGGATAACAGGGAGAAATGATGTTTAGGACCTAGTACGAAACTGACTTCAGAATGCGCATCACCTAAGAAGAACTAGTCTACCAACACACCTATTGGGGGTCTGACCCAACACAAAATATAAAGTCCTAAAGGACTCTTGAACCTCTCTATTTAAAGGTGATCAAACATATGGTCCTGGAATCCAAAATTATTGAACGTACATGCACATGAAAGAAATGAGCAAAGCATGCCAAAAGAATATGGGTAATCTGGTTCATGAGGGACTTGGAAATATTACCAATATATGAAGATATGACTTTTTTATCATAATGGAGAGAGTAACGAGATCCCCAACGAAGTCACCAGAAAATTGTTGGTTACCAAATTAGGAGCAGTGTTTTTGTTTTAATAGAATATATAATTTTGTTGCAAAGTAATTTTTTAAAATACAATATCGAACCTATCTTGTATAAACAACAATTTAAATTAGCGAGCGCAACATGACAAATGATAAATCTATCCCAAGGAATAAACATTTTGCTTACTAGTACAACTCGATTAAGTAAACTAAAAAAAATATGACATCTATTTTAGACTGCGGAACCATTTATGTTGACCAGCAATTTCTCCTATCTAATATAAGAGATTAGATAGGGTTTATATTAAGTTGGTTTCTAAAGTTTCTTATAAGGGCAAGCCCCTATAGTTAATTACATCTTAAATGAGTGAAGTCAGCTAGGAAAACTCTCGATTTAGATCAAAAAATATTGTCTTCAAGAATATCAAAGGTTAGGACTTTTCAAAGATCAGACCAAGGAGTGTCAAATGGGAAAAAACTCATATTTAAAAATTGTTATGGAATCCAAAGGGAGAAAACTACAGGTTTTCACAGATCTTTAGGAGAATCTCAATGACTTCCCAAGTTATCTTATGGTTTAACTTCAATTTTGAGTTGAAAATTATCAAGTCTTTGATCCTACCAATTATTATTTTTTAGGGTTTACATTTGTATGACACAATTATGCAAATAACCTAGAAGGTAGTAGGATTTAAGTAATAATGAACGATAACCCTGTAATACTAAAATGAGTTAGGAATTAAATTGCACAACATGATTGTGCAAAGGCCTAAAAATAAAGTGAGGATTTATGTTGTATAAGACAAACGACCTTAAAATCGTATGGCTTCTTGTTTAATTCTATGGAAAGTGTTGTTGTCGTAGATCTACCTACCATGCTACACATGGTGTTGGCTCCAAACTCCTCTATGAAGTAGCAGTCCTAAACTCTAACGGTTCAAATGTCTAAATGACAGTTCAATTCAATCATTATTGGGAGGGGGGGTTAAAGTTGATTAGAGTGTCACCACTTTTCCCTTATTTAAGCTCATTTGAACTGGGGAGATTACATTAGAAACCATTGATAACCTCATCATAGGAACTCCCATAAATTCAAAAGAACGTGTTAAGAAATTTTTTTTTTATTGTTTAATTTTTGAAAATGTTTTTAAATTTTTAAAAATGATTTTGTAATTTTAAATTTTTTAAAATTGGTTTTATAATTGATTCAAGTACAGGTATGAAATGCAGTGAAGTAAAAGGAAAGGAAATTGCTCTGTCATTTTCTCGCACTCCCGCTAAAATGTTAGAACATGCAACATAAATAATTTTGTAGGAAATTTAAATAAATTACAAGAACAGAAAAACAAGAAAACCAGTTGAAGGCGTAGCTACCAAACCCCAAGTTCTAACTTGTTGGTTCCTTAAAGGCTTTAATGGATGATTTTCTAGAATAAAGTATAATAAATTCAATTATCCTTCAAAGTATCCAAAAGGTCATGAAAATTCTTGGGAAACAATCCCTAACAACTTTTAGAGTTAATTTGAACTTGTTATATTTTTCAATTAATCATCCAAATTCAGATTTAGTTTTAACAAATTAATACACCCTATGCTTTGTGTACCTTGATATTTTAATTATCCTTTGAGTGGGGAAATTACAATTTTTCCCTTACCAATAAAATATGATTTTTCCAATTTTTTATTTAAATTATATAATTAGTTTACCCCAAAACGTAGGATTTTCATTATAAATTTATCTTTTATTGGATTAGTTAATAAAAGTAAGGCTTTTGTTAATGGGGAAATTATCGAAGGTTCACATAAGTCAGAGAACCACTTGGACAAAACTTCATAATTTTTTAACTTATAATTTTGTTATAAAAAATATTTATTCATTTCAATGATAAAAAAATAAAAAATATGTTTTCATTTCAAAAATTACTTTTTATATTTTTCTAAAATCTCTATAAATCTAGAGAACCCAGAGAAACAAACCTTTCATTTTTATGACTCTTATTCTATTTATTATATTTATTTTAATGGAAAATTAAGGAAAAATACATTTGGGCTTTTAAAAATACATAACTAAATCAGGAAAATAAAGAAAAATATTTTAAAGTGTCCTATGTAATCAGGGAACGATTAGGAACAATTTGGCGCAGTTACATATTTTTGTAATTTTTTATTATTTCTAATTATTTTTAATTCAAAATATAACTAAAAAAAAAACTTATTTTAAAATAATTTTTATTTTCTTTAAGTGCTCCTTCTCACAAGGAACACAAAAAACCACTTTTCATAATTGTTCTAATTAGACTTAATTTATTATAATTATTTTAATGCAAAAATACCTTTCAAATGCTTTTTATAATTTTACAGTGAGTTAAAGTGGCCAATATTTACAGTGTGGAATCTGTTTTGTTGATTTTTTAATATTACTTTATTCATTTTAATTTTAGTAAATTTTTAAGGTTTAATTAATTATAGTAAGTTACATAAACATTTAAATTTGATTTTTATTTTTCCTAGAGTCCTCTAACTGTAGTGAACCTACCAAAACAAGTCTCATATTTGTTTGACTTATGTTTTAATTCATAAAAATATTCTAAGCAAAAATACAGAACTAGACTTGAAAATTAGGGATTTAAAGCAAGAGATGCTCTGTAACCTTGGAAAAATCAAAGAACATATTTATTGATATGAGAAATCAACCACTTAAATTTTAAGTCATGTTGATTATTATTTACTTAATTAGGATTAAAAAGGCCTAGAGGGTATTTAATTAATTAAGGATTATAGATACATCAAATAATTTTTATTTTTATTCCATGTTATTCTCCTTTGTTCACTGAGTAAGAGGGCATTATTATTTATTTCTATGTTATTTCTTCAACAATTTATGGATTTTCTATGTTCTAGAACTAAAATAAATCAGAAATCTTTTAATTTTTTACATATCGAAGTTAGCCGCCTGCGCAACATGGGCCTCTTCAAAGCTCTACGTGTCACTCCACCATTTGACGCCACAAACTGAGCCAATTCCCTAACCCACGCTTTATGCACCATACCATCATCTGGCTTCATCTTGATTGTCCACCCAATAAACGTAGAAATGAACGACATTCGTTCATCATCCCTAAGTGACCTAACCTTAGAATAATCCAACCTAAAGCTCTAAGATCTTGCTCTTTACTCAACTAAATCACTCTTGGTTTGTTCCTACACAAACATTGGACTAAGGAAAACATATCCATATGGTTGATCATTCATGGAGATAAAATTTTATTCATAAAAGCCCAAATTGAGCTCAGTCTAGAAGAAAATTGCCCATACCTTGGTCCAAAAGTTGTAGCCTCGGATGGAATGGTTATTAAAGTTTGTTATGACCTTGTTAAGCTCTTCTAAGTGTTTATTGAGCTGGAATTGATTCCAAGTATGATTTTGATTGGAGGGTGATCCAGGTTTTGTTTAATGAAGTCTCCTTAGACTCTGGCGAAGATTTTGGAACAATTAATTGAGAGTTTAGAGGCACTTGGTGGTATGACCGTGAAAACCAATAAGTTACAATGATTAAATTAGGATTTTACAGTGGTGATAAGGGGCAAGAAATGATTGAATTGAACTTAGGAAGTTTGCAATTAATATTTAAAATAATTTGCATGGTTTCCCCTTGGTTTGGATGGTCTTCTTTCTTAGCTACCGAGTGGTGGTTTTTAAATAGAGAAGCTCAGAGGTCCATGAGGGTTGGAAAGTTGGTGTAAATATCAGCTTAGGTGGAGGGTAGCGAGGCTCCAATGTCCAATGGGAGTGGGCGACATTAGGGAGTTTTATATTTTGGGTTTGGCGATGGCACCTCATGATTTATGTGTTTTTTGGACATTAGGCTTGCTAACAAGGCCAGTACTAGTGGCTAGCAAGGATAGGGAATTCAATGGAAGGTTTAATGCTGATTAGCTTGAAGGTTTGATGACTAATGGCTTATCTTTCTATGGTTTAGCCAATTTAGGAAGGGATCCCTCAAATTAAGAGACCCTTGGTCCATGGCTCAACTAGGTTTGAATTGGTCTAGTTCTTTATTTTGATAATTTAAATTAATTCAAGGGATTTTTATGAAGAGTTTTAGATATCAATTGGGTAAAAATTTTGGAGTTATGGAGTTCAATTTGTGGGATTTTAAATTTTTGAGAAAATTTTGGGATTTTAAATTAGATGGTATTTGGATGAGGGTTGAGTTTTTGTTAAGGCTATTTGAGGGCTCAAATTGATTTAGAAGTGTGTGATGAAGAAATTAGAATTTAAAATGGAGGGATTTGGGAAAGTTTAGGGACTCAGTTTGGGAATATTGGAGGCTATGGTCAAATTTGGGCCCTTTTACTCAATTTGAAATTAGGGTTTAGATAATAGTTCAATTAGGCTTCAAATTTATTTAAATTTGTCTGGGCATGATGAGTTTGAGTTTATGATTAAAATTGGGGAAAATTGAATTTAATTTGGTAAAGCTGGGGGTAATTTGGGCCTTTTAGCTCTTAATGGCAGTTTGAGAATTTTGGTCAAAATTTGTCAATTTGGTCAAATTGGGCTCAATGGAGTGGTTCAAATTTATTTTGAAGACATTTGGAAAATTTGGGCCACAAGTCTGAGTGAATTACTATTTTGGATCCTCCATATGTTGGTCCTAGCCGCTAAGGGCTTGGAGGACCATCCACATGAGTTTCCAATAGAGTAATGAATCAAACTAGGTATGTTTGGTTAAAGGTTGAGGTTGTGGGTTCAGGAGAGGGTTATCAAGTTATGTGTGTGTAATACTGACCAAAACCACACCACCCAGTGCTAAACCTAAGACCACACAGTCTTATGGAGACTCCTTTTGTGCTTTCCCATATTTGCTCCACCTACTAAGTGCTAGAGGTTACAACCAACATGTGGAACTTCAAGATGAGCAAGGAAGAGTTTAAGAATTTTTAATTTTGAGGGTACCTTTACTAGTCCTCTAGGAATAATCAACAGGAAGTTCTATAGCCAAATTGAGCTCAACATTAACATTAACAATAAGGTCTCGGTCAACCAAAAAAAAAAATGAGCTCAACATTAACATTAACAATACGGTCTTGGATTCTAAAGAAGAAACTACGCATCAACCAAAAGTGAGCTCAACATTAACAATAAGGTCTCCGACCCTATTCATAGTGCCAATAAAACTCCATCAAGTTCTAGCTGCCTTATGGAATTCATCAAATAAAATTTGAGAGTCAGTCTCAATAATTAGTTTGGGTAGCTTACACTTTTGCTCCTACCTGCACAACCAACAAAACAACCCAACTTTCAGACGCATAGATAGGAGAAGTAAGAAAATAGAGGGAATGCTTCATATAGCTTTTATATAGCCCACCTGCACCAACCGTAGAGGAAGTCTAGCTTCCACCTATATTGACCTTTATCTAGACATGAGGAGGGGCTTGCCACCTTACAAATGTCGCCATCCTACCCACTTTCAACTGCATAACATTTCCAAGCAAGCATAATGCTAAAAAAGCTCATTTAAAATGAGCAATCATATGAGAAACAACAATCGAAAAAGTAGAAAGGGTGCACTTATATTTAACATCAGTCTTAGCTACCCAGACGAATCAAAGCACCACAAAAGGGAATGAAAACAATTTTTTATCAACCTGAGATGCAGCTTTCCAATTTTTGATATAATTAGCTATAGAAGAGCTATCAAGCCACCTTATGTGAAAGTACGTCCCCAAAATATTCCATATTTCACCAGCAAGAGGACAGAGAAACCAAAGGTGTATTGCATATTCTTCATCTCTTTTATATAAATAACATTAAGATGTCAATTTCAAACCTTTTAGCTTTAAGATATCATCAAAAGATAACATATTAAAAAAATAACTCCATAAGAAGAAAGAGATGGATGGAGAAATAAACACATGCAAGATAAAGTGCCCCCACCTCCAACTTCCAAAATGATATAAATTAGAGCAAGGTAATTGGTTGGTAAGACAAAAGTGGTGGATTTCCACATCAGAGTACCTTTCAAATGGTTTCTTATTAAGATTTTAGCAACCTCTGCTGATTGAACCCCAATAAGATCGTTCAATTTATTAGCATTCCAATTGCCATCGACCCAACAATCAGAAAGAAGCAGATTGTTATTTATCTCTATTCTCAACAGTACCTCCCCATCCACTAAACCCCATCTATCCTGCCAGAAAGAGATATTACTCTCATCGATGTCCCAAAAAATAAATCTCGAAGTCAACATTATTGCTTTAATAATCACCTTGAACAGCTTTGAATCACCCACCATTCTTTATACAATGGCTGGGTTATATTGCAAGCAATATTTATGAAAGATAAATTTTGACCGTAATGAATCATTAGTGCAAAACCTTGACAAAATTTTGCACATATTTATCTCAGAGATTTGGTTCAGGTTTTTGATACTGAATCCTTTAGTAGTCTTAGGCCTCCAAATCTTGTTGAAAGAAAACCAACGTTTGCTGGACTGACTTCCTGACCAATAGAAATGATTGGAAAGCATTTCCAAAGTATGTTGATTGCTTTAATTTGAGAGTAAGAATTTGCATGACATTTAAAGGTATAATGAGGAGTACACTTTTAGGCAATGTGAGACACCCACAATTAGAGAGGAAAGTTTTATTCCAGTCATAAATTTTAGATTTAATTTTATTAACCACATCTTCTAATTGAGTTTATTTTGTAGTCCTTAACACAATGATATTTGAGAGGAAGAGAAGCAAAGTGATATCCTATATAGAAGATAGCCCAGCAAGCAGTAGAGCTATTAACATGTTTCCCAAAGAAAAGATTGCATTTATCTTGGTTAAATGTTAAACCAGAAGTATCTTAAAAAAAATCCAACACTTGTGTCAGTGATTTGATGGCAATTTTAGTAGAAATAGAGAAAAAGATAGTTTCATCCGCATATGCCAAGTGACGAACCAAAATCAATGATTTATAGGAGAATTTATTGTGTGATTTATTCATTTTCAATTAATTAACTAATCAAGAGAAGCAATCAAATGCTATGATGAAAATAGTAGGGGATAAAAGTTCACCTTGCTTAATACCCCTTAGGGTAGAGAAGAAAACATAAGAGTTACCATTAACACTAAAACTATAGTGATTATTTTGCAACCATATTTGAATCAAAGAACAAAAATTTTGATGAAAGCCATGAGCCCGAAGTATATTAATAATAAATTCCCAACAGATAGTTTCAAATGCCTTTTTGATATCAAGTATTAATGTCATGTTGTCCCCACGACACTTTTTATCAAGATATTTTAGTAAATGTTGCACAAATAAAATGTTATCAGTGATCTCACACCCCTTAATAAAAGCAAATTGTTGAGGTGACAGAGATTGGTTAAATGTGGTTGTAATCTGTGGTTGTAATATGGAAACCAACAATTTACTCAAAACTTTTGAAATAATAGAGGTGAAAGAGATTGGTCAAAATTTATCCCAACTTGTTTTATGAGTGCTTTTGGGAATGAGAACATTCGTAGAAGAGGTAAACAACTATTCTGGATCATCCCCATGAAAAAAAAACTTTGAATAACAAGGATGACCTCTTTTTTTATGATGTCCCAACAAAAAACATAAAAGGGGGCAGTGAAGCCATCTGGACCAGGTGCTTTTTTGGGCTTGATATATTTGAACACCAAAAAAATTTCTTGCTCCAAAGAAACATTGAAGAGAGACAAAGAAGTGAAATACTCACATTTTTATCAAAAAAATCAGCATTAACAGGAAGTGGTTGTGTGGTAGAAATGAAATGATCAGAGAAATAATCAACCACACTATTGTCAATATCTTCCTCATGAGTGAGCAATTCCCCATTCAAGGTTTTAATTTTAAGAATGGTGTTCACATTCTCTATGTGCTTAATAGAGGCATGGAAATATTTAGTATTCTGACTCCACTTGCAAAATCAATATCATTTTCTCAATGCTGAAGTAACTCCTCCTCCAGAGAAATAGCCTAAAGAAGATTGGAATGACCAGTAGCTAACTCCTCAACATGTTGTAGTGAAACAATCACTTGCGCTTCAAGATTGTCAACTACCTTCCATAATTCTTGCACCTTGGTCTGAACATTTCCAAAAACTTTATAATTCCACTTACGTAACTGCACAACAATCTTTTCAATTAATTGCTATAGAATGAACCATTAGTTGCCAGTGCTATCAAAATGCCAAGCCTCTTTTATAAGACTTAAATATATATCATGAGTTGCCCATATGATAATAAATTTTAAATGATATGTAGAAGGCTTAGTGGTGAAGGAAAGAGAGATTAGGATGGGCTTATGATCAGAGGCAACATGATTTAAATGTTGCCCTTTTAATATGTAAAAATACTTATGAAAATAGTGATATCCAAAAATACGATCCAGGAACTGGGCAAGAGATACCCATCTCTAAGTAAAAGGAGTACCCATATAACCTAAATCATATACTCTGTCCTCAACAATTTTGTCACAGAAACAATTGATAAGCTTAAGGTCACCACATCCACCTCCTTTTCTCTCAGTTGGTTTTATAATCATATTGAAATCACTTCACACAATCTAGTTGTCATTGATAATATCTTCAATAAGATTATCTTGTGCCAATGAAGGTATTTATCTTGAAGTCAAGAATTGGCATAAATAGAAGTAGCCCTAGCATAGTCTATATCAAGTTTAAAATGATCCAGAACAAATTGCTCCTCTTTATCATTGATGCTGAATTCTATATTTTGCTTCCAAAAAATCAAAATTTAGTTTTTTATTGTTATAAAAGTGTTTATATTATTTAAAAGTGTTTATATTATCTAAAAGAGACCATAAGTTCAAGTAATGCAAAGGTAGATAGCTTGTGAACCCTACAAAAATGCTTTAACCTATTAAGCGAGGAAGGGTCAGCCACTCCCGTAATATTCCAAATCATGATACTAAGCATGACATCTCAAGCTACAATTTCTAGTAGAACAACGAAGGGTGCTGAACTGTTCTCCATCAGAGTGAGATTTCTCATCATTAATGATATTATCACTATTAAAATGTAAAAGTTAATTATTTTGTTTACCTTTTTTATTGCTAGTCTTTTGAACCATTCATTCCTCTTATAATGAATTTGTGGTTGCCATAATAACCATTGCAGGGAACATATTCTCATCACTAGAAATAAATATTTGAGCATTTTCCTCCCTTTTCCTTGGTTGTAGGATTAAATTTTGAGTAGAAGCATGTGGAGTAGTATTGCATTGTAACACATTCTGCAGGGAGTCACCTAAAATTATGTGATTAGCATCATTAGTAAAAGAAACATTTGTAGTTTGAATATCAACATTCTGCTCGATGGGCAAGCCATTCTTTTCTCTAGTTTCAATGTCACAAATAAAGATATTATTAGGAACATGAGGTGTTAAATTAACACCATGATTTAGATGAGGATGTAAACGATAATATATATTTGATGTGTGACCAAACATATGTCAATACAGGCAATAGGGAGAGTTCCTTTCAATTTCAACCTTTTGACAATGTCCTTGATGGGCCGAGCGAATCCAAATTTTAGTCAAGAAAGGTAATGTAATGTCACGTTCAAGCAAAATGAGAGCATCAGAAGGCCTAGTTAACAAGAAACTTGTGTCATCCATCTTTAGAGGCTTACCATAAGCAATAGCTAGCGAAAATGACACTTAATGATTCAAAAGTTAAAATTTTATTCCTAGAAAGCGTATCCATACAGAAATAGTGGGAGGCTCAGATTTTGGATCAAAGTCAACGTCCACACTAAAATTTGCATAGGGACATCCACAATTTTAAGAAAATGATGAGCAAATAATCTGGTATAATCCTCATCAATAATTTAATAAGTATATGTTGCCCATCTAGCAGGAGCATTTTGAACCAGTACCAATCGTAATTGAATGCATCTGAACCTGCAAATTTTAAACCAGCATTGCACCAAATATTAGAAAGGTTACAACAAAATAAAAACTTGAGTTCATTAAATGTAGATTAAGGTGAGCAAAAGATTGATTGAGAAAGATAATGAGTTGTAGGACAAAGTAGTATAAGCCACAAAAAAAATTTAAATCAAAAATTACAGAGAATATAGCTTATTTAAGCCCAAAAAAGTTTTAATGGAAACTAGAGTACGTAGCAAGCATTTCCAAAAAAAAATGATGCAAAATATGAACACAATCCCAGCTTCCACAATAAAAACAACTAGCCTCAATGTTAACCGTAACAAAGTTAAAAGCCCATGAATTAACAAAAGGGATGTGCAAAGAAACCCATCCAAAACATATCATAATAAAAAATTGCATCCTGCGCCTAGGAGTTGTATCCAAAAGTTCATTCCAGTAGAAAAGTATATAGTAATTCTATGCATCATAATTAAGATTGTAAAGTGAGTAGAGAAGTCTAACACATTAATTAAAAGTAGCAGTGAAATAAAAGGGGATTTATATTCTATCAAAAGGAGCATCCAGTGAGTCACTATATATGAAATTGAGTAATGAACGAGGAGAGTGTAACCAACCAATGTACCCTGCACTCCCCTTTTAGCTAGCAAATCCACAGGGGCAATACCCTCTCTATTAATAAAAGTGTATCGTACGTTAAGCTGATGCACCTCAATAAAAGACCAAATTCTTCTCAATAAAGTGAAGAGAAACCAAACAGGTGTTAGCTTAGCAGTAAGGATGTAATACAGTCTGTCAAAATAAGTTTCCAACAAAATAAAGCTTAAAGGAAGAGAGATAGTTGTATGTAGTGCAGGAAGCACAACACGAGTTTGAACTTGAGGAGAAGAAGTAGAAATATAGGGAGAAGTGTAAAAAGATATACATTTATAATAAGCATCTCTAAACAGACCCCCGCCCGAACAGAAACTGAAATATAACTACCATCACTATTCACTTTAAACCTGCCTTGGGAGGCGGGAAGGTAACCAACTAATCAAAATGGATCTCCTACCCCTCTTAGTAGCCAGTGAGGCAATGGTTCCATTAGCTCATTTCCAACCTTTATGAAAGTTTACCATAACTAATGTAGTGATAGTAGTTGGAGTGTTACAAGGATTCTCACACTTATGACTATTTCTAGCCATCCAAGTAAACCAAAGAACAGTGGCTGGAAAATAAAAAATCTTTTTTATGAGAAACATCTATATCCTTCTAGATATCAATAACACTTTTTAATCTTAAGTTAGTGTGCCAATTGATGCCAAAATAGCATCCTAACCGATTCCCAACCTCTCTAGCAAAGGGGCAATAAAAAAATACTTGATTAGAAGATTCAGCCTCTCGTTTACAAGTATAGGAAAAGGAAGCAAGTTTCCATCCTTTCATTTTAACAATATCATATAGAGGAAGCAATTTATGTAAATATCTGCATATAAATAAAGACATATAGGGGAAGATGTATTGATGTCAACTATAAGAACTTCTTTTCTTGGTGAGTGATAATATATAACTCGGAATAAAACTTTTTAGTAACTGAGGTTCTACCCTGAAACATCCATAAAGGAACATCTTTAATATGTGCTCTAATAGGAATGGTGGCAATAGTACGAACTAACTCTCCAACTAAAGAAGTTAATCTAGATAAGTTCCAGAGACCATCAATCCAACAATCAGTTACTAACATATTAGTTTCAGGTACAACATTAATTAGTCTAGTGTGAGAGGAGATCCCCCATTCATCATGCTATAAAGAAATTTAACCATCACCAATATTCAAAAACATAAAATGAGAAGCCAGATATTAAGCAAAAATTTTAGCCTTCCAAAGTTTATAATCCCCTACCTTCCATGTTATAGTAGAAGCATGGAGGTATTTACAGGTAATATGTGTAAACTTTATAGCTCACCTTGCGATGCATTCAAGGATTTAAAGATTTTATTATGTTGTAATCACTTCTTTTATTAGAATAGGGTTTTTTTATTTTCTTCTATTAGGTTATATATTTTTAAATTTATTAAAAAAATATTATTACGTTTTATTTTATGTTCTATTATGTTATATATTTTTAATTTTATAATATAAATATATAATATTTAATTTATAATTATATATAAAAATTAATTTAAAATTATATTTTCTTAGTCCCATTGAAGACACATGTCACACACCCAGACACACACATCAAACCTCTATAGATTACGTATATCTCTAATAGAGAAAAAATTATGTAACTAGATCTCCTCCAATCAGGTTTCCTATAATCAAACTTCCTAATATTCAAGCTTCCTGATAAATTACATTTCATAACCGTTACTAATTTGAAGAAATTTTAGAATTAATAGAACAAAGAATAAATATCAAAGCAATTTAGGGGACGTACGTAATTAATATTGATATAAACTTAAGTGTTACTAAGCTATGATAAACTGATGTTCATAATAAATGGGATCATTTCAGACCTATTTGCCTCACCACTGTCATTAGCAAAGTTATTAGCAAAATCATGGTTAAAAAGCTGTAGCCACATCTGGACAGAATTATTTGCTCAAATCAATCTTCCTTTGTTAAAGTGAAATCCATAACTGATAAAGTCCTTCAAGCTCAGGAATTGGTTCTGGATTTGGATAAACCTTGTAGGAGGGTAATATGATTTACAAACCTGATATCAAGAATGCTTATGACTCTATCAGTTGGTCTTTTATCATGGAGATTCTGTCTGCTATAGGCTTTCTACTAATTTTTGCTCCCTTATACATAGGTGGCTTACAAACAACCATCACTCCATTCTTATTAATGGGCAGCTTAGGGATTCTTTTACTGCAACCAGAGGTCTAAAATAAGGGGATCTACTCTCACCAACAATTTCCATTTTGGCCATTAATTACTTATCCAGGATCCTCAATCAAAGTATTCTCACTCATAATTATTCTAAATATCACCAAAGGTCAAATTTGGTTATCTTCCACTTACTCTAAGCAGATGACATCAGGATTTTCTCAAGCTCTCATAAGAATACTGTCAAAAAGGTCACCAAGTGTCTTAAAATTTTTCAGGACACTTCAGGTATGTGTTTTAATCATAATAAATGCCAACTGATCTTTCATAAAAAAGCTTCTCCCAACTGCAGACAGTTGATAGCCGAGTACACTGGATTTTCATGCACCCAGCTTCCAATCAAATATCTAGGGGTCCTTCTTATTATAGGCAAAGCTATGCAGATTCAATTTGAGGAGGTCCAGACTAAAATTACTTCTTATCTCTCATGTTGGACTAATTCATTCTTATCTAATGGTGGTAGAATCACCTTACTCAAAAGCATCCTCACCACTTTCCCCTCTTATACTCTTAAAATGACCAACCTTAAGAAAAGCACCAAATTGCAACTTGAGAGGGCCTTCAACAAATTCCTTTGGTTTGGGCAAAGACAGTAGCTACACTGGGCATCTTGGTAAAAAGTAGCTAAACCATTCATGGCTGGTGGCATTGGTTTCAAAGGACTTCAACAAATCTTTCACGTCGATCTTTACAAAATATGGATTAAATTTAGAGACCAATCCTCTCTATGGGAAAAATTTATAATGGGTAAGTATTATAAAGAGCAACATCCCTCTCTCACTGTTAGAAAATATTGACATTCCAAACTATGGGTTAGAATGCTCAAGTTTAGGGACCAAGCTGAAAAATTATTCTTCTGGAATCTAGGACAAAGATATGATAACTTTTGGCTGGACAATTGGTATCCAGAAGATTGGCTAACTTCTATTACAAACCCCCCTAATACTAATATTCAAATAGTTAATTTCTAGGAGGATGACCATTGGTCTCTCAACAAATTATGTTCAATTTTCCAAGAACCATCCATCACTCAGATCTCCAAAATACCTTTTGATAGGGGCAAGCCTGATAGAATCTTATGGAAAATTCATGCTCATTAAAGCCTCACCAAAGTCATTTACTATAGTCTTTTGTGCTGAGATGAGGTCCAATGGAGGAATGTTATATGGAATAAATTCTTGTCTCCTACTATATTCTTTTTCAGTTGGAGAAACCTACACAATTTATTACCTACTGGTGTTATACAAAAAATGAAAGGTCCGAGGAGTCCTTCAAGATGCCAACTATGCTTGGAGAAGGAGGAATCCTTTGCTTATCTTTTTTTTAATGCAGTTACTCTCGAAATGTCTAGATAACATTGTTTACACAACTAAACTTAAGGAAAACTTTTCTTAAGTGTGATGACCTTAGAGACAGTCGGCATAGATGGAACACTCAAGAAATAGCTTCCATTCCTTTTTTAGTTGCTTGGTTCATTTGGATGTCTAGAAATTTTGCGAAATATGACGGTAACTATACTTCTACTACTGGTGTTGTGAGAACCTACATGACTTTTATCCAAAGACTGATAAGATACAAGCATTTCCTCAACATTTTCTCTTCTTGTAAAGGGATCTTTTCTCATCCTTTTATTTGTAAATTCTTTTGGAGACCTCCTAGCCCCCCTTTTATCAAAATAAATATAGATGGAATTTTTTCTAACCATGATGCCGAAGTGGGAGGAATATTCAAAAATCACCTTGGGGAGGGCCTTCTCTTATTCCATGCACCTGTTATTGCTGTTGATGTTCTGGAAGCTGAACCTATAGTTTTGTATTTGGAATTAATGATCATAGTAAAGAAAAATTGGACCCATCTCTGGATTGAGGTGGAATCCATTGCTCTTATTAATTTGATAGAACAAGAGAAACTATCTTCATGGTATCATACTTATTGGGTCTAGAAAATTAAATTGCTTAGATCCCAGACCACCATAAAGCTATCATTCAATTATAGAGAAGGAACAAACCTGCAAATTAGCTAGCTTGGCATGGATTTAAATCCAATTACATTGTTGACTCCTCCACCCCACGTCTTCCTCTTAGTTTCCTACTTACTGGAGACCTTATTGATGTCCGTCATTTCAGAATAGTAAACTGACCTTTTTTCTTCTTGTGGATCCCTTAGGATTATCTTTTGATGTTGTTCTGTATCCTATAGAGGGACCCCTTTCTTACTTCAGTTCATATTGTAATGTTTTTTGTATATTGGATAAACCTTTATGGAAATTTACTTCAAATGTGTCCATCACTAAATTCTTATATCAAAAGCATTATACTTTTACTCCTCAATGGTGGACTTTTAATCTTTGGAATGCTTTCTTATCTCCGTCTATATCATTCTTTCTCAAGAGACATTACTCAATGTTCTTGCCTTTTGAAGATATACTTAAGTTAAAATGTTTGCGTATGCCAGTGAGATGCTATCTTTATAAATGCGACGAGGAAACTGCAGCTCATCTTTTCTATGATTGTCAATTTGCTCGGGAAGTTTGGTGATCGGTTGGGTTGTATTTTGGTATCAATTGGACTCCAAATTCTTATGATTATCGTGAATGGAGGAATTATATCAAAGTTTGGTAGTCTGCACCTCTTTATAAAGAATCTTTGGAACCTTTTCCTTTTGTTATTCTTTGGTTCTTTTGGTCTGCTAGGAACACTCATAAGTACAAGGCTCTCCCCGATACAACTGCTCTTACCACTTCATATATAATTGCTTATTTTCTTAAAGGTTCTCACCCCATTACATTAAGTTGTAATTTGCCTCAGATGGGTAGGAAGGCCCTTCTGATACAGTGGCAACCCCCCTCTATTGGTTGGATTAAACTTAATGTAGATGGGAGCTGGACTTTTTCTCATGCTGAGACGGGTGGAATTTTTCGTCACTCTTCGGGGTGATGCATTTGTTAGTTTGCCTCACCAGTTTGTGCCTCGACACCTTTAGAGGCTGAGTTTTATTCTTTATGGAATTCTTTACACATTGTTGTGACCTTACATCACCATGCTTTAATTATTAAGACTGATTCTATGGCTATGTTTAATGTTCTAAATAAGAGCACCTTCCCTACCTGAAATGTCATTTGTCTGTTTAACATGATTCAAGGGTTCATTAAAAAACATAATTTGGTTTTGAAATTTAATTTCATCTATAGGGAATGTAATACTATTGTTGATTGGTTGGCCAAACAAGGTTTCCAATGAATTATTGCGGGTGTCATGCCCCCTCCTCAACTTCAAATACTTTTGAATGAAGATTTACTTTGTGCCTTATATCAAAAGATAGAGGGATTTTATATTTCTCTGCTATTTCTGCTATATTTTTATTGGTTCCTTCTACTGTTTATCTTTTTAATCTCCTCTTTTTTTATTCTGAGTTGCATTTTGATAGCTTTTTTCACCCGGTTTTGTCTTCAAATTTGGACTGTGAGGTTGGTTTTCATGTATTATCTTGCGTGGTTTGCTCTTTTTGGATGCCTGAGATCTCTTTTATGGGTATTGGAGTTGATAACTATACCATGAGATGTATGGAGCTGTTGCCTTTCAATTTCGGACATCTGGGAAACTACTTGGAGCGGCAGGGATGGTTTATGCAGAAGTTTTGTGGATTTCCTCATTGCTTGCAGGTTTTAGCTCTTATTGTTGTGGTCTTCACTGGATCTACAAGCCGTCAGTTTGACGCTGCTCCTCAACACCACTGTTACGATGGGTTTTTATGCATACTATTATTTTGGGACTTTATGTATGTGTAATTTTTTGGGTATACTATTTCTTTTGCTATATGTTTTGGATGATTACATGTTCCTTAGGTTTGTTTCTTTGTATTGAATTGTACTGTGGAGAGTGGAGCCCCTAGGGGTTTGTTGTATTTTTTTGATTTTAGATGGGGATCCACTTTCCCTCCCTAACTATATTATTTCCTTTTAATTAACGTGTAAGGAGCCACAATCTGCTCTTTAATTATATATATATATATATATATATCCATAAGGAGATGCATTTCTCCCTACATGTTGATTAAAGAAGGGGTTATAAGAAAGAAGAAACAGTTGGAGACCTTTTGATTCAATACAGGAATCATCAGTCCTCCCAAAAACTAAACAAAAACAATAGTTTGCCTAAAAATAAAACCCCAAATAACATGGAGTGCAAAACAAGAAGATAAAGAGGTGGAAAGGAAGACCATAACAGAAAAATAAACAGTCACTCAAGATCTTGATTAAGAATTTTGAAGTGTGGGACCTCAATCTTGTCACCCTGCGGTAAAAACTGAAGGGTGTGGGGAGGGGAAACAACAACAGAGAACTCCTTTAAGTTGTAACCTTGTCTAGCAAGCCAATTTGCAAGCTGGTTTCCCTCCCTATAGATAAAAGTATTTTGTGCCTTTAACTGTGAAGATACTTCTCTGATCTTTTTATTCCAATAAGTAAGATGTCAGGGTGCAAGCTCCTCATCTTTCAGTATCTTGATTACAATAGTAGAATCCACTTCTAACCATAAGTTGTACCTGCTAGACATTTTGGCAAATTTTAATGCCCAATAGACAACCACTAATTCAGTTTCAATAGCATCAACCACAATGGCGATGTGGAAGTATAATAAGCATTTCCCAAAGTGATTTCAGTAAACACCCCCACTCCTGCTCCTGACTTATTGAAGCTTCCATTAGTATTTATCTTGACTGTGTGGTAACCAGGAGGTTTCCAGAATAACCTATGAACATAAATCTTGTCTGGTTGTCCCAAAGAGTATGAGTTAGAGATGTTAGGAAATCTTCTAAACTTAATCATCTTGTGAACATAAGAAAGGCTATTTCTGACTATCTTCTCAGTTTTTGGTATACATTCTTCAAACCTAACCTTGTTTCTTTCCATCCATATAAACCATGCGACAATGAGAGGTATAGAAGCATAGTTCCTCTTATACCATGTCTGCCAGGAAGTGGTGATATTATCTCAAGTAAAGAGGTTTTTGTCAATATTTAAGTGGGATAACAGTTGGTGCCAGACAAGCTGGACAAAATTGCATTAAAAAAAAGATGGGGCAGTGATTCCTCCTCCCAAAGACAAAACCTGCATATAGAAGGCCCCCTTATACCCTTTAGTTTAAGAATATCATCAGTAGGAAGAAGATTATTAAAGACCCTCCAACAGAAAAGTAACATGGAGGGGGACAGAAAATTGTTCCAAATAATTTTGCTCCAGGCTAGGTGTTCCCATTGGAAAATTTTAGAGTAGGTGGTTTTGGTAAGACTTTGATTTGAGAAAGACGGCCAAACAATTTTATCAGGCTTTCTTCTGTTAATTTTGATGTTGGCAATTTTTGTTACAGAATTGGCATGGAGAATTTTTGAAAGTTTAAGTAAAGACCAGTCATCATCCACCCAGCAGTCAGCCGCCTTGAGGTGAGAGTTAGGGGTGCTACTGATAGGGGATAGCCAATTTTTAGGGCACGAATTATCAAGCCAAAAATTTATGTCTCCTTTCCCTAAATCACAAATGAACAGGTTTTCAGCAGTATGTCTTATGTTTAGCATCTTTCCCCAAATTTTGGAATCCCCTATCTTTCTTTCAACAAGTGTGGGGTGCTAGTCTCTACAATATTTTCCCTTCATGAAAAGAGCCCACAGAGAAGTCTAAGCTTTGAACTTAATCCAAAGCTTGCGTAAGTTGATTTGGAAGAGCTGATTAATACCCTTGATGCCAATATCCCCAGCCAGTTGGGGTTTAGCCACTTTTTGCCAAGAAGCCCAATGCATTTGTTGCCTCTATCCAGACCATAAGAATCTCTTAAAGCCCTTTCAAGCTGAATCTGGGTACTTTTCTTGATATTAGTCATCTACAGGATATAAGAGGGAAAGTTAGTTAGAATGCTTTTCAGCAGTGTAATTCTGCCCCCATTTGAAAGGAAGGAATGAGTCCACCGATTAAGGTAGGTAGTGATCTTATTTATGACTTCTTCAAACTGAATTTGTCTAGTTCTTCCATTAAGAAGCATGGTCCCCAAATACTTGATAGGAAGCTAGGAGTTTGAGAAGCAAGTATAACTTTAAGCCCATTATTTGCAATTTGGATTTGCATGTTTATTAAAAATCAGTAGGCACTTCTCTGGATTGAAACACATACCAGAGTGTGTTTGGAACTTTTGAAGAGTCTGATAAACTTTCCTTACAATATTTTTACGAGCTCTAGAGAATACCATGTTGTCATCAGCATAAATCAAGTGGGTGATGGAAAGGTTGGATCTATGATGACAGATAATATAGTTTTGACTTAAAAGAGATTCATCCATCATTCTAGATAAATAGTCAATTGCAATAATAAACATAATAAGGAATAAGGGGTGCCCTTGCTTCAAACCTCTGGAAGCAGTGAAAGACCCCCAGCCTTTGCCATTTATTAGAATAGAATGATTATTATTGTGAAGCCATCTAAGAATCAGCTGGCAGAAGTCTGAGTTGAAACCTCTAGCAATAAGAACATCCATAATGAATCCCCAACTGATGGTATCATAGGCCTTTTTCAAATCCAATTTGTATATCAAACTACCACCTCAACAGGTCTTATTCAGATCATTCAGAAGTTCTTGTGCCAAGAGAGTGTTGTCAATAATAGATATCCCCTTCACAAATGCTATCTGATTGGGTTTAATTATGTGTTTAAGATGAGGTTGGAGTCTATTGACAATGATTTTATGATCACTTTGCTGATTGCAGTGGCTAGACAAATAGGTCTTAAGTGATTCCACGTGGTTTGTATCTTAGATTTGGGGATCAGCACAAAAGTAGAAGCACTAAAGTAATGTGGGAGATTATTTCCTTGGAAAAAACTAGCCACAATAGCAATCACCTCAGGTTTAATAATGTCCCAAGATTTCTTATAAAACTCAGCTGCGAAACCATCTGGACCAGTTGCTTTATTACCATCAATAGAATTAATAGCCTCCCATATCTCCTCTTCATCAGGGATGTCAGCAAGTTTAAAAATAGCAGTGTAATCCTACTCAGCATTGAAATAATATGGATCAATAGGGCTTCTGTGATTGTTCTCTTGGTTCAACAGACTTTTGAAATAGCTTACAACATCATTAGCTATTTTAGCATTCTCATGAAGTCAATTCACCTCAACAGTCTTAATTGCATGAATAATATTGCATTTACTTTTTTACTTTATGTAAGCATGATAGAATTTGGTATTTCTGTCCCCCTCCTTGAAGATGTTCATAGCAGCTTTTTGCTTCAGAAATTGGTCTTGGTAATCAATAGCCATAAGAAGTTTATTTTGAACAGTTAGTGGTTCTTTTTTCTCAACTATGCCCACCTGTTCATGTTGCTTTAATCTTAAGACTTCCTCCTCTAGCTCCTGCACATTGGTGAGGACATTCCCAAAAGCCCCCCAACTCCAAGTCCTCAGAGCTTTAGCAGTTTTGATATGTAATAAGCTGAGTTTGATAAGAGGGTCAGTGTGTGAAATTCCATTCCAAAGGTTGGCAATGTAAGAGTTGTAGGAAGGATGGGAAGACCACATGTTCAGATATCTAAATGGGGAAGGGGAAGATATGTTATATAAGGAGGTGATGCTGATAAGGATAGGTCTGTGGTCAGAATCGACAAGGCTAAGATGGGTAACAAAAGTGAAAAGGAAGTGGTTGTACCGGTTGTCATTGACCAAACATCTATCAAGTCTTTCCCAAATTTTTCCCCTCTTCCAAGTAAAAGTAGGACTTTTAAAGCCCAAATCAAACAGCTCAGCCTTGTGGATATTATCATTAATTGTATTCATTATAGCAAGGTTAGGAGCTCTACCCCTAATTTTTTCAGTAGGAGAGGCAATGCAGTTAAAATCTCCCTTCACAATCTAGGGGGAGTCCATTAGCTGGCTAATATTCAACAAGCAACTCCACAGCTCCTTTTTGTCTTCCTTAGTACAACCTGCATTAGTGAAAGTGGCGTACCCCACATGTCCATTTATATTGAACTTAAAATGGACAAATTGTTGATGATTAACAATGATGTTCCATCTGATTTCCTTTCTACATAAAATCCAGATTTTATTATTTGTGTTGGCAAAATTAATGAATCCAGGGAATTTCTTGATAAGTTTTGATGGTTTTTGTGAACCATAGACTCAAGAATCACAATGCACCAAAGTTTATATTTATGATTTAAATGTAAAACTCTTGCAAGAGAAAAGGGATTGGCAATTCCCCTAATGTTCCAGCAAAGGATATTAATCATTTGATGGATGGATTTGTAGGCATGGTTGTGATCTTTATCTTGTTCTGCCTCTGTGATGGTGGGGAGAACCAATCTTAATACTGGCTTTACTCTCAACCTGTTTTGATCTTCCCTGCTGTAGTTTCTGTACTTCAGTTACTTGTTTTCTTTTCCTTCTAGTTGTTCGTACCTGCCAATCATCTTCTATTGCCTGTGGAATACTAGCAATAACATGATCCTCAGGGGCCTTTCCATGAATGTCTATCTGTCCTTCCTCATGAGGGGAAGGTGAAGAAGTGATTATAGTAATTTCTTGGATTTCCTTTCTAACTATATTGATTGGAGAAGTCCCTGTGTTTCTGTTTGTAAGGGAGACTTCTGATGGCTCATCTAAAGGATCCCCTGATGAAGAGTTTACTTTAATGGTTGGGGGTATTTCCTCAGTTCTTTGGGTGTTATCCTTCCTTTTATGCAGATGTGATTCCTCGGCAAAGTTTTTCATGGCTTTCGGTGAGGTGTTTCATGTTTCCTTACGATCCCTGCCAGCATTTCTTTTGGTTGGTGGATGTAATCTGTAGCATTTTTTAACTGTATGTCCAAACATTTTACAATGTTGGTAATAGTATGGTTTTTGTTCAGAGACAATGTCCTGCCAAAAACCATCAGTATTTGAGCCAATCCAGATTCAATTCAATTCATAGAGGGTGATGTCTCTTTCCACTTGTATTCTAGCCAGTACTGGCCTGACTTTGTTATAAGTAGGGGCATCCAGTTTCAAAGGTGTACCCAGAGCTCTCCCTATGTTAAACAAGGCATTCAACTTAAAGAAAGGAAGTGTAAGCCTTGGGAACTTGTACCAAATAAGAAACACAGGTGGTTCTTTACTTCGATCAAAGTCAGGAGTCCATTTAACAATTTTCATAGTGGCTGCAACAATAATTACAGATTGCTTTGCAAAGAAGTCTTGCATAATCTTCTTCAACAACTAATTGGATTAGCAGATGCCTCCCATCCATCAGCCCTATCTTCCCATTTCCAATAAATTTTAGAGATTCAAAGAAATTCCTAACGAGCTCCATTTTTGGAAGTCCCAACTAAAATTTCCCTACTAACGTAAATTTTACTTCCTCTTTAAGAGAAGTTATCTCTCTGTTTGTGAAGAACACAACAGTCTTTCCCTCTTTCGATCCAAGTAGGTGGATGCTTGGACAGCTTCCTTTACCTGCAGCAGTATCATGAAATTCCTGAGGGAAAACCAAATGGTCCAAATCCTGTAGAACATCAGTAGAATTTCCAACAATCCCAACATAGGTTGCCTTGGTCCAAAGAGAGTCACTAGTAATATCAATTGGTGTGGTCATGGCTGAGACTCCAGCAGAAATAGGAGAAACCCCACCCAGCAGCAGTCTTCCATTGCTAGGCACCAGAAAGGGAAGGAAGTGGGGAAGGAACTCCAACAGCTATAGAGCAGCTAGAGAGGGAACCAATGGAACAATAACACCAAACAACACTCTTAAAAGTGTCTCTACCACCACCAGGAAGAAAAACCTGAAGGGAAGTATCCACCACAAGCTACCACCTCTGAGTTCTCCNGGATGCAAGGACAGCTTCCTTTACCTGCAGCAGTATCATGAAATTCCTAAGGGAAAAGCAAATGGTCCAAATTCTGTAGAACATCTGTATAATTTCCAACAACCCCAACATAGCTTTCCTTGATCCAAAGAGAGTTAGTAGCAATATCAATTGGTGTGGTCATGGCTGAGACTTCAGTGGAATCAGGAGAAATCCCACCCGACAGCAGCCTTCCAATACTGGGCACCAGAAGTGGGGAATGAACTCCAGGAGCTATAGAGCAGCTNGTAGCAATATCAATTGGTGTGGTCATGGCTGAGACTTCAGCGGAATCAGGAGAAATCCCACCCGACAGCAGCCTTCCAATGCTGGGCACCAGAAGTGGGGAATGAACTCCAGGAGCTTNGTAGCAATATCAATTGGTGTGGTCATGGCTGAGACTTCAGCGGAATCAGGAGAAATCCCACCCGACAGCAGCTTTCCAATGCTGGGCACCAGAAGTGGGGAATGAACTCCAGGAGCTATAGAGCAGCCAGAAAGGGAACCAATGGAAGAGTAACACCAAGCAACACTCACAAAAGTGTCTACACCACCACCAGGAAGAAGACCATGAAGGGGAGTATCCACCACAAGCTACCACCACTGAGATCTCCCTCAGCTAGCNGCCAGAAAGGGAACCAATGGAACAGTAACACCAAACAACACTCACAAAAGTGTCTCCACCACCACCAGGAAGAATACTCTAAAGGGGAGCATCCATCACAAGCTACCACCACCGAGATCTCTTTCAGCCAGTAGCCACCAAACCTCATCCTTTCAGAAACCCTAGCAGAGCACCTTCCTCCTCAGCCGCCAACATCCTATTATTATTATTATTATTATTATTATTATTATTATTATTATTATTATTATTATTATTATTATATATAGGGTATTCTATTAAAATAGATTAACTAACAATTCTGAAATGTGGAACATCAATAAGGTCCCCAAAAATAAAAAAATGGACAGAAAGGGGGGTGAGGAAGATACACAAATTGAATTAGAGCACAATACAAATCTAGCAAGCCAATTTGCAGGTTAGTTTCCTGCCCTATAGTTAAAGGTGAAGTGAAAATTTTATTGGGAGCTAAGCAATCTGATCTTCTAAATCTAGTAGGTATGATGTCATGAAGACTGCTCCTCCTGTTCCAACAGATGAATAATCTCAGTGGAGTCCACCTCAATCAGCAGATGTGACCAAAGGGCATTAACAACATGATTCACAACCCAATAAATACCTATAAGTCCAGCTTCAAGGGCATCAATATCTGTTATAATGGAATGAAAGAATGAAGACAGTGTCATGAATGATTTCTAGATACCCCCTCCCACACTAGCACCAAGATCTAAGAAACTCCCATCTATGTTAACTTTGCCTGTATGAGGCTCATGTGGTCTCCAAAACACTTTACTGATCAAAGGAGATGCCACTCTTAGAATGGAGTGGAAACTACAAATTTTGGGGAACATTCTCTCTTGGATAAGTTTATGGAGAAAGGAAGAACAATTTCTGACCACCTAAGTAATAAAGGAAGATTTAACATCAAAATTGGTTAGATTATTGGACATCCATAAGAACCAAGAAACTAAGAAGGGGACTGAATCATAATTTTTAGTTTTCAAGCTATGCCAACAAGAATGTAAATTTACCCAACAAAAATTTGGTTTCACCTATGTAAGGAGATTAGTCTGGACATCTTGAGAAAATTTGCACTCAAACAAGTGGTGAGTAATGTTTTTTCCCTCCTCCAAGTTCAACCAACTTTTAGAGGGGATTTGAATCAAAATGGTGGTGGCTATGGCTCTTAGGTTTAGCTCTGGTGATAATGAATTTCCTTCAATTTTTGGAGTTTTCCACTAGTGAGATACTTCGTTTACTTTGCTTCTTTTCTATTTTTCTGAGATGTAGGTTATGCCAAGTTTTGTGGATATTGTGTTGGATGGTGGAGGGAGATCCTTTGGGTTCTGTAATACTTCCTCTTCCCTTAAGCATTTCACTATTCTTTGATTATGGTGGGAGATTATAGTATTAGAAAAAAAAATGTGTAAGAAAAATAGGAAGTTAGATATGTTCATCACAGATGTTGAAATAAATATTTTAGCTTGTTCTTATCTGTTAGCTTTGGTTGCAAAATTTCTATACGAGCATGCTCTTAAAGTGATACTTAAAGAGTTTTCAATCAAGAAATTGAAGGGTGATGGAAGATTGGTTGTTAGATGGAAGAAATATCCTAATTCAGTTATCTAATTACGCGGACTATACTCGTTTGTTTTCTATAAGAGTGATCAAAATTGAGAATAGGGTAATGAAATTATTGAAATGGTTAGTTGATTTCGATCCTAAGGCAGAGCCACCCATAATTCCTATCTAGGTATATTTTTCAGGACTAAAGCTACATCTTCTTAATCAAGAAAATCATTTTTCAGTTGCTGTAGCTTATAAAAAACTACTAAAAATGGATAATTCTACTTTTACTCTTACACGCCCTTTGCAAGCCCACGTTCTGGTTGAAAGGTTCATCACTAAAACTTTCGTTGATGAAATATGGATAGGTTCTACTCACCAGGGTTACTGGAAAATGGTTGAAATTGAGCGTCATTCCCCTTATTGCTCACACTGTTGCATGTTTGTGCATTCCACTTCTCTCTGCAATTATTTGTATCCTCATCTAAAAGAAGATAGTGGGAAAGCACCTCCTGCTCCCCCTGATATTGTTAACATTGCTAATGGGAACACAATTCTACCAGATGTGCAACACACAATTCTGGATAATGATCAATTAAATAGAGATGAGTTGCAAAAATAGTTAGTTAATCATTCTATGGTTAATGATGAGATTACTTTTTCCCCTGTCAACTCCCTTGCTACTGATAATTACTTCTATCCTTTTCAACTGTCGGATAAAGAAGTTCAAGATTGCTCTATCCCTTATAACCTCACTATGATGATTCGTTGGTATCATTCTTTCAGAAATAAAAAAGTGTTAGGCCTTAGATAATACATTTATCATAAAAAGATGAATATTTACCTTAACACCATTCTTTATTTTCCAAGTTCCTATTCCATCAGTAAGTAAAAAAATAACATCATCCAAGGCCTCATTTATAGTAGAAAATGATTTGTACTGGCACCTATACACATCTTTCAAATGATAGAACTCATTAATCTTCCTTGGAGTAGAATCCACCATTTTCCTATGAACAAAAACATAGTCTTCAGAATTCTCCTTAAAATTGGCATAGACCTCCATCCCTACACCAATAATCGCCTCGAAATTAAAGTAGCAAAAATTCTCGCACTGCTAAGTATTGATTAATCTCTCGACTTCTCCTCCAAGATTTTTAAATCCTTGATCCAGATTCACTTTTTTAGTTATACGTAGACTATTGAAGAAAATGTTAGCCTTGTAGTTGACAACTTTTGATCATCAAAATCTACCTTTCTCTTTCCATTGCTCATTTAAGGTGACATGGCAAATCTACAAAAATTTGATAAAATCCAAATAAACTCCCAAAAAATCCAAAAATCACAATGTGAAAAGTTTTAAACTTAAATCTACTGATTAAGAGTTCTTCAGCAAAGGATTTTCTCAAAATGTTCCAAGAAAACATCAAAGTTTTGGATCTCGGCAATGTAAGATAAATCCTTCGTGAAAAAAAAAAAAATTGAGCTCAAAGTGTAGCACTTACCTAGTGAAGATGAAATCCAAAGTTTGTCTTTCTTAAAATTGCCTCAATTACGAGCAATAAGAAGCCTTAAGTACAAAACTTGGAGGTTGAAGGTGACTCAAGGGGTAAAAATGGCGTTTCACTGTGCAAATCATGAATTTTAAGGGTGTCTAGGACAGTTTGGGTCGAGGGTGCTTTCGACACCCATGCCAGCGTTGTCGGCACCAGTGGCAAAAAAGAAATTATTTTGATTTTTTTCAAATTTCAATTTTCTCTTAATTTACTACAAAGCTTATTTAGTCTATTTGAACATTAATTTTCATCAAAAAATAATTCACAAATAAGCATTTTCACAAAAAACACCAAACTAACTTTTAAATATGAAAATACACTTTTTTAGAAATACATTTTTCCAATCAAATTTTCACACCCTAAAATAAAACTAAATTATAATTCAGTGTTGAAATCAAGCCACAACACTAGAATGCTGACACGAAACTATACACATAATCAAAGTCTTAAAGAAAAGTAAAGTAAATTAAATCCACACAATTACTTTAAAACTTAAGTAATTTAAAATATTAGAAAGTTCAACTTCTTCAATTAATCTGCCTCATCTTCAGTACTTTCTCCTCCTCTAATATCTCCTATATACTGGTAATGGACATAAAAGTTGTAGAAGGGTTGGTACGGGAATTGATTAGTCAAATTTTCATCAATCCATCCATTTTTCTTGAACATCTGCACCAATCCTACTTCAATTCTTCTAGTATGGTCAAAGTTCTCCCTCATTCTCCAATCTTGATGATCAAAAAGGTAGTTAAGATTTCTTATTGCATTCTTAATACTCTGTAGTTATCTTTTTATCTTATTCATTCTCTTCTCCAAAGCTATTAAACTTCCAAATATTGGTGGAAATCAATGTTGTTGAAGCATGTGATGAATGATTTAAAATACAATTTAATGCTTCATTTCTATTCCATATATAATTTCCATCAAAAGGAGTAATGGGCTCCCAAGGTAGTTAAACTTTTTCTCAACTTTCTTGTGGAACTTGAGATTGACTGCAAAGTAGGAAAATTGTAGAAGAATGCCCAAGTCCATATATTGGCCCATTCATAATAATACCCATAACAGATTTGAAAATAATTGGGCCTACATCAATTGGTTTTTCCATTTGAATGCAATAGTTTAAAATGAGACTTTCTCTTGTAACTCTCCAAATCTTCTTGGTAGGGAGTAGTTTTACATATATGATGAAATGCCATTGTTTTGAACCTAGATTAAGCAGTGAAGTAGAGAAACTAACGTATTCTTCATCTGTTATTTTCCAATTATCTTGTTCATCCATCAAAAAATGATATACTTATTGCATCATATCTTTCGTTGGGGTAAAATTTGTATAATTATAGATTGGAATGTTTTCTATCATATACAAATCAGTAATTTGAGCTAGAGTAAATGGTTCAGCCTTACCTCAAACGAAGACAACTCCAAGGTTAATTCCATGTAAGTTAGCATAAAAATCTTTTACTATAAGTACTTCAACTACAACGGTAGTGTAGCACATAAACTTCCCAAAGCCTTTGTACAATGATTTTCTCAATCTGTGAACTTGGATTACTCATTCAATGATTGACAAAGTGTCTCTCCTTGATAAGTTTTTTCTTCATGATGATTTTGTCATATAATCTCTATGTGTCAAAACTAATAAACTTTCTTCTATTGAAAAATCCATATCTTGAAATATTTCTAGAATTGGCAGCCATGGAATTCAAAATTAGGAAGCTTCTGGACTTCCAAGGCAGTTTTTAGGACTTTAAAAACACCTCTTAGAGGTTATTGTAGAGCCAAATCCTTCCAAAGCCTGCCAAAATAGTTCAGCACGTGGAAAATGCTCAGGACGCCATCGGTGTTCCCAATGGCACTGTCGGCACCATGGTCCTTTAGGCAGGCGTCGTTGGCGCGAGAGGCCAAATTCACATGTAAAATGTTTTTGTTCAATTTCATTTCAAATTTTCATCCAACACTAATGTTTGTATTAATTTATGATATATAAAATTAGGTAAGACTTAAAAATACTATTATTTCCAAACACATAAACACACTTATTAAACAAAATAGTAATATATAGATAGATAGATTGATATATGGGGTGTCTCACACAAAGCGCTTGGTTAACATCGTCAACCCGACTTACATTTTGTTTAGTTAGGTTGACTTAACATTAAAGCTTCTTTAAATTATAGAATGTGTCCTTCACGATAATGTTTCAATCGATTCCCATTAACTTTAAATATCTTCACAATTTTAGGGTCCTTAAAAACAACAGTTCCATAATAATAGACTTTAATCACTTTAAATGGTCATAACCATCTTGATTTCAATTTTCCTATAAATCATCTCAATCTTGTATTATATAATATAATATATTGTCAAGGTTAAACTTTATATTAATAATCTTCCAATCATGCCATATTTTCATTTTCTCCTTAAAGACTTTTGCATTATCATATTCTTCATTTATGATATCCTCAAGTTCATTGAGTGGCAATAGTCTATTCTCACCAGCATCTTTTAGATTAAAAATAAATTTCTTAACAGCCCAAAATGCTTTATGCTTCAATTCTACTAGTAAGTAGGGATATTCCTTTAAGAGTCTTATAAGCAGTTCTAGATGCCCATAATGCAGTATCTAATCTAGAAGCCTAATCCAATTTATAAGTATTTACATCTTTTTCTAAAATTTATTTTATTTCACGGTTTGATATTTCTACTAGACCGCGAGTCTGAGGATGATAAGCAGTAGAGAATCTATGCATAATATTATATTTAGTTATCAATTTTTCAATTCTCTTATTTCTAAAATGGGATCATTCATCTATAATAATTACTCACAGCATTCCATATCTTGTAAAAATATTTTTATTTAAAAGTTTAGAAACACTTAGAGCATCTCATTTAGGTACAACAATAGCTCATTCCATTTGGATTAATAATCAACTACAAGTAATATATATATAAGTTTTCAAATGAAGGCATAAATGGACCCTTAAAATCTAATCCCCGCACATCAAAAATTTCAACTTCCAATGTGTAATTTAGAGGTATTTCATTTCTTCTTGAAATATTTCCTACTCGTTGACATCTATCATATGTTTTAATATATTCATTAACATCTTTAAAAAAAGTTGGCCAATAAAATCCAGCTTGTAAAATTTTATAAGCAGTTCTCTTTGTTCCAAAATCTCCTCTAAATTCTAATTCATGACATCTTTCAATTATTTGTTGAGTTTCTTCATAAGGCACACATCTTGTAATAATTAGATCTTTAAATTGTTTATATAAATATGTGTCATCTGAAAAATACACTTTTAAATAATATATAAATTTCTTTAGTTGTTAATTCTTAATATCTGGTGGTAGAATATCATTTTCAATATAATTTACTATATGAGCATACCACACTGTGTCTATTTCATCAATACTATATAATTGTTCATCAGGAAAATTTTTTAAAATTGTGAGATTATTTAATATTTATTTTTCTAATCCAGACAAAATGAACAGCTATTTGATTATCATTTCCCTTTCTATTAACTACAGTAAAATCAAACTCTTGAAATAAAATTATCCATCTAATTAATCTTTGTTTAGCGTCCTTCTTTTGCATTAAGTATTTAATAGCAGAATGATCTGTATGCACTATACATTTAGTTCCAATTAAATAAGATCTATATTTATCAATGGAATAAAAAACAAACAATAACTTTGTTTCAGTAGTAGTGTAGTTAATTTGAGCATCATTCTGGGTTTTACTAGCTTAATATATTACTTTAAAAATTTTGTTGTGCCTTTATCCTAAAATAGCTTCGTTAGCATAATCACTGGCATTGCACTGTATTTTAAATAGTTTTTCCCAATCAGGTGGGACTATTATACATGCAGTGATTAATTTCTCTTTCGATAGTTCAAATGTTTTTATGCATTTCTCATTAAATTCAAATTTCATATCTTTTTTCTAAAAGTTAGCATAATTGCTTAGTTATTTTTGAAAAATTCTTTATGTAACACATGTATTAACCAGCAAGTCCTAGAAAACTTCTTACCCCTTTAACCATAGTCGGTGGTGGTAATTTTTCAATAACTTCAACATTTGTAGGATCTACTTCCATGCAATTTTCAGAAATTTTTTGCCCAACTACAATTCCTCCTGCAACCATAAATTAACAATTTTCCCAATTTAGTACAAGGATGATTTTTTCACATAATTCCCAAAATTTTTCTAAATTATTTAAGTGTAATTCAAATGAAGTCCCAAACACAGAGAAATCATTTAGAAATACTTTCATTCCATGTTCAATCAAATTACTAAATATTGACATCATACATCTTTGAAATATTACAGGTGCATTGCATAGCACAAAAGACATTCTACGAAAAGCAAATGTTCTATAAGGGCTTGTAAATGTTGTCTAGTCTTGATCCTAAGGAGCAATTTGAATTTGATGATAACTGATATATCCATCTAAAAAGCAGTAATATTTGTTTCTAGCGAATCTATGCAACATTTGATCTAGAAAGGGTAAAGGAAGGTGATCTTTCCTGGTGGCCAAGTTTAATTTTCTATAGTCTATTGAAATTCGCAAACCTGTAACTTTTGTTATTGGAATTAACTCATTTATCTCATTTACTTCAACGATCACCAATCCTTTCTTTGGAACAGAATGAATTGGGCCTACCCAACCATTGTCAGAAATAGGATATGTAATTCCAACATCTAACCACTTTAAATTTTCTTTCTTAACAACATGTTTTGTTATTGGGTTTAATCTCCTTTGAGGATCAGCTTTAGGTTTGTATTATTCATCTAATAAAATTTGGTGCTACAAATTGATAGAATAATTCCATTAATATCTAATAAAGTCAATCCAAAAGACTTTTTATATCTTTTTAACATTTCTATTAATTTTTTTTCTTGATTTACAGTTAACTCAAAAGATACAACAATAGGCAATGTAGATGAATCTCCTAAAAGTATAAATTTTTAATGAGCAGGTAATACTTTCAGTTCAAGTTCAGGTGGTTTAATACTTGAAGGAATAAGTTTTTTATTATCATTCTCCAACAAATCTAAAGTTTCAAATTTGTCCTGAATATAATCTAAATTTTCTACTTTTATTTCATCCTTATTTTCTCTAAATTCTTCTTTCTTTAATTTTTCTTCAACCTCTTTCTTAAATTGCTCATTACTTAGATAATCGATAACTTCCATCCTAAAACATTAATTATTTCTTTCTATTGTAGTATATTTCATAGTTTTTGCAATATTAAATTTTACTTCTTGATCATTAACTCTCATTGTTAATTCTCCTTTTTGCACTTCTATCACAGCTCTCACTATTGCAAGAAAATAGTCTCCTCAAAATAATAGGAATCTCTGTATCTTCTTCCATATCTAATACTATAAAGTCTACAAGGGAAATAAATTTATCCACTTTTACTAAAACATCTTCTATAACTCTTTTAGGATAAGTGATTGATCGATCAGTTAACTGAAGAGTTACGGTGTTAGGAAAAATCTCTCCTAAATCTAAATGTTTAAAAATTTATAAAGGCATAAGATTGATACTCACTCCTAAATCAAATAAGGCTTTTCCATAAAGTTTTTCACAAATTGCACAAGGTATAGCAAAACTACCAGGATCTTTTAACTTTTCAAGAAGTTTTTCTGGATAATAGCACTGCACTCTTCACTAAGTGCAACAATCTCATGATCTGTAAACTTCCTTTTCTTGTTTAGTATATCTCTCATAAATTTCACATAACTTGGCATTTGTTCCAATAACTCAATGAAAGGAATGTTTATCGTTAATTTTGTAAGGATTTCAAAGAAATTTTGTAAATTTTTTGTTTTTGTTCTTCTATCTTATCCATTGAGGAAACAGAGGTAATGGTTTTTCTTGAAGAACTTGTGTTGGTTCATTTTCACTATGGTCACTTTCGATCTCTTCCTTCTCCTCATTAACTTCAGTTTCTCTTTGAAATCTTTTATCAATTTCTTTTCCACTTCATAATTGAATTGTTTTAATTTGTTCCTTATTTTGATCTTGGGGATTAACATCCACTGTACTCAAAAGATTTCCTGAAGGACTGTTACTAAGTGCAGTAGCAATATATCTTCATGGATTTTCAATCTTTCTAACAGATGGCGCTTGATGGCGCTTGATTTTGTATTTGATTTCCCATATTCAACATTACCTCTTCCATCATTAACTTCTTTTTCTTAACTTATGAGTTAGGGTTAGAATTAAATCCAGGGGGATAATAAGGTCCATAATTTGGATTTCATTGATTATTTAAATTTCCTAAGGGGTTCGTTGAATAATTATAATTATTCCAACTAAAGTTAGGGAGATTTTTCCATACAGGATTGTAATAGTTACAATAAAGATTTTTATTTAGATTACTAATAGCATTCAAAGTTTCATAAGATGATTGAGTATCAATTATCTACCCTAGTAAATTTTCCTCTAATACTGGTGGTATTTGAGAATAGTTCACTCGAATTTGATAAAAATTTTTGATATAGCAGCAATTTGAGATGCTAAAATAGATATTGCATCAGATTAGTGAACACTAGCAACTTTCCTAGAATTTCCCCGTTCAGTGGGACATTGAAAATTATTAGTAGCCATTTCTTCTATTAAAGAGTCTATTTCATTAAAATGTATTGGCAATAATGATCTACTTGCAACAGCGTCTATAATAGATCTAAGTGATTGTACTAATCCATTGTAAAAAGTTTGAATTATTAACTAATCTAGTAAAGCATGGTGTGGACATTTTCTAAGGAGATCCTTAATTCTTTCTCAAACTTCATATATCAATTCCCCTCTAAACAGAAAAAAGGATGTAACATTGTATCTAAGCTTAGTGGTTTCTTAGGGTGGAAAATATTTAGTCAAGAATTTTTGTGATAGTGCTCTCCAAGTTCTGATAGATCCTGCAGCTGATGAGTTTAACCAAGCTTTAGCTTTTTTTCTTAATTAAAAACAAAAAAGTATAAGCCTAACAACATTACCAAACACTCTTTGATATTTAAAAGTAGCACATATTTTAATAAAACTAGCAAGATGTATATTAGGATCTTTAATAGGTGTTCCTCTAAACTAATTATTTTATACCATTTAAATAATAGTAGGTTTAAGCTTGAATGAATTAGCAGCAACACTAGGATTTTGAATAGTTAAGTTAACTTCATCTACGATTGGATTAAATCAAAAAGTAAATTAAGAGCGGAGTTGAAAAACCATTTCAATTTATTTTATATTTTAACATTAGCACATCCACGTTATCTCTTCATTTCACCATATCTTAGAGTAGGGAGAAAGATAAGGGAAACTACTCAAACTTCATGAGAAAAATATAGCAAAACACAAATTTCATATATAAGAGAAAGTTGATAAAATAAGAACAAACAAAAAAAAACAACACTTATCTGAAACTCTTTCTCAAAGCAAATCCCTTGCAGCCTCTCTTAAGAAATGTGGGAAGAAGAAATCTCTCACTTCTCTACCTCTCCAACACTTCTTAGAGAAGAAATCTGACTGAAAGTCACTACAAAAACTCAAAATTATCAAAACAATAACTAACTAATGGTGTGGAATGGCGTGGAGTGTAGGTATGTTAAGAGGAAAACTGAAATGAGTGGAAGAATGTGAAATGATGCGAAGGGGGTGGGGGTTTCTGATCAAATTTTGGCCCTAAACAGAGCCTAGGTCGGTTCTCCAATAGGTTCATCCAAAAATCTTCAAGAAGTGTCCAAATTTGTTAAATCTTCTAGAAATAGGGTCTGCACCGACACTGCGTTGTCGGCGCCAGAGGCCATTCAATTAATTCCTTCTTCTCTGAACATTTTTTTAACTTCTCCATTTTGACTCCAAATTTCATCCTTTTTGCTTTCTTTTTGCTCCAAGTCCTCAATAATAGCAACCTTCAAAAAACATAAAAAAATATTCTATTAAAGTGCAATATCACAAAAAATGAGTATAAAATATGGGTCTAAAAATGCATATATTTTTTTTGTATCACATTCCTCCTTTACTTGATTCACACAATCCTATCTGTTCACACGTGCATACTAATTTGGAGAATCAGTTGCATGATTAAGATACCACCTCTCACCATCTCTCTATAGATGCCACTCCTCCTTCCTTTATTTATCAGCTTCTAGTTCAAGATGCTACTTAATGTTGAGGATGAATGGTTAGTGAAAAGACACTCTAAAACGAAAGACAAAAAAAAATAATGTGATTCCACAATTAAATGTTGATTGTATAATAAAAGATGGATTTTATTACTTTGACGAAAAATATTTAAGCACCCTTCTATATTTTCTAGGAGGGCTGGCTTGAGGCATCATGTTTAACAATATGATTTGAAATATTAAAGGCTTAAGAAACATTGTACGGTAAACACATTATCTATATTTTCTATTCTGGAGCTACTTGTTCTAGTTAACTAGAAGAGAATTTTAAGAAATTTCAAACAATATCACCATTACCGTAACTAAAAAAACAAAATTTAGTTTTTCTAGAAGCGTACTGTTAATCTTACTATTATTGATGCTCAGGAGCAGTTTTTTTAACTAATTTTAAAGGGAGGATTTCAATGGTTGGGCAAATTTTATTTATGCAAGATTTCTCTTGGTGCATAAATTTATTCTATGAAATAAGTTAAGTTTGATGGGTAGCAGTATTGTTGAGAATTGGTTTGTAGGGGATGATTTTAACATGATTATGAACTCTGCATAGAAGAGGGGTGGGGGGGTAATAAATATGTTTTTTGATTGTATCTCCATTTCAGAACTTTTTTATTTAGACTATTCTGGTTCCCCTTTTACATAGAGAAGGGGTTTGTTATGTTAAATACTTGATCATTTTTTGGAAAATCATCATTTTTTTGTTATTATCCAATTATTCTTGTCCAACATTTAAACTATACATCCTTTGATCATAATCCCATTCTACTTACTTTTGAATTTATTATCAAACCCCACATATCAAAGTTTAAATTTCTTAACAACTGGACTACTCGTGACACTCTGATAAGTCTTGTGAAGCAGGTGTGGAATTATGAAGGGGCTGGCTCCCCTTGGTTTGTCCTCTGGCAACTGCACAAAAACTTAGGTGCTCATCTAATGAAATGAAATTTTCAAGTTTTTGGTAATGTGCACACAAAATTTTGGAAGCTCAGCAAATTGTGGAACATTTAGAATCCCTAGTTGTGGGTTCACCAAGCTTGGTCGATGATGTTGCATAGGCACATTTAGCTCTTTTGGATGCAATATCTGTGTAGGAGGGTTTGCTACAAAAGAAGGGTAATGATATCACTTTCACTACAGGAGACAGGAATTCTCAATATTTTCATGCCTCGACTAACCATAGAAGAAATATTAGTAATATTACGAAGATTAGAAATTCAAAAGGAGACATTCTTACAAATGTTGATCATATTGGTAATAGTGTTGTACAGATTATACTGATCTATTTCTTTCTTGTGTTCATGTGAAGCAGGTTGATTCTGGTCTATTTGTTGATTAGAGGGATTGTTTCATTACCTTATCACTATCTCATGTTCATGCTGAACAAATACTTAGCCTATCAATTTATTAATTCTAATAAAGCTCCTGAACTGGATGGTTTCTCATCTACTTTTTATGTTCATTTTTTGGAATATTATCAAGAAAGAGGTTATCCTTGTTATTCAAAGCTTTTTTTCTGGGTGAAAACATTGGTAAATTTCTTACTTCTACTTTGATTGTGCTTATCCCTAAGAGTAATGATAAAATTAGTTTGGATAATTATAGGCTTATATCCCATACTTATGTTATTTCTACGGTTCAGCGCAAGTTGACTATGGGTAGACTACAACCACATTTATCCACCATCATTTCTCCCCAATAATTTGCTTTTGGTAAAGGCAAATAAATTATTGATAACATACATCATGCTCAGTATATGATTGAGGATTTTGATAAAAGTTGTAGGGGGAAAAATGGTCCATAAACTTGGCATAAAGAAAGCTTTTGACACTATTACCGGAGATTTTATTCCTAAAATTTTAAGTGCTAAATAATTTCATGATGATTTTTGCTTACTTATTAAAAGATGGTTGAAAAATAGTCATTATAGTGTTCTAGAGAATGACAAAGCTTTTGGTTTTTTTCCTACACAGTGGCAAAAGTAGGGAGACTCCCTATCCCCCTCTGATTTCATAATTGCATTTGATGATTTCTCTCGATTAGTTAATCATCTATATACACAGATTCCTCATATCCAATTCACCCATAATTATGAAATTCTTGTTAGTCATATTGCCTATGTAGATGATGTTATTCTCTTTTCTAATGCCAGTAAGTTTGCTATCAAGTGTATCATGCTTTTTCTTCATGAATTTCAAAACACTTCTGGTTTATCCTTCAATAGATCTAAGCATCCATTATACCTTGGGAAATCTGTTAATAGTAATATTGCTAACTGGGCCACCTCTTTCACTAGTTGTCATGTGTTGAACTAACTTTTGGTTAACGATTAGTTTCTTCTTTAGATGACTAAAATCTAGTCATAGGACTTTCCAATTGACTATTCCTAGAAAACTAGTAAAAGAAGCCTCGCTCATAGGAATTCTAAAACTCTTCTTTGCACATCATTAAGTACCACATGTTGGTTCTAACTTAAGTGGAGCCCATATGGGGGAGCCAAAGAGGAGTCGCTACAGAACTGTTTGGCCTTACGGTTGGCCTGGAGTAGTGTAGTCTTGATCAATCCTGCACACACACTTGATACCCCTCACCTTCATTCATAACCTCAACGCTTAACAAAACATGCCTAGCTTGATCCCCTATTCTATTGGAAACTCATGTGGATGCTCCCCTAAACCTTTAGCCCTGAGCTAGGATTTGGCTAAGACTAGCACATGGAAGATCCTTAGTGGAGTTCCCTTTTTTCATGACTCAAAAAGGGGTAATTTTTATGGTTAATATCCTTAATTGATCTCAACCTACCCAAACACCCAATTTAGCTTTTTGCCTACAAATTTTCTCAAAACTGCCAAACTGCCCCTGAAACCTTAAATTTTCACAACTTACCCAAACTACCCAATTTTATCCAAAACTCATCTCAAACTTTTTGAAACCACCAAAATTGCGTAAAACACCCCAAAATTTCCAAAATTCCTAAAATAACCCAAAATTTTTCAAAATTTCCAAAATGCCCTTGTTGTCCCAAATTTTCGGAAAGCCTCCAAAAATCATTTAAACACTTTCAATTAATCTTTACTACTCATGAAGCCCAATTTGACCAATATGGACCAATTTTGACCAAAATCTCAATTTTGCCGTTTAAGTCTCAATTACTCTAAATCACACTAATTTTCACCAATTTGACTTCAATCTTCCATAATTTTAATTCCAAATCAAATTTCATCATGTCTAATCCCAATTGAAACCAAATTAAAGCTCAATTGAACTAAATTTCAAACCAAGATCAAACTCACTCAAAAACCCCAATTTTGACCATCTACTTAAACCCCCCAAAATTGAACCTCATAATCAAATCAATTTCCTTAATCTTGAGTTCCAAACTCTTCATAGCACTCCCACTGATCATATGGAGCCTTTAATTGGACTAGACCCAAACTAAAAGCTAACCCAAATCAAAATTTCGAATTTTTCCCCAAAATTCAAAATCTTTCAAATTGAACTCCATAACCCCTCAAATTTCCATCCAATTGAAATTTAAACTTCTCATGACAATATCCTACACCATTCTGAATAATCAATTGAGCTAAATCTAAAACTTAGCAAGTCCCAAACCCAAGTTTAAGCCAAAAACCTAATTTTAAACCCAAATCCTAAATTCAACCAAACCCATCCAAATTGCCCAAGCCATGGTCACCTTGGCCAACTTCTAAACACTATACAACTAAAAAGTGACACCTGTGTCAAGTGCATGGAGTGGACTTGCACCAACCTCCGAATGTTCTACACCCAAACATTGACTCATGGGAATTTTATTATTAGGAGGATTCTAGATGTGCTACAACCATTCTTAAGAATCAGTTCCAAGGAGGATCTGAATGTGCTACAGTCGCTGTTAAGAATCAGTTCCAATGAGGATTCTACATTGAAAAGGAAGAAGTCAAAAATGTTTCTAGATTTGCATGACTCGATAAAAAGGGGCGGTCACTTGCAGTCGATGTTTACAATAATGATGGAGGACTTAGTCGGTGCTTCTGTAGAAAGGAATCCTCATGCACTACTAAGGAGGACGCAATGGAAGAATGCCAACCATTGCAAGCATAGAGCCTTGGAGAGACTAGTAATAAAAGGTCCCATGGAGGCATCTTCAACTATTTCTTCACTTCTTGAAGAAGAAATATATGATTTGAACTTGAAAGAGACTTCCACTAGCCTGCTTATTACAGATAATGAGACAAACAAATTTAGAGAACCTACATCATCACGGGTCTCCGATGAGCTTTGTGTTGGATGCCGCATGAGTAATCAAGAAATCCCAAAAAGAACACCGCAACGTGAGCATTTTTAGAATTCCTAGAGTGTAACATCCTCCATTTAGAGTGGTAAGGGATGCCCAAGGAATACATAACAGCCAGCATGAGGTTTTAAAGTGCAGACCACCCATAGTTTGAGCCATACATACCATAGTTCGCAGAGCCACCACCATCATGGATTTCTCTAGAGGATGAAACAAAGGAGCAAACACAATGTTCACAAAGGATTCCTACAATAGAGTTCAAAAGAGTGAATAGGGTCCAGAAGCAAAGTTCTAGTATTAAGAAGAAATTCGAGGAAAGATCGTTATTATTCTAAAATTATTGGAACTACACACCAGAGTATTACCAGAAAGTGATGAAATAAAGATAATTGATTGCTTTTTTGACTTAAGGGACCAAGGTTGACCTAGTTTATTGATGAAGAAGACATATTTAGAACCATAAAAATGGATGCATGGAAAAGGAAGGATCACTATCTAATGTGGTTGTTGTTACAACTTTGTCAAGGACAGGTAAGGGATCCCTCCAGGATTTCTGAGATATCAAGAAGTGGATCCCTGTCATCCAAGATCAAGTTCATCATAAATAGGATGGTAAGATGGGGCATACTTCCAATAGATTGCGTCCCAAACAACTGCATCATCAACAAATATGAATAAGGGGACTGCATTCCTCCTCACATAGATCACCACAATTTTGTCAGACTATTCTATACATTTTCGTTCATGAGTAAGAAAAACATCCTATTCAAAAATGAGATAGATATTGTTGGACCTAGAGAGTTCATAGGTTCAATTGTAATTCCATTACCTGTTGGTTCAATGTTGATTCTAAGAGGAAATGGAGCAAGAAAAACATCCTATTCAAAACACTGCAATCATGTCATGCTACGCTTCAGAGTTTTAGTTACATTGCGAAGAATGGAAATCACTAAGATACCATATGGATTCCAACCAGATCTAGAATTGATCCAAAATAGTAAATTTTTTTATTCTTGCGCCTGAAGTGCCACTATTCAAAGAGTTGGTGCCTAAAACTCTAGATTTGGCACCTGAAGCGCCAGAGAAGACTTATTGCAGCTTATGGCGGTTCGAGAAAAAAATTACACAAAATTTGAAAGGAAAATTTGTTTTAAACACCCCGTGGAGTGATTCAATGTATCTAGACACTTTAGAAGCTTCTTTTATGAAAGGATATGTCTCTTGAATGAGAAGACATATCTTTTGAATTCAAAAAAGTTGACTTTTGGAAAGAATTTTGGAGGGAATTTTGAATTCATTCTTTTGGTAGACAACCTCTAACAAAAGAGAGGGAAGTATAGGGGATGAAAGATTGTGGTGGCATGGATTGAGAAAGACAGGTGTGAGTAAGAGAGAGAGAGAAAGTCAAGGGCTTGGAGTTTTCTTCAAGAATTGTAAGAGGAGAAGGAAGGTGAGAGATTTCTTCTTCATTACACTTTTAGGAGAGATTTGAAAGTGTTTGTGAAGAGGCAAAGTGCTTGAAGAAAACTTCTAGGGATTTGCTTGGAAAGGATTATGAGATAAGTTGTGTTCTTTTATTTCTTTATTTTGTAAACTTATTTCTATTTATGAAATCCATGTTTTGTCGTATTCTTTTTAGAAATTCTTTGTAGTCTGTTTTATCCTTCTCCCTACTTTGAGATATGGTTTTGTGAAGAATTGATTTTATTTTATACGATATTAAATGTGAAAAATTTGTGATGATTTGAACTTTGATCTTCATTTAATTTTCAATCTAGCTAATTGAAATGTTAAAATGTGTTGAGAAGTATATGTTCCAAAAGGGCTATATTTTCTACAACATGGCGAGAATCACATTTGAGTCCATGAGAGAGGATGCCATCCATGAGGTTGAGTGAAAATAAGTTGGGAAATATAATTTGTTGGATGTATAATTGGAGATTTTAAGATAACAGATTAAAATCACCAATTTGGTCCAGTTGATTGGAAACTAATGCAAAATTGTTTGCCAGCAAGTGAGGGACTAGTGGGAGCTCTAGAGTGGCAGTCGGTATCCTCCCTACCTAACCATGAAATTAGGGACCAAATTATGGATTAGTCAATGTTATTTATGCACTTAGAAATAAAAATACTCTTATTTGGCACAAAATAATTTATATTTATATTTCTTTTATGATTTTAATTTCTTCACAAACCATATTCTCATTATAAAGGGGAAGGATGCTTTCATAAATTTGAACTCTTCTTCACAAAAACTTTATTTAGTTTTTGTAAATTTGAGTTTTGTAAGTTTAGGAATTAATTTAATTAACTTACTATTTTAACTGTATTTTTTTAGCATTCACTCATTTACTCTAGCTTCAAATTTCATACTTCACTTTTGTAGTTTAAATTCTAGTTTACATTATAATCTTAAGAAATTATTTGTAAGCATTTCCAACTTATCTGTGGGATCGATATCTAAGACTCTATTAGAGCCCTTTCTTACTTGTCTGATACGTATACTTGCATTATTTTTATGCAGTTTGGAAGTTTAAAGATTTTTAAGAGATAAAACTAATTTCACTAAATTTATTTTTGTTAAGATTAAACTGCATATTTACTATTGTATGTGTGGTGTTTTTTTTTGTAGCATTAAAATATAGTTGGAAAATTAACACACTCAATCCACTCTCACCATGTTTTTGGCGTCGTTTCAATGGATGCAACGAAAAGTAGTAATAAGTTATTTTATAATTTAAATTATTTTATTTTATTTAAACTAAAAAAAGGTTTTTGTATTTTAGTTCAAATATTTTCATATTTTAGTGTGCTTGCTTATTTTAAACTACTTATTTTTTTTATGTATAGTGTACGATCTAAAGATTTAGTACCTTACGATTTGAAAATAGAAAGAACTATTAGAAAATTTTGAAAACAACAAAAAAAAGATAGATCATTTTAACAAAATGGCTTGCAATTTAAGAAACGTTGAGAAAAAACATGATCATCATCAGCGACCTTTTAGAAATTATGTTAATCACAGCATATGAAATTCATTTGAGTATACAAAACTCTGTTGTAGCTGCCAATTCATTTGAGCTTAAAACTGTTATTATCCAAATGGTACAAAACAATCACTTTGGAGGAACTCCAACTAAAAATTCAAAATTACACCTTACTAGTTTTCTATAATTGCATGCTACTTTTAAATATGATTGAGTGTCGAATGATGTCATCAAACTTAGACTTTTTTCCTTTTATATTAAGGGATAAAACTTAGAGGTGGTTAAACTTGTTAGCGCTTGGATATATCATAACTTGGGGAGACTTATCATAAAAAATTTTATCTAAATATTTCCCACCTTCAGATAGTGCTAAGCCTAGAAATGAAATTACCTCTTCTTGTCAGTTGGTAGGGGAATCAATTTATGAAGCATGTGAAAGAGTGTCTTCACCATGTATTGCTAGAATGGTTATTCATTCAAACTTTTTATAATGAATTGGTTGGATCTCTTAGATCGATAATTGATGCTGCTGCTGGTGAATCATTAATATCAAAACCATTCGATGAAGCATTTTTTTAATTGAAGATATGGTTACTAATAATTTTCAATGGCCCTAAGAAAGAAAATTGATCAATATGGATGCAATTATTCTCAGGCATCACTTGTGCTTGTGGAAAACTCATTGGAATAAATGATAGGATCTCAATCTTCTTATGAGACCTTAAATGCAATAAATAATTTTTTGTAATCCTTATGCTAATTATTATAATCCTGGTTGGAAGAATCGTACAAATTTTTGTTGGATTAATAACAACTTTCATGCTGCAAATCCGTAATAGGGAAACAACGTTGCGAACCCATTTGGAAACTCCAACAATCAATAAAATCGAACTTATATACCTTATTACCCTCCAGATTTTAATATTTTCCAGATTAAGCAGAAAAATTTGTTAATGGAAGATTGATATTGCAAATGGGAAGACAATTGCAAAGTCAAGGAGCTGCAATTAGAAACATGGAAAATCAATTGGGATGTAATGCTATGACACTTAGCAATAGACCTCTAGGAATGTTGCCTAGTAATGTTGAAGTAAATCCTAAAGATCAGAACAAAGAATAAACTAAGGATATTCAATTGAGAAGTGGAAAAGAATTGGAAACTTGAGTTCAAAAAGAAGTGGAAGTTGAAGTTCAAAAGATGAGGTGGAAAATGAAAAATCTGGTGAAGATTTTTATTTTGTGTCATAATGTCCTATTAAACTAATGAAAATCATAGTAGAAAGATAATCACCTCCATTTCTTCAAAGATTGAAGCAGAAAAGTAGAGATAACTAATGTTCAAAATTTTTAGAAATATTGATGAATTTGATGATAAATATTCCATTTATTGAAGCATTGGAAAGAAATGCCAAGCTATGTGAAGTTCATGAAGGATATAATTAATAAGAAAAAGAAATTTGTAGATAATGATATTGTTGCGCTCTGTAAAGGGTATAGTGCTACAATTTAGAAAAAGCTTCCAAAAAACCTCAAAGATCCAAGAAGTTTTACTATTCCTTGTGCTATTGACGAAAGATTTTTTGCGAAAGCTTTGTGTGATTTAGGAGCCAGTATTAATCATAAGCCTTTATGAATTTTCAGAAGGTTGGGTTTAGGTGATATTTCACCTACAACTGTAACACTTCAGTTAGCTCATCAATTGATTACTTATCCTAAAGGAGTTATACACGATGTTTTGGTAAAAGTTGATAAATTTATCTTTTCCATGGATTTTATTGTATTAGATGTGGAGGAAGATATTGAAATTCCTATCTGGAAGACCGTTCCTTGCCACTAGAAGAGCTTTGATAGATGTGCACAAAAGAGAACTAATTATGATAGTTAGTTATCAAGTGATTACATTTAATATTGTAAAATCAATGAGATGCCCTACAAAAGAGCATCAGATGAAATGCCTCAGAATGGATATCAATTAATATTTAAACCATAAATATTTCAAGAAGACATTAAAAAAAATTTTGAAAAATAATATGTTAAACATGAAGATGAGGATAAAATTTTAGATGAATCTGCGAAAGTGAGTAATGAGGGTGTGGATAATGTTCAAGAAAGTTTTGATATAATAGATCTTACAGAAAGTAACAAGAATTTGATCTCATTAACTGAGAAACCTCCTAAACTAGAATTTAGAACACTTCCTACACATTTAACGTATGAATTCTTAGGAGATTTATCAACATTACTTGTCATGGTATCCTAAAAATTAAGTGATATGTAAGAACAACAGTTGTTGAAAACTTTTAGAAGATATAAAAAAGCAATTGGATGAACATTAGTTGATATTAAAGGAATCAGTCCTTCAATTTGTATGCATAGAGTATCATTGGAAGATTCACATGAACTAAGAGCTGATACTCAAAGGAGATTGAATCCTATGATGGAAAAAGTTGTCAAGAAAGAGATTTTAGAATTGTTAGATGCTTGAATAATATATTCTATTTCATTTAGTGCTTGGGTGAGTCCAATTCACTATGTTCCAAAGAAAGGAGGTGTGACTATAATGACAAATGAAAATAATGAATTAATACCCACAAGACAAGTCACTAGATGGAGGATCTGCATAGATTATCGAAAATTAATTTCTGCCACAAGGAACAATCATTTTTTACCATTTTTGGATCAAATGTTTGGCCGGCTAGTTGGGCAAAATTATTTTTATTTTCTAGATGGATATACCAATTATCATCAAATACCTATGGCTTTAGAGAATTAAGTGAAAACAATATTTACTACTTCTTATGGAAGCTTTTCTTTTTGGCAAATGCCCTTTGGATTATGTAATGCACCTGCAATATTTCAACGATGTATAATGTCAATTTTCATTGATTTAATTGAAAAAGTGATTGAAGTCTTTATGGATAATTTTTCAGAATTAGGAACTTCATTTAAAATTTGTCAAAATCATTTAGAGAAAGTTCTAGAATGATGTTAAAAGACTAATTGTATATTAAACTGGAAAAAATGTCAATTTGTGGTTGCAGCAGGAATTGTGCTTAAGAATAAAATTTCAAAAAATGTCATAAAAATAGATCCTGAAAAATTTAAAGTTATATCAAACCTACCTCCACATACTATTGTAAGAGGAGTTAGGAGTTTTTCAAGACATGATGGATTTTACAGGTGATAACGACTTTTTTATATACCTAAAAATACAAGAATTTGACACCACTACTAGAAAATTTAAACCTCCGACAATGATGCCAAAAACTTGATGCAACTTTCAATATGCAAGAATTTATGAACCAAGATTTATAAATTTTATAATGATTTTGTAAACTCACAATTTCAAACGCAAGTATACGTATCGCTCAAGTAATACAGAGCTCTAGTGGAGTCGCATTTATCGATCCAACAATGAAGCGAGGTAAGAGGTCCTTAGTTAAATCCTAGTCTACTACAATCAGTCCTTAGTTTGGAATTTCGACTAAAATGATGTTTTATCTAGCAACTACTCCTAAATGCCAGTGTTAAATGTAAAGATAGTAACTACAACTAAATGTAAGTATTAATTCTAAAGATAACCTTTTTTGGATGAATTGGTTAGGAGAATCTTGAGATATTAAAAACTACTATTCTTATGTAATTAATTGGATAATGTAATATTGTATGGGCCAAATATGAGTAATCCTACTCTTTACCCTTTGGTCTAAACAAAAAGAACATTGACTAATCCTATGCTTACTTACTGAATCCGTGGCTAGGCTGGGAGGATACCGGCTCTCACTTCGGAGCTCCCACATTCCCATCGTCCGAGGGCTAACATCTCCACTTCAGTACTCAAACAATAGGACCAAATCAGGGATTTTAGTCTGTCACCCTAAAATCTCCAATTCTACGCCCATCAGTGTATATTTCCCTATTTATTTGCATTCAACTCCCGTGAACTTAACCATCCATGGAATCTGAATGTGGTTATACTTTCTTGAGAATTACACTGCCCTCTCAAGTCTTAATGCAATTACAATGAATTTTAACTCTACAATAGGCATTTATTATAATGTAAATAAAGAGCAAGTAAAAACCATCACATTGATAATTAAATCCACTTTTAGCATGCATCACAAAATCCTAAACATGAATTCTACTCCTTACAAAAGAAAAGTAAAATGAAAACAATAGTATAATCTTCTTATGCTATTATTTCCAAAAAAGAAGAGAGAGTAAGAAAAGCCCATCACAAAGCACGAAGAAAACAACGGAAACTTCATTTAACCAAAATAAATCCTTTAGATAAGTGTTTACAAAAATCAAAAGATAATGAAGAACACAATACTTAGTTTTTTCCCTTTGAAAGAAAGACGAATATCTCTCCCACTAAGTCTACCATCGATTTATGCAATGCCAGAACATCTCCTTACAAATTCTCTCAAAATTTCCTCTTCAATCTCTCCAAAAGGGTAGAAATCTACATTTCTACTTCTATTCTAAAAACCCTAAACTTTTGCCAAACTTTTTCTAACATTATTCTCACAAAAAACCCCTTTTTCTAACCTAAATTTGTTCTTTAAAAGTGTAGTGATGAATTTTGAAGAGTTACCACAAGAATCCTTTAATAAAGCATCCAAATACATTGAATCTGGGCCCATAACAGCCAAAAGTTAGTCCATAGTAGTCTCGGGCGCCGTTGGTGGGCTCGAGGGCGCTGTCGGTTAGCTTTTCTTTTATTTTTTGGTCTTTTCGGGTAAATCTGACCGTCGACGCCATTTTGGGCGCCGTCGGCGAGCAGACTAAGCAACTCCAGCATTTCGCTCCGTTTGGCTCCGTTTCGCTCCATTTCAGTTGCATTATGTTCCTAACAGATAACCCTACAAAATAAGCATGAAAACAACATTCCTTCAAAGTGTAATCTCATTCAAAAATATGCAAGAAGTGTAAAGGAGATTAAGCATCTAAATACTTATCAAAAGGTGATGGGCAAAATTTAATTTCTTGCTCGTTTTTGCTCCAAATTTCACCGTTTTTGTTTCTTTTTCTCCAAAAATCTATTTCTTGTACCTGAAACCACAAAAAGGTAAAATACCGTCCTTTAAAGAGTGTTATCATCAGAATTAGTGTAAAATAGGTATGAAAATCTCAATATATTTTCCTTTGGTCAACAGGCAATATGTTAAAGATTTTTCAAAAATTACAAAGACTTTTCCCAAACTTCTAGAAAAGATAAAAAAATTTGACTTTAACCAAGATTGCATTAAAGCCTTGGAAACTTTAAGGTACAAATTGATTACTGCTCCTATTGTCGTTTCACCAAATTTGTAGAAACTATTTGAATCAATGTGTGTCGCACGTAATTATGCAATTGGAGCTATTTTAGGGCAGAGATATGACAATATTTTAAAAGTTATATAGCATACTAGTAAGAGACTTAATGATGCTCAAATTAATTATGCCACTACTAAAATAGAATTATTAGTCATAATTTATGCTTTTCATAAGTTCAGGTCATATCTTATTGGAGTTAAATGTGTTGTGCAGACTGACGACTCGGTTAGTAAATTTTTAATGCAAAAGAAGGATGGGCAGGTGTGGTTAGTAAATATTTGATGCAAGAATTTGATTTTGTAGTAATGGATATGAAAGCGACTTATAATCAAATTACTGATCATCTATCTAGGGTAGAACAAAAAGAATAACATGATTTGGAAAAATAAATTAATGAAATATTTTCTGATAAACATCTTTAAGTTGTAAAAGGATGGGAACGTATCTGATATTGTGAATAAAAAATGTTAGTGGTAGTTTACATATGGACTAAGAAAACAACAAAAAAGGAAATTCATTTAAAATGAAAAATCTTTTTTGTGGGATGACCCATATTTTTACAAAAAATTCAATGATTTATTAATGCAACAATGTGTGCCTTATAAGGAAATTCAAGAAATTATTCAAAAATATCATAATAATGAATTTGGAGATCATTTTGGTAACCATAGAACTATCCAAAAATTTTGCAAACTGGAATTTANGTTGGTGGCGGCTAGCATTGCTCTGCTAGGGTTTCTGCGAAAATGAGGGTGGCTGGTGGCTACTCTTCGACAACCTTCTTCACTGGCCATTTGGTTTTGGGTGTAAGAAGGTTCTTGATTTGTTGGTGCTTCTCTTAGCTTCCTTATAGTTGATTTGAATTCTTCCTGAGTTCTCTGGTTTTTGAACTATAAGTTACTGTTTCATTGCTTTTGACCTTTTGAGTGTTTGTCTTGGAGGACTCTTACTGGGCTTTATCTTTTACATTGGTTTCTGGAGAAACTTCCTTAGGTTTCCTGTTGTTCCTCCCCTCCACTAGTTTTTCTCTAGTGGAGTTATTGGTTTTATCTAATGGCCACTTCTATTGACTTGGAGACCAATGTACAATGGAGTAAAGTCACATTTGCTGATGTGGTTGGCAAGAGCTCTAATTTCCAAAGTTCTGTGGAAGTAATGACTTTCTCTACTGCCTTCCAAGAGGGGGTAAGTAAGGGGGAGCTGCCTTTTGCTAAACAACTAAGTAAGAAGTCAGACAAACATGTTGCTTTCTTCTCTGAAGCTAAAATAAATTCACTCTCATCCTCCTTTAAATTCACATTGGTTGGTAAGTTTCAATATGGCCATCCGAAGATGGAAGCCATTAGAACGCACTTTGAAGATTTGAAACTACTTAGTGATTGGAAAGTTGAACTAATTGATGGAAGGCATTTCTCCATTCATCTATCCAGAGAAGAATACTACACCAGTATGTTTGCCAAGCAGATTCTATATATTGAAGGAATGGCAATGAAACTATTGAAATGGTCACCTGAATTTGATCCAAGTCAGGAACCCCCCATAGTCCCTATTGGTTCAAACTTCCAGGGCTAAGACTTTACTTCTTCCACCATCAACTGCTATTTACGATAGGAACAGCTCTTGGAAGACCAATGTGCCAACCTACAACCTCTTAAGACCCTCTGCTGCCAGAATCCTAGTTGAAAGGGATATAACACTTCCTGAAGAGGATGAAATATGAATGGGAACATCCCACAATGGCCACTGACAAAAGATTGTAATGGAGCAAAAGCCATATTACTGCACACATGGCAAAATGTTTGGACACTCCAACACTAGATGCTTCAGACTCCATCCAAAGACCAGAAATAACACCAAATTTCAAGAATCCAATTTAGTCCCAGCTGTTGCACAGGAGCAACCTGTTTGTGGAGTGCACATTGAAGATCAATATGTACCCAATGATACTGCACCTCAAGGTTTGATGGTAGTACCCAGTTCTAAAAACATTCATCTACCATTTGATGGTGAGCTAGAGCAGATTATTGCCACTGACATACTGACTGCCACAGTACCAGCAGACACAACTCCAAGTCTTCCTGAGGATCCCTCGTCCTTAACTCGGGCCCCTCCTCTCTCTGAAAACTTATTCCTGTGAATAATATTGTAGAATAGTTGGAGGAAATATTAAGGTTAAACCCTCCAAGCCTTCTGCTTCTTCTGAAGCAGTCACAACTCCAGTCATTTTCAATGAATCACAACATATTAAGGTACAACATGACCACTGCAATAATGATCCTAACCCCTTATATGTGGTTGATTGTAATTATAATTTACACCTAATTGATGCCCTTAAAAGAGAATTAGAAGAGAGATGGCTGTTGCAGAAAGCCAGGAAAAAAAAGAAACAAACTACTCTTGATCCACGTGGAGGTACTATTGTCATAGAAGCTGGGAGCTTTTACTCCTCTAAAAGGGATTCCCTTACCAGACTTACAAGGGGAAGATCCAAACAATCTCATTATTATTAAGTTACTTTGTTGGAACATAAGGGGAGTGGACCCACTCTCCTTAAAAAGACTCCTCCATCTCAATAGAAAACACAAATTATGGTGCATTGCTATCCTTGAACCTATGGTTCATAAACATCCTTAAAAATTCCTAAATCAATTCCATGGTTTTTCCCATCTTTTCAACTGTAACAATAAAATTTGGATCTTTCTCAGAAAAGATATTTCTTGGTCTATCTTGTTGGACAACCCTCAGTTTGTGCACTTCAAGATTGATGCTGCTAGAAAATCTGGTCTCATCACTGTAACCTATGCTGGGTGTAACAAAAATGATAGAACAACCCTTTGGAAAGAGCTTATCTACATTGGAAATAGCATAACTTCCCCTTGGTTAGTGGGAGGAGATTTTAATTGTGTTGCTGAAAGCTCTGAAAAAAGAGGGGGAAGAACTTCTAACCTCCTCAAGATGACACAATTTCGTGACAACATCAAAGTTGCTAAACTCTTTGATCTTGGATTCCAAGGAGACTGCTTTACCTGGAAGAGAGGATAGATTTGGGAAAGATTGGACAAGTTTTTGGCCAATGATTAATGTTTTCAAGAATTCTTAAATACCTTTGTACATCACTTACCCTTAGTAGGGTCAGATCACAGATTTTTGCTTGTTTCCATCACTACCAAGCCACCTACAAGTCATAACTCTTTCAGATTTCAAAAAATGTGGACTGACCACCCTCAATTTCTAATTTTAATTAAAGAGCATTGGAAGGTGTCACAACAATCCAATCCCCTAATAGACTTTGGCAATTGTAGAAAAATATGGCCTATTATCTTAAATAATGGAATTGACAGTGCTCTGGGAATGTTTATTAAGTAGTGGAGAATGTTGAGCAAAATCTGGCATCCATGGAAGCTGAAATTGGGACTGGTAATGTTAGTGAAGCTACACTATTGGAAAATGCTAAAAAGGTTCTTTTGGCCACTAAAAGACTAGAAGTGTTTCTCAAATAGAAGGATGCAATCAGTAGATTTATGGGAGGGGACAGGAACACTAAATACAATCATGCTTGTATCAAGTACAATAGGAAATGTAATAACATTCATAAGATTCAAGATGCTCAAGGATGTCGAATAAAAAATTATGAGGATATTGCAAGGAATGCTATAGAATTCTTTTAAAATCTTCTCACCGCGCCTCATTTCACTTCTACACCTGTGGATCCTCAATTCTTCCAGGAAGAACTTATTTATACACAGGAACTTCAACTTTCCTCCATTCCTACTGAGTCTGAAATCTTGAAGGCCCTTAATATTATTGATAACTCCAAAGTTGCTGGTCCTAATGGATATACATTTGCTTTTTTATAAAAAAGCTTGGCCCATTGTCAAGGAAGATGTGGTTATTTCTATCTGAAGCTTTTTCAGTGGTATCCCTCTCCCTAATTACTTTGCTTCCTCTAGCTATGTCCTCATCCCTTAAACTACTGTTTGCCTTAACTAGAATCAATACAGACCTATTAGCTTGACTTCCGTATTCAACAAACTCATCAACAAAATCATTGTGGAAAGGTTACAACCCCATTTAAACCACATAATAAGACCCAACCAGCCGACATTTATCAAGGGCAGATCCATCTCTGAAAAAGTTTTACTGGCACAGAAGTTACTACTGGATATTGATCATCACTATAGAGGAGGCAATCTCATTTATAAATTGGATCTGAGTAAAGCTTATGATAGCATCCAATGGCCTTTTATTCTTGAAATTTTCAAAGCAAGGGGTTTCTCTTCAAAGTTTTGCACCCTCATCTCTAGATGGTTGCATTTCAATTCACACTCCATCTTGCTGAATGGAGCCTCCTATTGTTTCTTCTCTGCTACAAGAGGGGTCCAGCAAGGTAATCCACTCTCCCCTTCTATTTTCGTCCTTGCCCTGGACTATCTTTCCAGAATGTTAAATCAAGCTCTTTCACAGAAATCTTATGCCAGATTTCACCACACATCTACTATGGAGGTCACACATCTCATGTATGCAGATGAAATCATTATATTTTCTCAAGCCAACAAAAATGATGTTAAGCTTCTACAAAAATGTTTAAAGAGCTTCCAAGATATCTCTGGTATGACCTTCAACACTTCCAAATGTCAAATCCTTTATAGCAAACTTACCAATCCTGCAGGTAGACAATGGATTGACAACTTTACTGGNCATTAAATCTTATGGCTCTCAAAGTTCTGCTTGGCTGTTTATGCAATCCCTTTCTTTGTAAAAAAAGTTTTAGCTATCATAAATTCAAATAAAAATTAAATATCTCACATAAAAATTTTGTAATTACAAAAAAATTTTAATGCTTTTAATCTACGCATAAATATATTTCTACTTTTTAACAATACTTTTTTTGCGATATTACAGATATGAGTGTTACGTGTGAATATGAATATTTTGTCGTGAGATGAAAAAAAAAAAAATTGTGTTATGCTTATTAATGCCCCAAATGTTATGTAAGGGAGTATATATTGTGGTTTATAGTCGATTGAGGAGAGGTGTTCATCTTATTATTGGTTGTTGTTTCTCTTGAGGGTGAGGGAGTTTTGGACCCCGAAGAGGACTTGATATGGGCTGAGAGAAGGGAAGATTCCTTTTTATTTTGAACAAATGAACAAAATTAGGTGGGCAAAATTAAATTAGATGGAAACTTTTCAACTATTAAACAATATTTTTATTTTGATGGAGAGCAATTGCCCACTCTTATTTAGGCATGGGTCCATCCCTGGTTGAATGGCTTATTAAAAAAATTATAAAAATTTATATCCGTAAATAAAAATTTATAATATTTAATTCAAATTAAAAGTTTACTAAATATCTTTTGAGCTATTTTGTTAATATTGGGGTCATAATTAAGGGGAAGAACAAACATCAAAAATATTCTAACCGTTTGCGTTAAAGTTAAGCGGTAGTTAAAAAGAAAAAAGAAAATAAATTAAAAATTAGTGCCCCAAATATCTACTACCTCTATTACTCTAGATGGCTGTTGTGCCTTCAGTAATGCATGGTGAAAAAATATAACGGGTTTTGAGATTAGTAAAATAATAAATTTGAAAAAATTATATTGGGTTAAGATTTTGATTTTAATACGAATTTTTTTTTTTTGAAACAGTGTTCATTCAAGTAATATCATTGATTCTATTCTTTTGACTTGTAATTTATTTACTCAAATCAAGATCTAACCCGATAAAATTGATTGTATATTTGGTTTGAATTTTTATATAGTAATAAAATAAATAATAGGTGGTTTATTAGAGAGAAATAAATAAACTAAAAATCGAACAAAATTTGGACTAAATATCTTGGCAATGGCTTTAAGACTTACAAAATACATTTGGTTTTAATAAGAATTATATCAAAAGCATATCATGGCAAGAAAAATTACATTGATGCTAGCTACAC